>JBBBDQ010028989.1:0-196093 GCA_037127315.1 Ascarosepion bandense
AAAGATGGTAAATTTGGTGGTAGACACATAAAGATGTGGGGTTGCATCAAATGCAATGGTAAAAAAAAATTGGTAAATATTGATGAAAACCTAAACAGTTTAGTTTACCACAGTCTAATCTCCTGCCATACTACAAAGATGGAGAAACATTTTCGCATGACATTGTGCCTTGTTGCACATTGCTTGCAACTAAAATGCTTCTTGTAGATGAAGATGTTCAAGTTTTCGAAAGGCTGGCCAACACAAAGTCTTGATCTTAATATGATTGAACAATTGTAATAGGAACAAGTGCTCCAAAAAAAAACAAAACAAGAAATCTCCAAAAGCTCTGGTATTACTAATAATAAGGGTAAAAAATCTTTAATGTGAAAATCTGGACCTTATTTCATTCATTGCTTAATTGAATTGAAACAATTATCAAAGCCAAAGGCACTAACATTAATTACTAAGACCATACTTTAACATTTTGTAAATTCTGTAATGATAAAGATCACTTTTTGCAAATAAAAAAATAAAAAATTCTTTTATCTGAAGAAAATAGCTGAAAGGTGAAATTTTTGCTGGTGACTCAGGATTCCTGCATTGCCAGTTTTTAGCATCACTGTGCTTAAGATGCTCTATCATCTACTATACAACATTAAGCCATATTCAGCAACTTGTTTCCTAGTCTTCAAGAATCATAAAATATGCTGAGAAAAGCATATACTTGCTTTCCTGATAGCTACAACCTCCAGGAATTTAAATGCAAAGTCAATTCCCATCTCTTAGGCAGGAGGAGAATGAAGACAAGGACAAACCAGCTACAGGGTGTGAAAGAGAAAGGGCAAGAGAAGGATGTGATTTGGTGTCAGTCAGAGTTGCTACATATTCTGGATAGTCTCCTTGTTTAAGTTTGTAAAGGCTGCTATAATCCTTGCCTTTATTTCATCTTTGGTGTTAAAAGGAGTATTGTTAGTCTCTCAATCAACTGCACCCCATGCATAATAATCAAGGAGGTTACAATCTGAAGAATTATGTGACCAGTTGTAATGGCATCCACTCTATAACTAGAATGCCTCATATATATATATATAGCAATCGGAGTCTAACCATACTGATGAGCTGTGATACAGCGAAACAGATCTGTCTGCGGATGACAATATATATATATATATATATATATATATATATATATATATATATATATATGAGGTATCCACTCTATAACTAAAATGCCTCATATATATATATATATATGAGGTATCCCTCTAACTAAAATGCCTCATATATATATATATATATATATATATATATATATGAGGTATCCACTCTAACTAAAATGCCTCATATATATATATATATATATATATATATATATATAAGGTATCCACTCTATAACTAGAATGCCTCATATATATATATATATATATATATGTGTGTGTGTGTGTGTGTGTGTATATGAGACATTCAAGTTATACAGTGGATAACAGCTTAATACCAGTCATATAACAAAACAGTAAGAAAAAAGCACAAATCTTTGTTGTTTAATCATTAGTTTTTTAAAGATTTATCTTAAGACAATTATTGATTAAAATGAGCCGAAAAAATATCCTCGAAGTTTCCATGCAGTATCATCAGATTGAATTTTATGAATGTGGGTTAAAACTCACAGAAATACTTATGCATTTTTTCCTTCATTAGGAATAAGATGAAGTCACAGACCCCAAGTTCTAATATATCTGCATATTTAATACCCTTCATTCCACACTAATTGTTTTGAGAGAACTTTTTTGTGAATGTTTTTTTTTTTCATTCATGTGAAACAATCTTTTTTACCCCCTTTCCTAGACAAGTATTGTCATGACTGACACAACACTTCAGAATGTGTTTCATTATACCCAGCCTCATATCATCTCGTTGTTTTAACTACTGAGCTGAGCCTGCAAGTGTTTTATCAAGTATTTGTTGAAGGTCAAAAGAATCTAATATTGCTGCTGATGTTTGTGCATCAATGCACAGTGTCACGCAACTTATCATTTGCCCCTTTTGCTATTTATCAGAGCTTCTCCATCTGATTCATCTGTCAGTTTTCTTTGCAGAGAATCAAATTTTTTCTCCCATAACCCCACCCCACCCCCAACTTTCTACCACCTCTCCCTACTCCCATCCACCGGCAAACATGTGACATTGCATACTAAATTGATAACAATCACTTGGCAATAACTATCCAGTACACCCTCTCCAATAATTTTTTCTTTTCATTTGAATAAAAAAAAAAAATCGTTATTTGGTTCATTTGAATCTAATGATAGAAAAATGCACTTTCTTGAAGAAAAATCATAAAAAATAAATTTTTTAAAATATGCAAATGTCTGAAGTGATTAAGCATTTTGTTTTACTTTAATTATTTCCCTGTTTTTCTATGTCTACCTTTCTACTCCCCACAGGCTGTCTTGCTTCTCATTCTTTTTCTTATGCACATCCACTCTCTTTCTTCCTTACTCTTTAAAATCAAATTCCTCTACCGCTAGTTAATTTTTTATTCTCTATTCACATCCTTACTCTCCACATTCTCTTTCTTCATTATCTCATCATTACTCTCCTTTTTATTTCATGTTTTCTTCCTTCATTTTTCTTGCTATCATCCTCACTTGCACCACTCCTTACTTATTGCTACTATATTCTCTTTTCATTCCCTTCCATCTCTGCTCTCCACTCTTTTCCCTACCTCTTCTTTTTACAACCTCTTTCCTCTTCCTTTCTTAACTTTCTCTTTTCACATTCCTTTTGCTGGAGTTTTCCTGATCAAATCATTACTCTCCTATTCATCAACATAGTTCTTCCTCTTCCTCTGACTCCTTGTTCTCCTCCACTGTCTTTCTCTATCCTTTTCTACTCTCTTTATCACAGTTTGCATTCCTATCTCCCTCTCCTCTCACTTTACTCCCACTCAATTCTCCAGTAGTTTCAGCAATGGCATCTCCATTCTTGTATCAAGCCAGTGTGCACTAGTGAAAGATTTTGGGCGCTTTAGCCTCCCCTGTCCTTTTCCCCTGGCTGGTGTGTGTCAACTTCACTTGAAGTTCCACTGCTAAACTGGCCATTTCACAGGGGGAAGAAAAAGACAGAGGAGGTGATTCTAAGAGTGTCTACCCAACACTTTTACCAATGTTGCCATTGTCGAAACTACCATCGCTTCAACAACCATTACTACCATAACACGATCACCACCAGCATCACCACCACAGACATCTGCCTTAAACTGTTACAATCCACCTCTGTATCTCTCTTTTATTTATTTTCCAAGATGCACTACTAAGTACCGATAAACCATTATTTGTCTAAATGGTGGAGCAGCTTGTTCTTTTCAGTCCCTACAAGATGGTAAGTAGAATCCTTCAACATATTTTATATGTCGCAGTTTATGAGGCTTGCCGGTTGTCTGCTTTACTCTGCTCCCCCTTCTACTTTTTTGCCATATGGCTGGTTACAACAGGCCAATTGTCTGTGGAAATGTCGAGGAATATGGCATGATGATTCCACTTTTTGGAATGCTGATCACTGCTGCTACTGTTGCAAGCATTTTGTTGCATCAGTGAAGGAACAGGCAAAACGCAGCAGTTAGCAACACTGTGGGCATGCATTAAATCTGATAATGCATTCCTTTGATCAGATTATTTTTATTCTGATTATGGAAACACCCAGTAGAATAAGTTTATCTGTACTAATATTTTTGTCTTTTTAAGAAATTTTCTATTTAAGGCTTTTATTATTTTTCTAATGGCTTACATTTATTTTTCACATCAATTTTATTTTATTAAAATTTTGATTTTTTTTTCCTTATATCATTTTTTTATGTACATAGGATATAAATGTTTAATTATTGTAATGATTTGCTCTTGAGAATGAAAGTGAAAGTAAAAGTAAAGAACATGAGACTAGAAATCTAGAATTGTCTCATCTTAAATTATGTATAGTTACCTCATCATTTTAATACTCCGTTGTTAGTCAACATTATATCAAAAGCATTCCTGAACTCTGCTTCATAGTAATTTTTGATAATATTTTTTTTAATTTTGATGTTTTTGTTCCTTCATTCATCCAAAGTTATAATTACTTTCCAGTTCACATAAAAATAGCTCAATTCGCCATTTCTCTTTGTTCCAACTTCAGTATTAGCTTCTCTACCTTCTTCTTCATCATCATTTGATGCCAAATTTTTACATTATTGCATGCAATTCTTCACACTTACTTCTTGAAATAGTTTTTTAAACAATTTTTCAAACACTTTTTTTGCCTTAAAAAAATTATTCTCTGGAAAGTTTCATTATTAACACCCAAATAACTTGCTGTTTTCTAGTGGAGGGGTAGAAAAAAAGAATTTGCTTATTCATTAAGTATATAATTAATTTTTGCTGATTTAAGAATTTGTCTTCTTTAGAAACTCACTCTCATAATTCCAAACCAATATGTCAGTGACTTGAATATGATGGTGGTTCTAATGTAACTAGTGTTTAGTTAGTGTATGGATTCTCTTGTTGACTAGTTTACAAATTTGCAGCCAAGAAGGGAAAATAAAATGGAGAATAAAAAAAAAAGAAAAGAAATTAGGGGAGAAAGAAAAAAAAGCAGTTTGGGAATCACAAAGAATATAACTATCTTTATTTCTCTTTTCCTTCCGTTTGTTCAGAAAATTATCGGAAGTTGTCAGAAGATATTTTTGGAAAGAATTCAAAGCTGGATTCATCTTCATTATTTATTACTTTGCTAAATACGCAGCCTTTCTTTCAAATTCTCAAGCTTAAGACTTTGTTTCTTAAAAATACATTTTAATAAACAGAACTCAGTTAAGCAATAGTTAGTCTTACATTATAGTTTTTAAAGTTAAACGTTTTCTCAATAATGCCTTAGTTTTTTGTTTTTATTTCTTACTTTTTATAACTTCATTGTTAGTGTTCTATTTTTCTGTATTGGTTTGCTTTTGTGTTTTCATAGACATCAGAATGAGACATTGCATTTCAATGAAAATATTAAGGTCTTGTTTTGATTTAAAAAGAATAAGAAAGAAAAATATTTCAGCCTTATAAATTACCATAATTTTTTTTATTAATATTTATCTGCAAAAATATCATTCCCTTATTCCCAAGACAATATGAATGAATAATGGACATTTTTTTATGGTTGAATATTTATGGAATGGGAAAAATTAATCATGTCTGCGATGAGGTAATATTCATTATGCAGTCTCAAAATAGCATGTGATTTACCTAAATATATAGATAGCTAAATAAATAATGATAATACTGAGGACAATCCTCTAATATTGAAAAGACTTGCTGTCACCTGATCTCTATCTAAAATCTCCAGCTGAATGAACTGAACAAATTCTAATATATATAGATTATAAATAATCAAGTATTAAAAGCAATATCCATTATACAGTCACACAATAGCATGTGACTTATGTAAGTATATACTGAATAAATATCATAATATCGATATAAGATATATACAGAATATATATAGATAAGTTATCAAATCATAAGAGTAATAATGAATAGGATTAAAAATAATTAATTTACCTAATAGATAAAACTAGGTAAAATGCTTTCCACATTGAGATCCTCATTGATTCACAACGTCAGCCCCTCACAAAGGAAATGCCTGGCTATGATGAAATATTAAGGAAGAAAAATAACTGAAAATTTTTTAAATTTTGCAAAAATATTTTAAAAGTTTATCTGAAAATGAAATTCTGTTTTGACAGAAAGTATTTATGTATATAAAAATATATCTATCTTCTGTGAAATAATGTGATTATTAGCAAATCCTTTGTTAGGGGCCTCCATTTGAATATGGAATAATCCATGCAAAATGTTACACGTTTTAAGGGAAGGGATCCATTGCATAATTAATCATTACTTTTTTTTTCTTTTTGTTATAAATCTTACTTTTCCGTTTTTGAGATTTTCTTTTGCAGAAAGTCTTATGATATTTGTTTGACAATTTTATGCAGCAGAAAACATACCAATCAGCTTGTCTGATTGTTTTTTAATAAAAATATTTCTGATGAATAACAGGAAAATTTTAATTTGATTTATGTCTCCTTTCATTCATCCTTTTTTTTTTTAAATCTATTGATTCTAATATTATGAGAATAATAAATAAATATGTTTATATGTGTTGTGTGTGTGTGTGTGTGTGTGTGTGTGTATATATATGTGTGTGTGTGTGTGTGTGTGAAAATATTTTGTGCATATAATATATATATATATATATATATATATATATATATGTATGATAAAAAATAATTTTTAATAAGTTTTTAGCATTTTTCCAGTTGAATCTTTTATTCATATCAATTTATAACATCATTATTCAATCACTAAAGTATTTTTCATGATTTTTCTGGATCTTATGCTACCTTTCACTTAAATTGTATATACCATCATAAAAAAGCATGATCATAATCTTGTAGACCTTAAAGACAATCCCTTATCAGAACCTATAGACTAGCACACCAAAATCATAAACAAAAAATGTTAACAATTAACAAATACCACATTACTTGAAGACTTCCAATAGCAATAACAACAAAAGCTCATAGTATATTTAATTAAAAGGGAAAATGATATAATCACGATTTTCAAATTCCGCACTGTCTTAAACAAAAGGTTAGGAAGGAAAGTCCCCTCAATACTAGAATAAGCAATAGCAGTGAGAAGTCTAACTTTCTGAAAAATTGTTTTAAGAAAATCTTTTTATGAATTTCACCCAACTGTTTAGTCAATGAATGTCAAAATATTCCTGTATGCAAATAGTTAATTTTGTCATTGCCTTCAAAGGAAAGGATTCTATTTTGGGTTCAATAAATTCTTTAAAATCTTGAATTTATTAGGATCATGCATGAAGGTTTGCATGAAGTGGGCAAGCAATATCATGCAGCAAAAATCATCTGTCCATTTCCTTTTTTCCAAAAAAGTCTATTCTTTTCCACTCAATATGAGTTGTGATGCAGTGGATATTGACTCAGGGTGCCGAGTTCAAATTCCATTTGAATGCCTTGCATTCACTTATGCACAAATACCCTTAGGAAAGGTATTATCTCCATCTCTTACCTCCAGTTATGTGTTAAATAATAGGCTAGATTGGGTTCTATAGCCTTGGTTGGCAACCAGTCTGCTGCAGAAAGCAAGTGCAACCTATTGCATGAAAATCTTCTGCCCAGTCAGTCATGTCTCTTTTGAGACATGATTGCCCAAAGTGTGTGGCACTTAACTGACTTATTCAAACAAGCCAGTTGCTCATATTCTTTTTTAAATTTATGCAATTTTTATCATCAAAATAAAAAGCATAATTCACTTTGAAATTTCTTAAATTATTTTTCCAAAGATTTTCTTTACTTTTGAGTAATAATTTGTCCAGATTCCAGAAATTTATAATAAACAAAGCACATAGAAACAAATAACTTCTTTCTCAGTAGATTGCATGAGATGCTGAAAGCTGTTCTGGGTGCAGCCAAGACTTTTTCCTTTGATATTCTTATAATAAATCCATTTGTCATCACTACTGATTGTTTAGTCTAGAGTTCTTTTTTTCTGTATATAACAGAAAGTGAAAGATAACTCCTTCCTTAAGTTCATGAGATTTTTAAATGATCATTAACATGTAACTGATTGGTCAATGAAGAAGAAGCTTAACAAACTTCAAAGATTGTTCTTTTATTTCTTCATCTGACGATCATGATAGGGCTTTTACATCAATATATTTGTTTGCACATATTCTAAAACTACATCATATTGGAAATGCAAATTTTCTTAATACATACATTTTTCTGATTCAATACTGTAAAATGATGAGACCTTGTCACTAATCTAGTACTGGACTTAAATTCATAAAGTGTAGGTATAGAGGAAAGTTGATCATAACAATTACCATGAAAGTATTTATAGAAACGGTATGGGGGAACTACATCATGGTGGTGGTGGTGGTGGGAAAGTGACTGAAGGCAAGCTGCCAGATCAGGATTTATAACATTGCTGATTCTTCTTTATTTTTTATCAATAATCTGTAAATATATAGCATGAGCACGAATTTGATATAACAGCAGTATTCAAAGCAAAGACAAACAGAGATTCTGGTAAGAAAAATTATCTAGCATGACACAGGGAACCAACTTTCCCAACAGTAGACCTAGCAATTCATTAAATATATTCTTTCCACTTCATGATAGCAGAGAATGTTAGCCTAAAAAGGTTCAATGAGTCAAACTCCTAGAAATTAGTATCAGTTATGCAGAAAGGAGTCTCTGAGAACATTAATAGAGAAAAGTTTCATTTTGAAAGTGGTACAATTAACAAGTCATTATTTGCTCCAGTTAACAGCAGATTGCCAGTTATTTTTTAAGTCAGCTGCCAATTTGACCTTATCAAACTATTGAGACATCAGTAAATAGTGGTGCCATAAAGCATAGATACTGAGTTGAGAATTGATGCCATCAGGGAGGTCATTGATGAAAATTAGTATCAACCTAGGTCCAAGAATAGATTCCTGAGGAGAAACCTGCATTAACACAAAAAGATCTAGAAGAGTGGCCATTCAAGATAACTTTCATTTCACAATTTGATATGTCTGATTCAGTTTAAAAAATTCATCAAGAAATACCATAAACTTTCAACTTAACCCTCTAGGACCATTCGTATCATATTTGATACAGTATTTCCCTATAAGGAAACATTTGGTATTTATTGACTGAGCAGTCAGTACTGCTTTCATTTGAAATTTATAAAATATTTCTCTTAAAAAATTTTTCAGGAAAATATTTCTTTCAAGGCTTGTTTTCATACTGTATCAAATATGATACAAATGGCCCTAGAGGGTTAAGAAGATAGGTATGCCAAATCATGCCAAATGCTTTTAAGACACCCAAAGCAACATCCCAAGCTTCACCATTCTTATCTAAAGCTTGATAGACTCTTTCAGCAATAATTGTTAATACATCAGTGATAGACAAATTGACCATCTATATAGTGGATCATTCTGCTAATGTAAAAGAAATACTGTGACAGATTTAGATAAGAGATTTTGTGTTCAAGAAATGATTAAGTTCTACCTGACTGTCAATAAATAAACTTTAAAAATAAGACATGTATAAATAATACAAAGGGCAATTCCAACTCACTTTACTACCTTTTGCAAGAACAATCATAGCCATACACGGTCCACAAATATTAAATAAAAAAGAAACAGTGATGAGTCCTAATTGCCTATTTCCTGAAGGGACAGTGCACCCAATAATTTCATTTACTGTGAGCATTATTTTACTGGATACAAATGTTTGAGAGCCGAGTTCAAATTCCAGTCTGGTTCATTACATTCACTTACATGCAAATACACTAAGGGGATCAGGAATCGAAGAGGCATGACTGCCCAAACATATCCCATTCATACCTATCAACCTTCCCATTTTTTCAAACAATGAAACCCATAACTGGAGAGAAGAGATGGATTAATACCTTTTCCAAGGGTATTTGTGCGTAAGTAAATGCAAGGAATTCAACTGGAATTTGAACTCAGCTCCTCGATTTGTCATTCCATGTCGATATCCACTGCAGCACAACGTACATCCTTAATTTTTATAATTTTTCTTTTCACAAACATTTTTCTTTTTTTTATATGCCATGTCCCTTAAGGACATTGACAATCATGGTTCTCCACAATTTTCTGTCCTTTGTAGCTCTTACAAAAGATTCTCTTTTGGTTATCTTTCTTAAATCTTGTTCTGCCATTATTTATTCAAGCTTGCTAAATAGGTTATGCATTTTTCCTCTGTCCCTCAGTTGGTCATTGGAATATCAAATTCTGCAAGTCTTCTTTCATTATTACGTGCCCTAGAAATTTTAACTAAACCTTTCTGATGTTAAATATAAGTGTCCTTTTTATTTGTATTTTCTCTAAAACTGTCATAGCTCACATGTTTGGTCCATGGTATTCTCAGCATCCTTCTGTAGAACTACATTTCTGTTGTTTTAAGTCTCTACTACACCTCTGAGGAGATTTTCCAGCATTCACTACCATATATGAGGATGATATTACATAACAGTTCCGTGATCTATTTTTTTTTCTAATGAAAGTTTTCTGTTTCTTGATACTTTGCTTAGATTTTAGAAGGCACCTTTTGTTCTCTCTTTCATATTTCAGTGTTACACTTTCTGTCTTCTGTCAAAACACTTCCCAGATATTTAAATTGTTGTTCTTGTTTGATTTTGGTATCTCAAATTTGTAATTTGCATGAGTGTTTATAAATAATCATATTCACTAAACAATGCTGTGACTTACCAAGTCATACTTTGAGAAAAATTTATGATAAGAAATGGTCATCATTGAATTTGCTCCTTCAAAGATTCTGTGTATTATGTTCAGAAGTGAGTTACAAATCAGCCAGATTATTTTTTGTTGTCTTTTGTATTTTTTAAGTTTATGTATTTTAGGAGTATTTTAATTCAAAACTTTTGATTCCAGTGCATGATTTTGGTTACACAGCTACATAACATCAGCTAGTTAGCATGATACTGAGCAACCCAGTTACCCATTAAATCACCCTTCAAGAAAAAATAACAAAACAATTATCATTGAATTTAATCCTTTCGAGAGTATTCTGTGTAAAAGTGGATTAATATGTTTTGCATCCAGATATTTCGAATGTATGTAAATAGGTAATAAATAAGTACTAATACTCTATAATTAGCTTTTAATAGTTTCCTTTGGAAAATAGTTGAGTTTTGTTTTGGTTGTTATTTTTTTCTATTTGATCATGAATAAAGTCACCACAATATTAACATTCATTTACAAATCATCTAAATATTTTTTCCTTTTTTGAATTGTCTAATTTAGTTGAGGATGTGTGTTGTGGTGCAGTAAATATCGACTCAGAACGAAAAATCAAGGAACTGAGTTCAAATTTCAGTTGAATTCATTGCATTCACTTACGTGCAAATACCCTTGGGAAAGGTATTAATCTGCTTCTTCCCTCCAGTTATGGGTTAAATAGCAGGACAGTTTGGGTTCTTAAGCCTTGGCCAGCAACCAATCTACCACAGAAAGTAATAGCAACCTTCTGCGGGAAAATCTTCTGCTCAGTCAGTCATGTCTTGAGAGGGACATGATTGCCCAACCATGTATTACGTACGGTACTTAACTGACTAAATTTAGTAGAATTAATTTAAAGTATTCTCTAATTTAGTACAATCTGACTTCTTATATTGCATAAAATTTAAGCCTATCTCCTTATTTTTTTAAATAACAAAATGGAACTTAATTTGTTAACAAAAAAATTAATACCCATATTAGAATTTGAATCGAGATTGTACATTGAGGATTTATACTTGTACCAATAAATCATTTCGAATTCTCATCATTCACTCAGTACTGTTTTTTCAGGCCTATGCAGTTCTTTGACGTTTAATGGATAGTAATAGACAATTTGGGGGCTTACAGCCATATCCCTTTAATACACAAGTTCTGATCAGATCACTGAAGTTAAGCAATCTCAAGCCTGGTCAGTACCTAGATGGATAACCTCTTGGGAAAACCAAGGGCTGTAAGCTTGGATGTGCAATGCATGTGTTGTGTATTGGATGACAGCTCAAGATGAGAAACTGGAGAGCTGAGTTCAAATTCCAGTCAATTATATGCATTGTGGTGCAGTGGATATCGCCTTGGAATGAGAAATTGGGAAGCCGAGTTTGAATTCCAGTTGAATTCCTTGCATTCACTAATGCAAAATACCCTTGGGAAAGGTATTAATCTGTCTCTTCCCTCCAGTTATGGGTTACATAATAGGACAGATTGGTTTCTATAGCCTTTGCTGGCAACCAGTCTACCGCAGAAAGCAATGGCAACCTATTGCGAGAAAATCTTCTGCCCAGTCAGTTATGTCTCTTTCAAGACATGATCACCCAAAGTGTGTATCACGTATAGCACTTAACTGACTGACTTATCAAGTAATTATTTTATGGATGATAAAATTTAGAGTTGATATTTACCTAAATGTAAATAAAAGTACAAAAGCCTAAATTAAAATCTATCTTCACCAAAGCAAGAAGCTCACTCAACTAGTAAAATCTTTTCACTAATGAAACATTACCAAAATTTAGAAACTTGCAGTGGATATCGACTTGGAATTAGAAATCTAGGAGCTGAGTTTGAATTCCAGTTGAATTCCTTGCATTCACTTAGTGCAAATACTATTTCACATTCATTTACACACAAATACACTTAGGCAATTGTGGGGACAAAAAATAAAAAGGACCGGAAAGGGGTAATCTGCCCTTGGGCAGGTTAGAATTGGGAGTGAGCCTTTGGACAAGGAGGTGAACGGTAGCATTGAAAATTTCCAACATGAGTTGAACTACAAGAACACTAATTCCACCACCTTTTGGTGAGTCTTATAAACTCTAAATATTTCCGATTGATGTAAATGTTTTTGTCTTATATTTGTTGACTATTTGGCCTGTAATAAATGTGTAAATGTACCTTGGGTTTAGTTTTTTTTCATGTTGTTTTAGTTTTAATAACTTACTTTAGAACTAACACAATCATGAATTGAATGTCCCATCTACTGCTATGAACATGTAATAGTCCATTACTTATCAGGATCTAATTACAGCTTATATCCAAAAAAAAGGACTTTCACAGGCTAAGAACAACAGACAATTTTTAATCCTTTGATGGATTTTTTTATCCAACATTATTTCTTATTGCTGTAAATATTATAGATGTGCATTCAATCAGTTAAGTGCCATATGTGAAACACGCTTGGGCGATCATGTCTCGAAAGAAATCCGCCGAGGTTGATATGCCATAAAAACAAAACAACCAACAATTAAGATTAGATAGACACTTAATTCCCATCATTCAACAAATAAAATATCTAGAAATCATACTAGATAGAATTATCCCACAGTAGGTTGCCATTGCTTTCTGCAGTAGACTGGTTGCCAGCCAAGGCTATAGAACTCAATCTGTCCTGTTATTTAACCCATAACTGGAGAAAGAGACAGACTAATACCTTTCACAAGAGTATTTGTGCGTAAGTGAATGCAATGAATTCAACTGGAATTCGAACTCGGCTCCCCAATGTGCATTTCAGTGCAATAAATATCAACTCAGAATGAGAAATCAGAGAACTGGGTTCAAATTCCAGTTCAATTTATTGCATTCATTTACATGCAAATACCCTTTGGAAAAGTATTAATCCGTCTCTCCCCTGCAGCTATGAGTTAAATAGCATGACAGATTGGGTTCTATAGCCTTGGTTGGCAACCAGTCTATTGCAGAAAGTAATAGCAACCTACTGCAAGAAAATCTTTTTGCCTGAGCAATCATTTATCATATCTTAAATATATTCTTAACATCAGTTTATCATTTGTTATTATTGTAAAAATATTGAATTACCTTATAAAAACTGATAGAATATTATCATAAAAAGATAATTCATTCAAGTTAAATATTGGATTTATTTTTAATTAGGCAAGGTTGTTCATTGGTAATTCTATCTAATGACTAAGATGAAAGCCTCATCTAAATACGTTGCTTGTTTGAAAGTCTAGCCTTTGAAAAAGAAAGCAATGAAACTTACAAATTATTCATGGTTGGTCAATGGTCACATAGTATATGCTTTGCCAGAGATACAGATTTAAATTCAGAGTTGTCTCATGGCCAATCATGCTTAGCGAACCAACTCTGCATTTAACCCAGAGCTTGAGGAAGGAGAGATTGTTTCATCCCTTTGTCTAGGATATTTGCATGAATGTGAATGTGATTAAAATTAAACTTGGCTCACCAATTTCTCATTCCTAGAAATTACACCCACTGTATATTGTTTTAAACTAAACTAAACTAAACTAAACCAAAAAAAACAAAAAAAAAAACAGTGAAAAACTAACATTTTGCATGGACTATTTACAAATATAAAATAAAAAAATAGTTCCAGTTGGAAATACAGTGTTGTTTTTTTTTAAGAAAAATGGATATCAGTTTAAAAGTTTTAAAAAATATGAAAGTATTTTCTTTCAAAGAGGAA
This sequence comes from Ascarosepion bandense, assembly GCA_037127315.1. Taxonomy (NCBI): domain Eukaryota; kingdom Metazoa; phylum Mollusca; class Cephalopoda; order Sepiida; family Sepiidae; genus Ascarosepion; species Ascarosepion bandense. The sequence continues at coordinate 14,063 of JBBBDQ010028989.1, forward strand.
AATCTATTTTGTGTAATTTGAGGAAATGCCATTCTTATCTCATGAATTTCTTAAACTACTGAAATTATTCATTTCATTGTCATCACTATCAGTTGATCCAAATTCTAGTTGAGATTGATAAAAATAAAAAACCTACTTCTTCTCTTGCTTTAATTATGCACTATCAGTATAGCCCAGCATTGCTCGGGTATAATGAAAGCTTTAAAATTAATCCAAGATCCTGGAGCTCAGACTCTTTGGACATTGGCACAAAAGACTAAAAAGCAATAGTTGTTTCCAGTTAAAGCGAAACTGTAGACGGAAAGAAAAATGAATGGATGTAAGTCAAATTTTGATTTCCTGGTATTGATATCAAATAGGATTTTTTTTCATCGTAAACTGAATTTTGAAGGCTAAATAAGTCCTCTGAGTAAATAGTATCATGGCTGAGACTAAGAACTACAATTATACCTACTTAGAGCCAAACCCAAAGCAAAAACTAAAATAAAAGGCTGAAAAAATACAGACATACAGACACACACACAAACATCTTGCCTTTTATATATATATTATCGATTTTCTGCACTATTGTAAGAACTGCAACCTTGAAACTTCTGAATATCATTTCTTATGTCTTTGTCTATGAGTGTATCAAATTTGATTAAAATTGGATCAATCCTTCTATAACCCGATTTTTTCGATTATTGATTTTTTATATTTATCGGGGGTACCTTGACACAAAACCTAGTTAAGAACACTTGCAGATGCTTATAGTACAATTGTGTAAGTTTTCAAGAAAATCAGTTCAGCCATTTTGGAATCTATAGGTAACAGACACACACACACACACACAGACAAAGTTCCATTTATAAATAAGTTTAGATGAGAGGTAAACTACAGAATGAATTGATAAAAGCATTGTTCTAGCAATAAGAAAAAAAAGAAAAGTTATAAGAAATGCAGTTTGACTTTTCCAAAAATAAATTTTAAGTAATATATATATAAAATGCAAAACTTCAATAATTTCTGCATGAAATATTTTCAAATTAGATCTATAATGCAGTGAAACTCTATTTGATATCATATAAGAGTTTATCAAACTATTTACACAATATTGAAGTATTATAGAATTAGGCTATGTACAATAATTTACAACATCAAGTAAAAAAATAGCCCCCTAGATATGTCAAGTTTGCCTCTAAAACCCAGAAGAAATATCTTTAGCCATTTTGGGGGTAAATGAAAGTCTTACATGCCATTGAATATAGTCTTTTTAAATCATTGACTCTCTATTATCAGGTAAGATTGCTTAGAAATCATTTGAAGTAATTGAACTTTGAAATGTCCAAGTTTTGTTAATAAGTTGAAAATGGATAGATTTTATATGATGTTAAAATAAATAAGTATATCTCAGTTGCTAAAATGACTGAACTAAAAACAAAACCATGTCATCCTTTCATAAACAATATCAACAAAAACTTAACAATGGCTAAAGTAATTTGACCATATTTCAACATTAAGATGGCTGTCACACAACCATTTCATATTTTCATAAATGTTTTTGTCTAGCTTATCTATGAAATAAGCTAACAATTTAGTGTAGTCATCTTAGCAACGACAAAAGTAACCATATTTTAGTGACTAAGTTTTTTGTTAGCAACAGTGATAAAAGTAATTTGACCTTGTCTAAGTCTTGCAAATTTGTGCAAACACTGACTAGTTGTCATCTCACCAAAGTAAATATGTAAATTGTTTTTTGCTTATAGAAGTAGATTCTATACATTGCTAAAGAATAATACTATTACACATTGAGTTATCTCATCCATAAGATTAAGACTTGTTAAAATGAGCTATATTGCCTGTAGAAGTGAACAGGTGAAATTTTAGACATTGAACAAACATTTCAGCTCAATCAGGAGCTGTGTCAAGTTGTAGTAGCCAATTCACAGTTTACCATCTTTAAAAGAATATAGTAGTTTAAATATGTTGGCATAAGGTTTTTGTTACTGAGTGTCAGGATTTCAAACATTTAACAACAACACATCTTTTAAATAAACATAAAATGTTTTTCTGGAGGAAAAGTAGAAGCAAAATTATAAAAAAAAGTTATCAGTTGAAATAACATTTTTTTTTTTCAAAGGTATACAATGACAATAAAATGCTAAATTTTTCTTGCAGTGATGTTTGTTTTATCAAGTAACTAGCAGTATAGCCCAGCATTGCTCAGGTGTAATGAAAGCTTTAAAACTAATCCATGGTCCTGGAGCTCAGACTCTTTGGACATTGGCACGAAAGACTAAAATGCAATAGTTGTTTCCAGTTAAAGCAAAACCGTAGACTGAAAGAAAAATGAATGGATGTAAGTTAAATTTTGATTTCCTGGTATTGATATCAAATTTTCTGCACTATTGTAAGAACTACAACCTTGAAACTTCTGAATATCGTTTCTTATGTCTTTGTGTATGAGTGTATCAAATTTAATTAAAATCGGACCAATCCTTCTATAACCCAATTTTTTCGATTTTCAATATTTATCGAGGGCACCTCAACACAAAACCTAGCTAAGAACACTCGCAGATGCTTATAGTACAACTGTGGAAATTTTCAAGAAAATTGGTTCAGCCATTTCGGAGTCTATAGGTAATGGACACACACACACACACACACACATACACACACAGACAAAGTTCCATTTATAAATAAGTTTAGATTAAGTATTCTTAGTGTGGTGTGAAATGTGTGGACAGGTTTACTTTATGATGGTCAGCCTTATGTATTTAGATAAAGACTTAGTTGGTAGCTGCTGGTTGTCGACCCCTTCCATTGTGTGCATATGTATGTGTAGATCAAACTGGCCTCTGAAATTATTTTGAACTTCAAGAAGTAGTATGCTTCCATTTCCATAACTAGTAAGAGAGATCCAAAATCTAATTTCACATAGAGGTATAAACTTTTCAAATATGAGGTTTTGATAGGTTAAAAAATAAAAATCTTGTTCTTGCATTTGTGGGAGTGATGAATGTAATTATTATTATTTTCTGAATGGTCCAAAAAATAACATGTGGTAGGTCCACAACTATGTTCACAAGTATTTTGGCAGTATTTGTTTATTTATCAAAAAAACCTATTGATGAAGTTTTATTGGTTGAAAAATATATACAGAATTTCTATAAATATACTCACTCCACCATATTGAGTCATTTGTGTACAGTTAACAAAGTCTGTAAAGTCAGAGACTAAGTTCTGCATTCTTCGACAGACAATGACAAAAATCCTATTTTTACATGATTCAATTTTGTAATTTGATTATTTAATTTTTAATTAATTATGGATATCTGCATGATAAATAAAAAAAATGCTGTCTATTAATGATCATATACAAAAACTGGTCATGTGACACATTTTGCTATTATGAGGTGGTAAATAGATAATGCCCATTTTCAATATCATGTCTAAGCTGTTGTTGGTAGGATGGATGAGACATTGTTTACTGAGAAGTGCTCAATCTTGTCACTCTTGGAGAGTACTGTAGGCAGTTACTAAGTATGGCTTATGTAATTGCTGAAAAATATCTACAGTTGTTTGATAAAAGTCAGGGACAAATTAGACCACTGGAACAACTAGTAAAATCCAGATAGACCAGTTCTACTTCATGCTTTGTCCATCAGTTTATAACCTAATCTCGGAGGCTTAGGACCCTCTAAAACTGCAGCTACATGGGCTTGCTGTGCTCACCAGAAACATTTACTGATATTAGCAATTTTTCTAGGCTCTCAATCCATCCCTGATGACACCACTAGAGCCAGCATTGTATGAATGATCTAGAAAATATATATAGTTTTTTTTCTTTGTCAATAATGTACAAGGCTCAAGAGCCACTCGAGGTAAGTGATTACAGCATAAGAGGCACAGTTTATGAGAATATGTAAAGAAGATAATGCTTAACCCTAGACCTGAATAAGTTAAGATTGTAACGAAAGGGAAAGCATCTACTGCAATCAGATTATGAATCTACAATACTTCCAGAATTTTCGGAGCTTCCAAAATACTTTGATTCAAAACTGACATCATTCTGTCATGTGCGTACATATTGGTAGAAAAAACAATAAATGACATTAATAAGTTTGTTGAACAATTCTTCTGTATTTATTTAAGGAAAATTATATTTTGTTAACAGCACAAAATGTTTGAAAACTCTTGATAAAAAAAAAACAACCCAATATATACCATAATACTCAGCCTGCAAAACTGAAGATTCATTTATTATTCATTAAATTTAATTCATAATTTTTTTTTCACTTTGGTGGGTGGGGAATGAATCAAAATTAATATAATCCAGTGAATAGAGAAATTTTTTTTTCAAAGAATATGGATTTTATTAAAATTTCTTGTCATTTGAAACAAATACAAGGCAATATTTACTCTCATTATTCCAAGTCAGTTATGCCTTACATAAACATAAAAATTAAATTCTTACAGCTATTTTAGTTACTTTCTGTTATTTAGGATTTATGAGATTTAGGGTTACAACCTCACCCCAACAATCAACCTTTTATTTTATTTCATTGCAGTGGGGTTATAGTTTCAGTTCAGTTCAAATCAGATTTTTCTCACAATTCAGTGAAACATTTCAAAAATTTGTTTTGATTTATTTTCTATTATGAAAATTCCTGCACTAAATAAATTTTACATAAAAAGTTTTAAAAATGACTATATAATTGATAGGTTTACAGTTTTTCGATTTTGAAAAGGGAGCACTCCAATAGTTCAAGATTATTCACAAGAAGTTTGTCAGCATTGAAAATAAAATGATTTATTAAATTCAACATCTGAAATATTAATTTAAAATACTAATCTCATGATTTAGTTAGGAGTAGATAATCTTAGAAAAAGATGAGATCAAGAAAGATTAAAAGACACAAAATTCACTAAACATCCAAATAGTGTTTAAAAAAATTTATCCTATTTAGAATAATTTTTGAAACACTGTTTTTTCTAAAAAAAAAATGTGAAAAGTGCAATAAATACACATTTATTTATTAAGAGCAGATTCAAATACAGAAGAATTACAATATATATGATTGTTGTTATTTATTAAAACATTCATTCTTTATTATGAAAATGTTTAATCAACTTTTAGTTAATAACCACATTTGATATTAATGAAATGTATATATTTATGAAAGGAACAGCTTATGAATTTTTGTCTGTGGGGTTAATCATTTTTTTTCTTTTTAACACATCAATATATCTCCCAATAAATAAACAAATATGAAAATACATTTTGATGCAACAACCTCTTCCAAAACAAAATGGTGCTGAAATGTAGAAGTTAAAAAGAAAACAATTTTACAATTTTTTTTTTTTTATTCATTCGATTCATGCATATTTTTTGGTTTCTGTAGCTAAGGAAAGTAATTCAGTAGCATGCTGTGTTACCTCCCTTGAATTTTTTTTTATTTTAAAGAGACATTTTATTGGATCCTTTTTGACATTTTCCATTATTTTAATCTAATTACATACGGTTTTGGCTTGTCACTTCTTTTTAATTAATGTGAACTTTCAGAAATATAAAAATTACTTTTTCATCGAAGACAAACTCAAACATGTCACATTGAAACTAATTAATCATGCTCTTACCTGAAACATGACAGGAAGCCGTTGAATTGTAAGGGTCCAAATTACATTGTCCACTCGTTAGAGTTTCTTGCCAACACCAAATTCTTAAAAATTGCAACAGCTGTTGGCAGTAAACTAACCTTTCAGTTTGTAAATATGAAATTCTAAGCTGTAAGAAAAAAAAAATTATTACATAAACTATCATTTACAATGAAGCAAAAAATTTAGATATTTTAAAATGTTTTTACCATGTTATATAGGATAATCGTCTTAGTATATTGTGGAATGCAAATGTGCATTGTAGTGCAGTGGATATTGGCTCAAAACAAGAAATCAGGGAGCCAAGTTCAAATTCCAGTTGAATTCCTTACATAAACTTACATGCAAATATCCTTGGGAAAGGTATTAATCTGTCTCTTCTCTCTCCAGCTATGGATTAAATAGCGGGACAAACAGGATTCTATAGCTGTGGTTGGCGACCAGTCTACCACAAAAAGTAATGACAATTTACTGCGGGAAGATATTCTGCCCAGTCATCTTCGAGACATGATCACCCAAGTGTGTATCACATATGGCATTTGACTGACTGATATTATGAAAGACTGAGGAGGTAAAAATTCGGCCTTGTAAAAATATTCAACTTGTCCACAAAAAAAACAAAAACAGTCTACCACAAAAAGTAATGACAATTTACTGTGAGAAGATATTCTGCCCAGTCATCTTCGAGACATGATCATCCAAGCGTGTATCACATACGGTACTTGACTGACTGATATTATGGAAGATTGAGGAGGTAAAAATTTGGCCTTGTAAAAATATTCAACTTGTCCAGAAAAAAAAAAACAAAGGAAAAGAAGAAAGTAAATAAAGTGTAAATTCTAGAATTTGTTAAGTTGTTTTAAAAAAATTGTTTTTCCTTTCTTATAATTCAGCTTCTTAATGACAGGGAATAGACAAAACATGGGAAGATTCCTTAATGATTTTGACTCGGACTGTTATATCAGATTGCTACTCATATTATCACACAGACTTCTTGGACTCTCACTGACTACTTGATGCACTGTCCTATTTATACCTTATGCATTGGATATCATAGTAAACACAAACTGTTCACAAAAATACTTGATTAAATTTTTAAGTGCATTACTTGATGATTGTAGCATATCTAATCATTTAATAACTATAAATGATTAAAAGCTGAAACCTGGAAGATTGATTATTTACTCAAAGCTTTAAATACTGGGCAATTTTTATCTTTCTTAGTAAATTATAAGTCAATCAAATTTTATTTTAAGCTGGACTTCACTCAGTTGAGATATTGGATCTTATTAATAATTTTCAAAAATTTTTTTGTATTTCATCTGAAACTGATTAATATATTATGTTGCAATAACATGTTGGCTATAATATAAATCTATAATAAATTTCAATTTATACAGATTTTTAAAGTTTTTTGTTTTCAACAAATACTTCAATAGGCTAAATGTATTTGTAAATTTATAATCTGATACTTTTGTTGTTAATCTGAAAGAGATTTATACTATTTTGTGCTGGTGACTCTAAGTGATAGTGTTTTTACTATAACAATGATAAACTGAAAATATTTATGAAGCTGGATAGTGTAATGATAATACAAAGTGTAGCAATAATAATTGGAAAAATATATTTAAAGATTCACATGTGAAACTTTTCTAATTAAAGTAAGGATATAAATTATGTCATCACTATTAACAAACTGGGTAAGACAATAATTGTAAGTATGAAAAAAAAGCAAAGAATTAATTACATTTCAGTTGTAGACTATATTTTTCTGTAAATTTTGTAATTATAGGAAGAGCATTTTAATTACTAACAATTAATGCCCAAAATACACTTCATACCAGTTTCTTTTTAAAGAAGGCAAATTAACTTTAACTTCTAAGACATGATAAAAAGGATTGTAAGTTTGAAAAGAAATTATTTATTTTCTATTGAAGACTTGAATACAAACTGCAGAAAAATGCTAACTGAAAGGATTGCAAAAAATTACTTGTATATTTTCACCAATTAATAAAAAAATAAAACTCATATACATATCTGTGTCTCCAATCCACTTAAAATTGGCTGTTGTTTTTTGGGGGTTTTTTTTTTACATATTCAAATGAATTTTATTTGACTTTTGAATGTAGCAAGCTCTGAAAACTTACTTTATACAAACAGTAAAGTTTATGTAAAAATAGCAAAAACTGTTGAGAAGGTATTAGTCACTGTTGTGTTTTAAAATGTATTCAAAATTGCATTGATATTTTATAGCAATGACCTGAGAAAACTGCACTACAAGCAAATTATTTTTTAGATTGAATTGTTAGCCATTTTGATTTTCTTATTAAGTTATGAGTGAATCAAAATTATCAAAATAAAACATTTTTTGTAATAAATGATTTTATTTTTAAATTGAAAATATGATTAAATGTTATTTACTATTTATGGTCATGCATTTTTGTTTTACTTTCTATTGATCTTTGATTTAAATTTCATTTTGGTGATTAAAAATAATCATGTTTGCTCAAGTAGAGAAACACAGCTAAAGTTCTGTACTTTGGTAAATTTGGTAATGTTGAAAAAATGACTGAAGATTTTTATTTACAAAACATGAAAATGTCTCTGGTAAGTCCTATAGTGTAGTGTTTGAGTGTACTAGATATGATAGGAAAAAGGAGAGTGTGAAAGAGAGTTTATTTAATATGACTGACTGCTTGTTAGCTATCTGTTTGGGCTTGTGCTGACAGGGAAGTTCATCATCTTTCTGTGCTTGCAGGAGGTCATTTTTACAGCCTAATGGTTGGACAAGCAGTCAACCATGCCCTCTTGTAGCCTCTGTGGTTAACACATTTGTCAAGTATCTCTGTGCCCAGCTTCATTTATAGCCTATATAAGGGAAATGTACAGACATATCTGTAGACAACTGTGACAAGCAAGAGTCATGTTTATAACTCTGGTGATATTTGTATTCAATTTAAAACTTGTTTTGAGTAGAGTGTGGCATGTTTGTGATTTAGCTAAGCAAAAATTGGTGTGAAGTTAGAGATATATGTTTTTAATAATCATATAAATTTGGCTTAATTTGTTATCTCTAACAATGTGTAAATTGTGTGTTAGTGCATATATTTTTGTATGGTGAAATGTGTTTTCTGTTACAGTTACAAACACAAGTACGATAACATGAAAGAACAAAAAACTTTGTATTGATAATACAGAGTATGTAAGTGGAATGTCTCTGATGTGAGCATGGGAAGCTATTTGGAATAAGGGTAGAGCTGGTAAAAACTGGAGTTGATGTGTTTGTTTTGATGGTTGATCATGGTCATGGGTGGTGATGCTGAGAGCTTGCCAGGCATTGACAGCTGACCTGCTTGCTGCTATTCTGTCTCAGTTGCTTGTGAGCAACTTTCTTAAAAGTAGAATGTGGTATCTCCTAGACTCATCTTTTTTTATGCTGTATTTTACATTTTTTGAGGAGCCTCTGCACAGACAACAACTTTTTATTTTACTTTCTTAGAATTCTCATCCAGCTGTCATGTAGTGTGAATGAGAAAGAGATTTAATTTGAAGCAGAGTATAACATTTTGATATATACCAGCAATTTATCACCTCATAATAGAGTTTTGATCTAAAGTTACAAAATACATGCCAAAACAAATATGTACAGTATCTTCATAATTATGAATTGATGTTAAAATTTAATTCTACTATCAAATATGAGAATCATATACAGTTTATGAGGATGAACTATTAAATATAATAAATAATTTAAATCCACTAAATAAATACTAAATCCACTTATAGAATCTTTTACTTAAGTTCAGAGTTTAGAAAGAAAAATCCAATTTTTCTTTCAATACAAGTCAACACATTCAATATTTCTCTGTACTTACATGCTTCCAATGAAAACAATATCAATCTTTTAATATGCAATCATTTTGTTATAAAATGTAACACTATTCCCTTCAATATTTTCTAAAAGAATTATGTATATATACTGAAATAACAATACTTACTGATAAATCTTGTACCATTTTGGTAAATTCTCTTTCACTAGGTTCTACCAATCAGCCAGACTCTACTGAAACTTCAAAATTTTTCAAACTCACAGTAAAACTACCAGAATTCTTATCCAACTCACCCAGTTATGGGAACAACAGTTGTCGTTCTGTGAACTCTATTAATTTTTAATGAATACATTTGTCTTTCTCACAAAACCTATTGCTGATTTTCCATTGGCTGACAATAATACAGGATATAGTCTGATTGTTATCACCAAGGAATAAGCTATAAACCATGACATTTACATACTGTGCAAAGATGTATTGCATTCTCTGCCAATAACTCTGACCAACAGAATACAATGCACTGTGGGTAATTACCAGTTTTTAGGGGAGTTTATTTTCCCAGACAAATTAAACTTTGCAGTCTTTGTCATCAGACATAGCTTTAACTCTTTTCATAAGCAACAGCTCACTGCAACATTTTTTTCCTTCCATCAGCATGGCTGATGCTAACCTCCAGGAGAGTGATGCATTGCACTTGCTCAGACTAATATTTTCAGCTGACATAAGGTGGAAAGAGTATATTAAATCAATTGCTAAATCTTCAGCTAAGAATGTTGGTTTGCTATGTCATGCTAGACAATTTTTCTTGCAAGAATCTATCTTACATATGTTTATCATTCATCCTTGCTTTGAATATTGCTGCCACATTTTGTCTGGTGCTTCTGCTTTATATTTGGAGATTCTTAATAAAATCTAAAAAAGAATCTGCAGTGTTTTATTGGTCCTGATCTGGCATATCAGTTTAATTCCCTTTCCCACCACCATAACATAGCTTCCTTGTGCCTTTTCGATAAATACTTTTATGGTAATTGTTCTGATGAATTTTATGCCATGGTACCTAGGCTATAAATGCAGTATTAGACTGGCAGCAAGATCTCATCATGTAAGTTTTATGCTAACAGTTTCTTCTATTGTGAAACTCTTCTGGCTTCTTGCTTCCCAGTTAAATCTGATATATTTAAAAATTTAAATGCATGGTCAATTATTATTTTCCTAATTCTTGTTCTTTTATTGTTCTCTCACATTAATAGTAATTTCCTATATTCTCTCACTCGTTCTAGTGGCTTTATTGCCTTTAAGGTGAAAAAACAAAAAAAATATATCTTAGATTGCATAAACAAATAAAAAACATAGGAAGCCTGTCTGTAGAGTTACCTGACATAATGTGTGTGTGTATAAACTTTTACTGGTGAGGGGAGTGACTTGACAGCCATAAAAAAAACAAAAAAAAAACAATACTTATCAAAGGTAGAGGAACCTTCTTGTAGGATCAACAACTATCTCGCACAATATGGTTGACTGGGCTCCATAGCTATATATGCAGACAATGCAGTAATGACTTAGCATCACTAAATGGTGCATTACATGGACAGGAGTTAGCAGCCAGGACAGAGGGTCTCTCCTGGCTCAAGGAATCAACTACCATATGTCTGTAACCAAGGTGAGCTTTCAAATTGGAGGATATCATCTGAATTTTGATCTGGAGATGATGAGTGTCTGTAAAACAACCAATGTATAGAGAAAGCTGTCAAATGGAAACATACAAAGCAGACCAATAAACAGATAAAATAGAGTAATACATACAAAGCAGACCAATAAACAGATAGAGTAATATTCTACTAGATAAAAAACAAGAAAGAATGATAATTTATTCATTGCTATTATTTAAGTAGTTTTTCTTTACTTGAGTCTGTGACAGAAAAATTAACTTGAGTTAGTTTGTGTATAGTAGACCTATGTACAAACTAACTCAAGTTAATTTTTTAATACAGATTAGTTCATGGTAATTCTTTAATAGGTCAGCATGATGTGGCATAGTGGTTGTGTGTTGATAAAACCAGATGAGGAAGATGCGTCTACAAGTTATAAGCTAATCAACCCAGGTCAGGATTTATTTAGGTATATAAAAGTTGTAGATTGTTCAAAACCCAATTGAAAGTTATCGTAGTAGAGAGCTGAAGAAGACAATTATGAATCTCAAAAAAAAAAATTACAGTGAAAGAAACTATCAATTATTTGCAAAACAAAATGATGACTTGAAGTCCTTTAAGTTATATATTGTTTTAGTCATTTCACCCCAAGCAAGGCAGTAAAGCCTTTAATATGCAAAGGGTAATTGAGTGTGAGAGAATGAGAAAAAGAAAACATTATTAAAGAGAGGTTGGTTGGTTGTTTTGTTTTTATGACATATCAACCTCGGCAGGTCATTTAATGCCAACTAAATTTTTTATTTATTGCTGGTAATACCTTTTTCTTTCAACAATTTATTGTTTTTATATAATTTTTATGTCTAGTAAAACTTTGATTCATTGGAATTTATTTTTAAGGGCAGTGTCCCTAAGTCCTACCCTGTTATTTAACCCATAACTGGAGGGAAGGGACGGATTAATACCTTTCCCAAGGGTACCAGTGCTTAAATGAATGGCAGAGTATTTAACTGGAATTCGAATTCAGCTCACCGATTTCTCTTTCCAAGCCGATATCCACTGCACCACAACGCACATCCGTCACTAAACGCTTTCAGCACCTGGTATTCCCAAGCAGTCACCCATCTAAGTACTGACCAGGTTCAATGTTGCTTAACTTTGGTGATCGAGCGAGAACTGGTGTATTCAATGTGATATGGCCGTAAGCCTATTAAAGAGAGAAAATAATAAAAGAACAGGAATTAAAAAGAGAGAAGATAACAATTGATCTTCAAAAAAAAGTAAATGTAATGTCAAAGTTGCCTGAAAAGCAAGATGCTAAAAGAAATTTTCACAAGCAAGAAGTACAAGAGAATAAACTGCTAACATAGAACTTATGGTTACATCTAGCCATTTCAACTGTAAAATGAGGAGATCTTGCCAAGGAAGTAAGAAGCCAGAAGAGTTCCACAAGCAAGAAGTACAAGAGGATAAACTGCTAACATAGAACTTATGGTTACATCTAGCCATTTCAACTGTAAAATGAGGAGATCTTGCCAAGGAAGTAAGAAGCCAGAAGAGTTCCACAAGCAAGAAGTACAAGAGGATAAACTGCTAACATAGAACTTATGGTTACATCTAGCCATTTCAACTGTAAAATGATGAGACCTTGCCATTGAAGTAAGAAGCCAGAAGAGTTCCACAAGCAAGAAGTACAAGAGAATAAACTGCTAACATAGAACTTATGGTTACATCTAGCCATTTCAACTGTAAAATGATGAGACCTTGCCAAGGAAGTAAGAAGCCAGAAGAGTTCCACAAGCAAGAAGTACAAGAGGATAAACTGCTAACATAGAACTTATGGTTACATCTAGCCATTTCAACTGTAAAATGATGAGACCTTGCCAAGGAATTAAGAAGCCAGAAGAGTTCCACAAGCAAGAAGTACAAGAGAATAAACTGCTAACATAGAACTTATGGTTACATCTAGCCATTTCAACTGTAAAATGATGAGATCTTACCAAGGAAGTAAGAAGCCAGAAGAGTTCCACAAGCAAGAAGTACAAGAGAATAAACTGCTAACATAGAACTTATGGTTACATCTAGCCATTTCAACTGTAAAATGATGAGACCTTGCCAAGGAAGTAAGAAGCCAGAAGAGTTCCACAAGCAAGAAGTACAAGAGAATAAACTGCTAACATAGAACTTATGGTTACATCTAGCCATTTCAACTGTAAAATGATGAGATCTTACCAAGGAATTAAGAAGCCAGAAGAGTTCCACAAGCAAGAAGTACAAGAGAATAAACTGCTAACATAGAACTTATGGTTACATCTAGCCATTTCAACTGTAAAATGAGGAGATCTTGCCAAGGAAGTAAGAAGCCAGAAGAGTTCCACAAGCAAGAAGTACAAGAGAATAAACTGCTAACATAGAACTTATGGTTACATCTAGCCATTTCAACTGTAAAATGATGAAACCTTGCCAAGGAATTAAGAAGCCAGAAGAGTTCCACAAGCAAGAAGTACAAGAGAATAAACTGCTAACATAGAACTTATGGTTACATCTAGCCATTTCAACTGTAAAATGAGGAGATCTTGCCAAGGAAGTAAGAAGCCAGAAGAGTTCCACAAGCAAGAAGTACAAGAGAATAAACTGCTAACATAGAACTTATGGATACATCTAGCCATTTCAACTGTAAAATGATGAGACCTTGCCAAGGAAGTAAGAAGCCAGAAGAGTTCCACAAGCAAGAAGTACAAGAGGATAAACTGCTAACATAGAACTTATGGTTACATCTAGCCATTTCAACTGTAAAATGATGAGACCTTGCCAAGGAATTAAGAAGCCAGAAGAGTTCCACAAGCAAGAAGTACAAGAGAATAAACTGCTAACATAGAACTTATGGTTACATCTAGCCATTTCAACTGTAAAATGATGAGATCTTACCAAGGAAGTAAGAAGCCAGAAGAGTTCCACAAGCAAGAAGTACAAGAGAATAAACTGCTAACATAGAACTTATGGTTACATCTAGCCATTTCAACTGTAAAATGATGAGACCTTGCCAAGGAAGTAAGAAGCCAGAAGAGTTCCACAAGCAAGAAGTACAAGAGAATAAACTGCTAACATAGAACTTATGGTTACATCTAGCCATTTCAACTGTAAAATGATGAGATCTTACCAAGGAATTAAGAAGCCAGAAGAGTTCCACAAGCAAGAAGTACAAGAGAATAAACTGCTAACATAGAACTTATGGTTACATCTAGCCATTTCAACTGTAAAATGAGGAGATCTTGCCAAGGAAGTAAGAAGCCAGAAGAGTTCCACAAGCAAGAAGTACAAGAGAATAAACTGCTAACATAGAACTTATGGTTACATCTAGCCATTTCAACTGTAAAATGATGAAACCTTGCCAAGGAATTAAGAAGCCAGAAGAGTTCCACAAGCAAGAAGTACAAGAGAATAAACTGCTAACATAGAACTTATGGTTACATCTAGCCATTTCAACTGTAAAATGAGGAGATCTTGCCAAGGAAGTAAGAAGCCAGAAGAGTTCCACAAGCAAGAAGTACAAGAGAATAAACTGCTAACATAGAATTTATGGTTACATCTAGCCATTTCAAATGTAAAATGATGAGCTCTTATTGCCAATCTAACAGTATGCTTAAATTCATAAAGTCTAGGTGCCGAAAAGTAAAGCTAATCAGAACAATTACCTGAAAATAATTATGGAAAAGAAACAGAAGCTAGGTTACAACAGTGGGAAAGTGACTGAAGCTAAGATGTCAGGTCAGTACCAACAAAATTACAGATTCTTTGTATTTTAGCTAGAATCTCTAAATACATACCAGACACACCAGACTAGATGTGGCAGCAATAGTCAATGCATGGATGAATGGTAGACTTATAAATGTGTGAGATAGATTCTGTAAAATAAATTAACCATTTTCCTAGCAGCATCTTTAGCAAATGTTTCAATATAATCTTTCTACATCATACCAACAGAAAACATTATCTCCAGAATTGGATTCTAGATTGTTAGGGATAGTGAAAATATTATTTTGTGCCAAGATTATTTTTTTTTTAATCATTTCACACCAAGCAAGGT
Organism: Ascarosepion bandense; assembly: GCA_037127315.1. NCBI lineage: Eukaryota > Metazoa > Mollusca > Cephalopoda > Sepiida > Sepiidae > Ascarosepion > Ascarosepion bandense. Next base: position 29,263 of record JBBBDQ010028989.1, read on the forward strand.
GGGATTGCCACTAATGCACAGAAGGTTATAGTGAGAAAAAAGACTGAGTACAGGGATTATTGACAAAAGGAAAAATATAATTATCAGGATTCAAGAAGATAGATGGCAATTCATGTTGCATTTAAACTTTTGATGATTTTTAGCTTTCAGGAAAGCAAGTAAACAGAAAGAAGTTTCATGAGCAGGAAGTGCGAGAAAAGAAACTATTTGAGTAGAAGAGGCGGTTACATTTAACTGTTTCCACAATAAAAGAGTGGGACCTAGATGCCAATCTAGTAGCATGCTTAAATTTACAGAGACAAGGTACCAGGGAAAAAAAGCTCATCAGAGTTATTGCCATGGAAATATTTCTAGAAAAGACAGAGGGAAGCCATATCACATCAGTGAGAAAGTGAAAGATGCCAAGTTATGACTGATTACATTGAAGATACTTCTTTGGATTTTGTTGAGAATCTTGAAATTAAAAGTAGGAGCATCTGACCAGATATAGCAACAGTATTCAATGCACAGACAAATGGTAGATTTATAAATGTGCAAGATGGATTAACCAGAAAATGCTGTTGCTAGATTAACTTAGATATGGAAAAATTCCCTTTACAATTCTCAAATGGTAAAAAATAGAAACACAAAGATTACAACACTTACAAGAATCAGCTCACATACACCTTGGTATCGAGTATACAAAGAAAACATCAGCTTATATAATTTACAGAGATTAACTATTTTTTATTCATCCAGCTACAATCTATCCTGTTGTCAAGATTTTCTCTTATTTAATCCATTACATTGACCAATATCTTTGATATTCTTGTATTATCATAACTTCCAAAATAGTTTCATTATTCCATACGTTATTCAATTATCATCTCTAACACAATATATTAATAAAGAACTTCTGAAAACATACAACTGAGGAAGGCTACAGAACATTTATACTGGAATTTTCTGTTGAAGATAACAAAAACAAAAAGAATAGCATGAAAATTTTCTTTATATCATTGAATAATGCTGCCATATCTGGTCGGGTGCTCCTGCTATCCACCTGGAGATCCTTGACAAAATCCAACGGAGAATCTGTAATGTGATCGATCCCAACTTGGCAGCTAGGACACAGTTGTTTTCTCACGGACACAATGTGGCTTCCCTGTGTCTTTTCTACAAATACTTTCACGGCTTCTGCTCTGATGAACTTAGCTCACTGGTACCCCTTATATATGAATATACTCGAGCTACAAGATTAGCAACTTGGTCCCACCCTTTTACTGTGAAACCGATAAATTTTAAAAGCAAATTCTACTCCAGCAGCTTCTTTTCTCGCACTTCTTGCCTGTGAAATTCCTTTCCGGTTACTTACTTTCCAGACAGTTACAATCTTCAAGAATTCAAATGCAAAGTCAATAGTCATCTCCTGTCTTACTAACTTACAACCTCTCTCATCAGTATTCCCGTCCTTCTCTTACCCTCTTCCTGACACCCTCTGTAACCTGTCACTCTTTCTCATAAACTTCCTCCTATGTAACCCACTGCACAACAGTGACAGTAAAATGCCTTGCTTGGGACGACACAATTTAAAAAAGAAAATAAATAATTTAAGATAATAGAAAAAGTCAAAAAATGTATAATCCAAAACCTTGTTAAAGACAACAGTCCAAGAATATGTGAACTAATTTTCCCTATATAACCATATTTATCATGACGTTTTCAAACAGAACGAAAGTAACTCTGAAAAGCATACTTGTAAAAAATCAATATTTGATTCATAAGAAAATCAAAACCATTATTTGTAGGTAACCAATAAATAAAGGATTAAATTTTATTTGACAGAATTTTTATGATTATTTTCTTCTTAATAATTTTTTAAAATTTATTTCCTTTAAACTAATAAGTTATTCAGGCATTGTCTGTGTTGAAATAGGTTTTAATTTTTACTTGAATTTTTAGGATGAGGAGTTATAATTATTTGCTCTCTAGCTATGGTTCTAATCTTTGTTGTCATTATCACAACATTTTGGCCATTGTATCATCCAGCCTTCTTCAGGTGCATAACTTTCAGGGAATTTGGAATTGAACCCTTTATTTAATCTACAGGGATTGATTGCTCATGTTCTACCATCCATGTCTTGGAATATCTCAACTGATTTTTATTTAGTACTGCTCATTTATTGCTTGCTCTGTTTTCACAGTGTCTAAATCAATATTACCCAGCCCCAAGATTGAACTTACAATTACTCTGTCACCAAATTCACAAACCAATGCTTGTTCCGTGGCAAAAATATTGTCATAATGTTATATTACTTTTCACTGGACATGTCAGCCAGATGTGAGTGCTAATAAGGCTAAACCCAAAATAAAAATCTCGTCTTCTACACAGGGGCTCTGGGTGTCACATCTGGTCCACAAAACAAATCCTTACAAAAATCTAAAATAGCCAATCAAAAACATTGCACAAAAAACAAAACAAACAAAAAAAAAACACTTGCCTCAATAACTCAACCACATGACACAACCAACAACCCAGCCACATATTTCAGCATTGTCATATCCAAGCCTGATGATAAATGTATCAACCCCACTAATGTTACCCCACTCATACTATCAAGCAGCTTCACAATCCAATCCAGGCCTCTCTCTTGACACCATTTGTGACTTCTATCACCAACCAAATGAATCCATAAACTCTTATCCTTACTAACACCCTTACATCTAACCATTTTCTTCATCAACTGCAACTAAAGAAACATATATCAGCAATATGGTCACCTTTTCACACAATTATGTATATATTCTGAAAATTGTTTGGTACAGGTTGTTGAAGTTTTAATCTTTGTTTTTTTTCTTTTACAATCATACACTCATTATAACAATAACAACAAAGGTGAGGAAAATAGTTTATAAATAACACATTTTAAATTCTTCATTATCTATTACCATTTATGAATTGCTCTAAGTTTGTAAAGAGACAGGGCAGATAGATGAGTTGTGTAAATCTATCCATTATCAATTATTAAATTTATCCATTATTACTTTTGATTCTATTGGTTTATTATTTTGTATATAATGTAAATAAGCAGAAAAAACTACTCCCATTCATAATGGTCTGAAGATGATGAGAATAAACATTGAAATATTACCAAAAACAATATTTTTTTCCTTAACCATTATTTACTATTCCTTTCAGTTTTCTTTGCTTGCAGCTTGCAGTTGTTTGATGACAGTGAATATATTTATTTAATCTTGCATGATTTTCTTTCTCTCTTTTCAGTTGTGATACCTCGACTTGCAGGAATGGCATTGGCCAATAACAGTGTGAGTAACGAGACTAAGAAAACCGACATTGCCCTGCAGCTGTTTGAAGCATATAGCGCCATGTCTTGTTGCTGTATCCTTTATCACTGACTAAAAAACAATGAATACAAATCATTTATATCATTGGCTCAATAAGCAAATAAGTCTGGCTTCTTACTCCAAATCTGTGAGATTTTCTTTCTTAAAAGGCATTAGGTAAGTTAATATGAAAACTAATTTTGATGGGACATATCAAAGACAAAAGAGACAGGGGAAAACAGCAGGTTACCTACCTGACAATCTGATGTGAATGGATGGCAGAAGAGTGTAGGGAGGATGTTAAAAAGTCAAACATTACTAAGAGCTGCAGAGAACAGGAGGTTTTGGAGAGGCATAGATTGCTCAAAATTCTAAAAAAACATGGCACATCAAAATGAGGTTGGGGTGATATGCTTATTACACATAATTTTCAAATCCTTAGTTTCCCATTTTTATATCCATTGACCAGCAAAATACTCAAACCTGGAAGCATTCATCTGATATGGAATTATTTTATTGACTATAGAGAGTTTTAACAGTGGTAAAAGGATGAATATGGAATTGATACATGTCTGCAGTGAAAGTGCTTAGTCAACCAGTTCAGGATTTAAACTGAATTGATTATCTTCTAACATGACCTATTTCCTATCTGCAATGCTGCAGTTTTGACAATCCTACCAGAACTGTTTTTTTTTTATATTTTCTATCTATAATTATATTTTATTTAATAGAGATATGATGCTAAAAGTGGTAGGAGGATATTGTAGATATGTGGGCACTGTATACACATAACAATTTTGAATATAATATGTATCAATAGGCATACAGCTATCAATTTAAACAAGATGTCTTGAAATTTTAATTGGAGTAGATAGATCTATCGCCCGGTTCACACTCCACCCACGTCTATTGAACAGGTGAAGAGGCTCATCCCTTGTTCCCTGTTTAGGATGTGGTTTCCGGCTTTCTCTTTTCCAATCTTCTCACTTTTTTTTCAATTGGAGTAGATAGACTAAACTATCGTCCAGTTCACACTCCACCCACATCTATTGTACAGGTGAAGAGGCTCATCCCTTGTTCCCTGTTTAGGATGTGGTTTCCGGCTTTCTCTTTTTTTCCAATCTTCTCACTTTTTTTTCAATTGGAGTAGATAGACTAAACTATCATCCAGTTCACACTCCACCCACATCTATTGTACAGGTGAAGAGGCTCATCCCTTGTTCCCTGTTTAGGATGTGGTTTCCAGCTTTCTCTTTTCCAATCTTCTCACTTTTTTTCAATTGGAGTAGATAGACTAAACTATCATCCAGTTCACACTCCACCCACATCTATTGTACAGGTGAAGAGGCTCATCCCTTGTTCCCTGTTTAGGATGTGGTTTCCGGCTTTCTCTTTTCCAATCTTTTCACTATTACGTAGCCTCCTGCAAATCAGTGGCATTACCACCTTGCTCGGGGTGATACGATTAAAAAAAAAAATATATCATACAATGGATGGCATGGCCATAATCTCTTGAGTTTGAGTTTTGTTTTATGGTTTACCAACCTCTGTAGGTTATTTAATGCCAAAAAGGTAAGGTTTTAAGGTATTTTTTTAATGTTCAGTTATAGTGAGAAGGTTAATTTAAATTTTGATGAAAAGTTTTTTAGATTTTGTTTTATTTTAGAAAACTGAAGAGGTCTTCTAGCTTTGTATTCAAAAGTGTATTGCTGGTTATATTTTTTCCTTCAAAAATGTATTATAGCAATACTTTTTTTTTCTTCAAAATTTTGTTATGGTAATAATTTTTTTTTCCTTCAAAAGTGTATTGTTGATAATATTTTTCCTTAAAAAATGTATATTTTTCTATAAGAGTTTATTTTTTAGTATATATTTCTATGAAAGTCTATTTTTATACTTTCACAGTGTTTTGACCCCAGTTTTGGTCTTAACTATTTGCCCATAGCTGGGACCCTAACAGGTGCTACCACTCTGGGTCAGAGTGGACCTGTGAACAACAGCAATTAAGAAGTGGTTCCATGCTCCTCACAACCTCCCAATCAGAGGCCTTTTTGCCAGATGCAGTTTACCGTCATACCCAGGACCCATAACCTCTTGAATTTAATGCCCTTTATCATAAAATGTTAAGACAATTATGTCAATGAATTTACAATTGAAACCAAAATATTCAATATATTTATAAGAAGAATTTTGTATTCTCAAATTTAACTGTTGTCTTGTTGGAGTTATTTTAATTGATAACATAGACTGAAAAAAAATATAGTCATTCTATAATATTTCAGTCCTGAATTTTATTCAATCTAATTCTTCTCTGTGCAGTGTCCCTTCAGGGCATGTTGCAATCATAGCTCTCCACAACTATCATTGTAGCTCTTAGTAAAGTTTGTTTTTACCATCTCTCTTAATCCTTGTTCTGCCAACCATTTAAACAAGCTTGTTAGGTAGATTATTTGCTGTTCTTCTCTGCCTCTATTTGCCTTCCATGTGTTCTGTAAGTATCAAATTTTCCAAGCCCTCTTTCCTCATTAATTGACCTAGAAATTTCAGCTATCTCTTTCTGATTCTATCCTTTTTATTTCCAATTTTCCTAAAACATTCTTATTAATCACATGTTCAGTCCATGGAATTCTCAGTTTTTTGCCTCAATTCATCTGTGAGGAAATTTTCCAGCATTCACTGCTATGTAAGATGACTGATACTACATAACAGTTTAGTACTCTTTTTGTTTCTAACAAAATTGTCCAATTCTTTATAAAAGATTATTTGAGATTAGTTAAAATCTTATTGCTACATTGTTTTTTTTTTTTTCATATTGTTCTTATAAATATATCCTTAAAATTTTACTGACTTCAGTTGATTGGTAACTATTTTAATGAGAAGACATTCACTTATATAATAAAATCTAGTAGTGTATATTTTTAAAAGACATGACGTGATTTTTAAGCCAATCCTCTTAAATCTACCTTGAATTTTTAGGCTAACTTTGATAATGCGCCTCTCCAGTCTCTTAAACAGGAGAGGTTTATCCCTTGTTTTCTGTTTCTTCTAACATCTACTTCAACTCTGTACTTTTAACATTTGTCTAAACTCTGATATCTTACTTACTATTTTTCCCCTTCAATAGGAGTAGATAGGTTTGCCAAGTGTTCAGTTCACACTCTGCCTCTGTTTTTGAACAGGAGTAGACGTTTCCTGTTTAGGATTGTGTTTCTGATTCCTTCAAAAGTCTTTCTTTTCTCTTTCACTTCTAGTAAAAAAAAAAATTTTTTTTTTAGTCAGTTAACCCCAAGGAAGGTGATAATGACACTAAGATGGAAAGGACTTCTATCTTAATGTCATTATCACCTTCCTTGGGGTTAATTGACTAAAAAAAAAACATTTTCTTGTTATTTTATTATTGAAATGTTGATAATGTTCTGGCAAATTACTCTTATTTTTAAATTAAAAATGAATTCATCAATAACTGATATTTAATGTCACTTTCTGAAGTTAAATTATCAGTAATAAAGATATTAGTGTCTTAATAATTGGGACCTGATCTAGGATTTCTTTGGCTTTGAATAAATCTGTTTAAAAATATATTATGCTGTCATACTTTGCAATTCTTTGTCTGTAGACAAGAGGTGTATTTTGAAGAAATAATCCTACTGTTTTATACTTGTAAGACAAATAATTTAATAAAATTAAAAAAGGAAATGCTGGCTACCAAATGAAGTATGCACAGGGAAAAAAAGAAAAACAAGAAATCCTTGACTTATTTCTTTCAGTCATCAATGATCAATTGGTGCAGGAAGCAATGCTTCCTGGTCTTCGTTACTTGAGACAGGATTTAGCTCAAATTGCACCAGAGCGAGAGGAAGTTATTACCTCCATGATTAAAGAGTATGAAGCAAAAGTGGACGCTTCAAAATCACTTGAAAGGTAAGTGACATTTTATTCATTCTGTAAGTACCTATTTATTTTTAATACATTAGAAAACACATTTCCATGAGTATATGAACAGTTATACACTTGTGTACGAGTGTGCTTCATATAACACACAATCCTTACATGTATGTGTATCTAAATCTAAATCTAAACTTATTTATAAATGGAACTTTGTGTGTGTGTGTGTGTGGTGTGTGTGTGTGTGTGTCCATTACCTAAACACTCTGAAACGGATGAACCAATTTTCTTGAAAATTTACACAGTTGTACTATAAGCATCTGTGAGTGTTCTTAGCTAGGTTTTGTGTCAAGGTACCCTTGATAAATATCGAAAATCGATAATTGAAAAATTCGGATTATAGAAGGAGTGGTCCGATTTTAATCAAATTTGATACACTCATAGGCAAAGACATAAGAAATGATATTCAGAAGTTTCAAGGTTGCAGTTCTTACAATAGTGCAGAAAATCAATAATATCCCCAATATCAGAAATCGATACCCCTGATGTTCTATCGAATCTGATCAAAAACCAATATTCAGCCATCAATATGGCTCATTTTCTCCAATTTTACTCCCGATGGGTACTATAAGTTTTCATGGACTTACTTTGGTTAGTTTATCTGTGGATGACTTATTTGACTCCGATATTGGAAATCGATACCCTGATATCCTCCCGGGTCTGATCAAAATCAGTTTTTCAGCTCTTTTATTTTAGTTTTTGCTTCGGGTTTGGCTCTAAGTAGGTATAACGTAGTTTTTAGTCTTTCGTGCCAATGTCCAAAGAATCTGAGCTTCAGGCCCATTGATTAGTTTTAAAGCTTTCATTATACCCAAGCAATGCCGGGCTATACTGCTAGTAGGTATATAAACCACACTACATGATATCAAAAAATAAAAAAAAGGAGAGTATAGAAATAACTTACTGCAAAATTTTCCTTTAAGATACATAGACGAGACTCTAATAATATATCCACATGACACAATTTAACACATCTCGTAAATAAACCCATGATTGATTTTACTTTTGAAACCAAAATAATGCATTATCCTGATTAAATAGAACCAATAATGACCTCCAATTAAAACATTTACCATCAAGAATGACAGCATAAATTATTATTCTCACCACTGCAATAGAATAAAATATGGATTTTATTTAAGGGCACCAAAATCTGCACTTCCCAATGTTTGTCTAAGAAAGAAAATATTTATTGTAAATACTTTTAAAAATCTCCAATATCCTTACTATTCTATATAAAATATTTATATAAAAAATATCAACAATAATAACAAAAAATTAGATAAAAATAAATATATTACCCATCAATTCATTAACATTTACTATTCAAAATCATATATCCAAAACTATTATGGACAGAATCAGCACCAAAATGTTTATAATTGTTCTAACGCAGACATATATAAAATAAGTTGTAAAACACACATATACATATATACATGCTGGTTGCCCATTTGCACTAAACAGAATGTAGCAAATGAGGCAATTCACCCAGAAGCCAAATGGCTTATAATCATATGCAATTTCAGCAATATCATGTGTATTCTCAGTATCACATAGCCTTAATCCAATGACAAAGACCAGTTAAGATAATTGGAGATTGACTGTGATCATACAATTAGTCTGATGGTAAGACACTGGTGAGGTCATTAATGTCTGAATTATATGACAATATCAAGTACTGGGCTAAGTACTAGCCCAGCTCAATGTTGCTTAACTTTGGTGATTGAAAGAGAACTGGTACCTTATATACACAGAGACAGAAAATCTAAGCAAGAGCCAACAACCTATCATGGTTTCACCCAGTGGTTTGTCAGGGAAATTGGCCAATTTCCATGACAAGCTGTTGGGTGAAACCGTGGTAGGTTGTTGGCTCTTGCTTAGATTTTCTGTCTTTGTTTGCTCTACTTTTGTATTGAGCGCTTTAGTGTTAGGGTTTTCGTCTTGGGGTTTTTTTCTTTCTTACGAGTGTTTGACTTTTGTTCATGTACTCCGTTTGTTTCTTTTTTTACTTCCTCTTCTTTTCCCTCCGAGTTCGTTCTCGGTTGGTTGTACAAGACGATTTAAATTATAGCTTAATTAATACTAGTTTTGGCAGAGTTAGTCCTGTTACTATAGTTAATATATATATATATATATATTTGAAAATGTAAAAAAACATTCTTCTTTAAGGATCCTTTTCAACCAACACTTCATCAGAAGAATATGTTGATAAATATTAAATTGGCAGAATAACAATTTGCACTGTAAGGAAATAAAAATATAAGGAGAAAAAGGAACGATGATTAAAATACAAGTCTATTTATAAAATGAGGGATAAAATACCAACAAAAGAGCCAATGTATAGGGTTTCTAGTGAGTATAAAAATAGAAAAATTCACTCACATTCCTCCTAAAAGACCAAAGTGTAAAGTAAAAGCTCTGTTTGCACCGAGACGGTTCAATAAATTCAATAAAAATCACTTCTAATATGCATAAATGCTAAGTGGACCAAGCTCTGCACAGGACAGTAAACAAGTCATCACTATATCTTGTCACATGCTCCAGATGGTCTAGCATATGTTGACCAATTGACCTGAGAATAAGAGTTTAAAATCTGAACTAAAATGGTGGGAAAGTTTGCTTATGACTGCTTATTTGAATTTAGTTATTTTTTTTTTTGGTTTTGCTTTAGAAGTATGTGATTTATTGTTCATATTTGCAGGAGTCCCAGCCTGTCCGGGTCACCTGCCACAGGTGGAAGCACTGAAGATGTACGTGCACGGGTAATGAGCAGAATCAAAGACACAACATCCAAGGCCCACATTCCAAATATCTTCACTCGGAAAAAGTAGCCTGCTGCCAGCCACTAAGAATATGATGACAAGTTCCACCTGTCGTGAAATTAACTTTGCCTTTTTGTATCACAACTGTGATTTTGATTACTGCTACAAAAACAACTTACTTCCTTCAGAATGCAGTCAGATTTCTGAAAGGAAAAAATATCGATGATAAAAAAATATTGGTTTTGGTTTTTTTTTTTTTAATACCACCTTTTGTTTTTAGTCTGTTAATTATTATTTTCTGTTTGTTATATTCAATCAAATTCAACATATGTTCACCTCAACTTATCCTTTAAATTATTTCCTAATTGGAATAGAGAGTAAAAAAAGAAAAAAAGAAATAAAATGCCTTCTTTTTATTAAATAAGGTTTAGTTAAAAAAAAATTTAAATAATCTACACATCTTTGTCGTAATTTCTTAATCTTCTTTATATATTGCTGTTTATTAGTGCTTTTGTATGACATATATAAAAAAAGGAAAATATCACATTAAACATAAAATTATGAAGAAAAAATATAAAAGCCTACAAATTGGTATTGTTTAAAATTCTGTTTTAAATAATAAAAAAATGAAATAATAATGAAAATACATAATTACTATTTTAATTTGAGATTTTCTTTTTCTCATTTGAAAATGTAATAAAGTTTTTACTAAACAAATTTATTAAGGTAACAATTAAAATAAACAAATTACGTAAACCAAATGAATAAGTCTGATAAGAATATATTTCATATAAATCACAGAAATTTTTCCATATTAGAATTAGTTTGTTTTTCAGTAAGTATTACTAATAAACAAATTTTACTTTGATATTTTTTTTTACCTTTTCCATGTGTTTTAAAAACATTGTAGAAGCATACTGACTTTTGATTTTAGTAAATTTAATATATTTTGTTAAGTTTTATTCCACAACTAAGATTAGTATCTTTTTTTCCTTCAACTCATTCAATAATGTTCTTTGCGAGGGGATGAAATTATGAAATTTCCTTAAACATGGTAGAATTTAGTGAAACAAAACAGTAAATATATTGTTTAATAAAGCTAATATAAAAAAATATTTTTCTTAAACCTTTTTGTGTGACAAAATGTGACAAGAGTCTAAAAATTATAGTTCAGAACTAAAATACTTCAATTTTACAGTGAAACTGAATTCTTTTATTAAATGGTGAACAGAACATTTTCAATTTTCAAAATTCTTTTCTTTTTTACTAAATCTTTTTGGTTGTATTCAACTTCTTGAATTTTTTCCTACTACATTTTCTTTTTACTTATTGACTTGTTCATCAGTGAAAACTAAAAACAACTAACACAATAGTTGTAATTAAATTCTGCCATAACCTCCTGACAACCTAATAGTCCATGAAAAATTAAGAAAATAGACTCCTCAAAAGCTTCTCTTATTTTAGAGTGCTGATTAAAACTGCTGTTTTGGAAAAGAAATGACAAAAAAAAAACACGTATTTGGATTTCCCCCTGCCTACTTTATTATGAAAAAGGAGAAAAATTATTTCTGAATTTTGAACAAGTCATATTATGTAATAGTCTCAAAAATTAAAAAAAAAAAAAATTGTGAATTGTCATTTTTGTCTTTTGGGTCAGTCTGTTTGTTTGTTTTTCTCTTTTTGACTAATTTGGAAAATTTTCCTCTATTTTGTATTTTCATAGATGTTGTTTACATTGTCTAATTCTTGGAATTTTTATTTAATATATATATATATATATATATATATATATATATATATATATTGTTTCTGGAGTTTGAAAACATTTTCTAATCTCCAGTAAAAATGTTCCTTACAAACTTCTTAACATTTTTCATATTATCATGAAATTTTTTTTATTTTTCAGTTGTTTTTTTTTTTAGTCCATTAAATCTTTGCCCTCTGTTTGGGATCATTTCTAAAGGATTTGATTGCCAAAATTCATGCAAATTTTAGCTGATTTTCTTATTACGGCAATGTTTGGTTCTGACTTCAACCCTTCCCCTTGCCATTCCAGATTTTTTCAAAAATTAACAACTAATAAAATAACTCCCCAAATTTTTTACTTTACCAAATTCTCTTTATTTTTTTTCTCCATGTGAGCCTGCTTTTTCCAGATCATTCTGCTTGCATTTATAATAACTCATTGTCATGATTTTTGTTCCGATTTTCCACCTATTCCATATATGGTTATTATAAAAAGATCTTTTGTATTGATAAGCTGTATATTGTAAAGGCTAACCCCCCATATCTTTTATTCTATAATATATTAATATATAAAAGGGTTGTGTATGAGATCTTTGAAACAAATCCGATATGTTTAACTACTTATCAGATGTTTATATTGTCGATTATTAATCAAAGAACTTTTAATTGCTTTTATCAACATAGAAAGGTAATACATGTCTACAATTAAGTAGTACCTTTTAATAAGATACTATGAATAATTTCAATTGTGTTCTATTATTTGCCTTAAGCTTATGTTCAACCAATTTATGTGAACGCGTTTAATGTGTACTTGCTGACAAAGCCTCCTGCTAAGATCATCTTGTGTTTATACTTACTGTTAAGTGGGGTGGTTGGGATCACTACTTTCCTATTATGTGTGTATTTTTGAATGATAGTGGTAGGTTATACATTTGTCTATATATTTATAAAATCCTTTGCTGTTATCTTGGAATCAGACTATTTTAATTGAAGAGAGTATTGACCTTTTGCCAGGTTACTGTGCATTTATATCTAATAAATATCTACCTCTTGTGAAAGTAGTCTTTTTGTTTTAGAAATTAATTTAATAACTGTTACATGACTAAATATTTATTAAATAAATCCTTTTTACCAAGCATGCTTTACATTACAAAAGCTTTTCTTTGGTTAATATATCCTACTATATTGTGTAGCAATACATATATCATTTTGATAACCAGATCAAATCCTAATACAACCATCTCGTTTGTTGCTACTTAAGCATTCATGAAATGGTGTAAAGTGAGTCAAAACAAAAACAAAAATCGAGAAAATAGGATTAGAGATTAAAATGTCTCTGGAACCTAATAAAGGTATAAAAGTTTCTTATCTTAATCTGCTACTTGAAGGCAGAAAAATATATCAGTCAGAAGTGTTTTATTAAAAGCAACAAAAATATAAAGAGACTCTGAAGAAGAAAAAATTAAAATATTTTTGGTGTATAAAAATAACACTTTTTACTCAGAATTTTCAATCTTAGCTGCTAAGTAAGAGTTAGTGAAGTAAATTTATAGATTTGTGCTATACTAAACTATGCTTAGGGAATACATAGGGTGTGAAATCATAGAATAAGATTGTTTTGCAGAACTTTACTAATATAGTGATTTCATTCATTACTAAGACTTTGTTTTATACAAAGTTATGCTGATTTAACTAACATGGGATTTAATCCATTCAGGATAAGTGTTTGATACTAACCATTCCACTTGATTGTTAAATTAAGTGTTTGTTTTTTCTTTTAGGCTACCTACTCCAATTTCTAACAAGCACTGAGTAATATTCATGTGAATTTTAAATATTTCAACCCTTGAAATTTTAAAAGTATTTAAATTATAGCCCTTCATAAAGCAGTACTTATGAGTATCAGTTAAGAACCTTTTTATACAAATTTCATTGGAACAAAAAAGAAAATATAATGTTTATATATGTTAATCAAGATTTAGCCCCGACAGTGTAGCTATCAAAACAAAATACACCTATTTATTCAGGTTCAAAAATTATATATAAAGATTTTTTTTTTTCAAAAGAACATTTGCTCTTAACACAAGCTAATAAACATAAGGAATTTGTACACTTGTTAATATGTTGCTTAAAATATCTTCTTGATCAGATTTTACCTGACTTCATCTCTTAAATATATCTTTTGTAAACTTTTTAATCAACTTTTTCATGCCATAAAATTAATATGCTTAATTAGATTATGATAATTTCATAAATTGTTAAAAATAATGCAGAAAATAATGAGCTAACATAATTTTTGTTATTATTATAATTCTATACAACAAATAATCATTATTGTTTTTATTATTAGGAAAATTTAGTTACGTTCATTTCCTTTCACTTTCTGTAGTGAAAAAAATATGATCATTAGTTTTGATTAAAATAATTAAAATGTGTGTAAAATATGAGTTCAGGTAAAAAAAATTAATTTTAACTTTTTTTTTTTTTCATGTAAGGCAGTTTTACCATAGTTAATATTTTCAAACATTTTATTTGGTTTTTAATTTTATTAATTCTAAACTTAATTTCTCAAAATATAATTAAAAATAGACCCTTCAAGCCAATGTTCAAAGTTGAGAATGTTTTATATTTAATTTCTATGAGATGGAATCCAAAAAAAAAAACAGTTATGAACTCTTAAAATGATCAAGTATGATATTTGCTGAAAAGGAAAAAAAATCTACCGGGTTGCCAAACAAGATTCCATGAAAATGTTAGAGATTTTGGGTGTGTTAATCTCTTGGAACAAAGAAATTTTTTTTAAATAACCAATATTTAAAAAACTGAACTTAAAATATACTTAAATACATATCTTTCTCGCTGGTGCCTCTAAAAATATAAAAAAAAAAGAAGAAAAGAAAAAAACAAATGGCTGTATGAGAAATTATTCTTACATTAGTCATTTACTTATCTATGTTCTTGTTGCTATGGCAATTGCCTGGCCCATCCAATACTTGTTATTATTATTATTATTTTTATTATTATTATAGATGTAGGTCATTAGAGTTCAAACTGAAGAAGAATTTTTAAAACAAAACAACATATCAAGAGTTTTACTATTAAGTAGATAAAAAATTTAAAATTCTATTTTAAATTATATAAAATGTTTTTAAATGATAATTTCTTTATCTTACAAGGCAATGGTATTACTACCCAACAAGCTTTTGTCCTTTGAGTAATGTTTTTTTCTTCTACCTGACAATCAACTTATATCTGCAAAGTTATATATCAAATTGAATATATATGAAGAACTGCAATAAAACTTAGAAACTCTAAAACAATATATTTGAATTGCATGATGTATGGGTCAACCATATTACCAGCATGTCTGACCTGAGTTCCAGCCTAGAAAATTTGGGCCCAATTTTAGATTAATAAGATCTTTGACAAATATAGCAGGTTGTATGGCCCATGTGATAAAGACACTGGTCTTCAATCAGTCATGATGGCAACATGTTATTATAATACTCAAGCCAACAGGTAGTCATCTAGACTTTGGGAAAGTCTTTTACAAACTATATTCCTTCCCTTACAGTCAGTCCCTTTGTGTACTTGTAAAATCTACATCATAAAATATTTACAGTGCTTAATTAGATGTTAATTTTTTGTGTTTTCCTACTTTTTTTTTTTTTTTTTTTTTTAGAAAACATTGCAGAACCCTTCCTCATTTTATAACAAATGAGAATTTACCGACATTGGTTCTGATTCTTGTAGTCTATATATCAGTAATACAACGATAAATTTTCAACCTGAGTCATGAATGTGGAAAAGAAGCCTACAAATTATGCATGTATTTAATATTCTTCTGTGCTGTAGTTGCAAGAGCTTGTTATATTTATTTTGCTTTTAGAAGTCTTCATATTTTATAATTATGATTCTTTTGACATAAATGGTCAATGATTCTGGGGTTTCATTGCTTGCGCTCTCTCTCTCTCTCAATGACTATGCGATCTACCTCCCACTTTGTAAAAAATTTTTAAGGGATTGAAATTTCAGTAAATACTGATATACTTTCCTGTGCCATTTTGCACATTTTTAGCTAACATTAACTTTTTTTTTTTTTTTGCTCTAAATAAAAAATTGTGCAATGGAACATCAAATAAAATTAATTTTGATTATTTAAAACACCTTTCTAATAAAAACAGAATTTTGTACAAAAATTAACCAGTAAAATGATTTGGATCACTGAACAGGCATTTTGATAAGTGCATAGACAATTTCTGATAAAAAAACAATACCAAAAAATATAATTATTAAAAACATATTCTTTAGTCAAACAACATGTAAAATTTACTTTATTTTAATTTCTTCAACAGAAAAGTAAAAATTGAATAAACTAATTTCAGTTCTCTGAACAAAGTTCAAAGAAAAGTTTTAGATACAATGAAAGAGTTGAATGTAATTCTGAGGAACATTTTTTTAGAAATAAGCAAATAAAAAAAATGAAGTTATTTGTTTTATTTTGTTCTCTCCATCATAATTATTCAAACAAGTTGAGAATTTCATTATGAAAATGACTATATAACAATATTATCAGAAGGATTTTAAAATATATTTCAAAATATTCAGCTTCATATATCTGTTTTCATTAAACAGTTATGTTTGAATGTGTAATGAAAGTAATTTAGAAACTGTCATCTGATGATAAAAGTACATTGAATATTTTTATAAACATAGGCTTCCTAAATAAACAAATCTTCAGGGGTTTAATGAAGAAGTGTCTCTTAGCTTTTCTCAAAATCACTATATATAACTTAATGAAAATGTTAATTGCATGTAAATTCAACTTTTTCACAATAATTCTGCTATATAGAGTTTTAAAGTAAATATTCAAAAAATTGTATTTAGTATTTTTTCCTTCATGAAAAGATATAAACCATTTGTATATCATATATGTCAAACTCTGAAAATTTTAAAAAGTTTTAAAATATTTTGTTAAGCAACGAAAAATACTCCCATCTTTATACATTAAGCCATGAGTATAACTTCTTTTTTTTTTAAGAGCTAGGTTCAAAATTTGTATATTCTTTTTAATTTTCTTGTTGTGGATATCACAAATTAATTATTCATTGTTACTAATTAGAGAGTTAGATTTTAGTTAATACAATATTATCACTTAACTTAAATTTTAATTGTTATTAAGATAATATTCATTCATCAAAAGCCTATCTTTTATACAAATATTTTTCTTAAGATGAACTGACAATTACAATAATTATTTAAAAAATTTATATTATTTCATCCCGCTATTTGCTCCTCTTAATATAGAATTAAATATGTTCATTCCGTTGCTAAATATCTGCATTAAAAGCCATATTTGGGTGCTAGCCATCAGGCAATGGCAAGCAACCTAGCCTTGCTAACCATTCTCTAGAGTAGGGATTTCAGTCTTCATTGGGGACTGCACTAATATAGCCTTTTACCTGATTAAGCTTAGTGAATATCTTCAATGACATTATGAGACTGTAATGGAAAGGCCTTATTCTTTATTCTCCCTACCATTAAATATACTTACAGTAATACTTACAAATAGGATAGTGAGTGCTGTGGTTTATCTGGTAAAGAATGATTCCTTAATCAACTATTTCTGTATAAACATGGTTAGTTTATGTTTAAGACTTGTCATGGACATCTAGACCCACATCTTCTAGCCACTTATCTCCTGCCATATATTCAAAAGCATACTTGTAACATATGCAGTAACCAGTGGTGTAATATGTATACCAGCAAATAGCTGTATGTTATTTTTCCATTTGAGGCTTGAGCATGTGCATCAAATCTTGACTCTTAGTAATTTTTCCACATCTATATTTAGTGCATTGATGTTCTTGAAAAATTTCCTAAGTCAGATATTTAGAAACAGTTACAATCTTGGATCGTTGTGCCCACAAAAAACGAAGAGGATGAATTTTCCCTTGACACCACTATCATTTTAACTACCTTCACTCCTTGGCAATTTTTTATTTGCTTTAAAAAGCGATTATTAGAATTGTAATAAAACCTAAACATATGAAAGTGAATTTAAACATTTTAATTGACAACAAAAACAAACATTGCTGAGGGTAAAGGTAGTTAAAATGATAGTGGTGTCAAAGGGAAAAAATGTCCTTATGATACATACTTTTTTACATGCATAATGGTCCAAGCTTGTTGAAACAGTAATGGGAAAAGATGTTATATAAATTTTTATTTACCAGAACAATGTTAATAAAGTTATTGGCAAAGACAATGTAGAAAAAATCTTTTGCATGACACACTTTGTCCTTTATGATTTCATCTAACTAAAGTTCTGTTTCTGTTGGTGTAACTACACATGTGCACGAAGTGGGAGTAGGAACAATAAAAAAAAAAATTAATTTAAAATTTCAGTGTACCCACTCTTTTGCCTAAATACATCAACACAGGCATCACTTTAGTTCAAGGAAATCTTAAAGGATGAAACAAGTCACACAAAAACGATAGACTAAACTATCGCCCAGTTTACACTCCACCCTCGTCTATTGAACGGGTGAAGAGGCTTATCCCTTGTTTCCTGTTTAGGATGTGGTTTCCGGCTTTCTCTTTTCCAAACTTTTACTCTTATCTTTTTTTCTTTTCTGTTTTTTTTTTTTTCAATTGGAGTAGATAGACTAGACTATCGCCCGGTTTACACTCCACCCACATCTATTGAACGGGTGAAGAGGCTTATCCCTTGTTTCCTGTTTAGGATGTGGTTTCCGGCTTTCTCTTTTCAAATCTTTTCTCTCTTACATAGCCCCCTGCACGTCAGTGGCGTTACCGCCTTGCTCAGGGTGATATGATTAAAAATAAAAAAAAAACAACATTTTTTCCACTTTGTTAGAAACAGTATCATGAGGTTATTCTTTCCTTTATAGTAGGGAAGATTAAATATTTTTTGTTTTTTCTTTAATCCTCTTGGGCTATCTAACATTGATGAAAAAGTAAAGTTTAAATATTTGAAATTCTAAATAATGTACAAAATTCTGAAAATAAATACAAAATTACAAAAATTTTATTGAGTAATTACATCTATGTAATAGTTAAATAATATGTAATAGTTAAATAGGTGATGTCCAATTTGTTATAATTATTACTTTATTAATCGTGTTGCCTAGATGTTGCAACCACAAATTTAACAAGAAAAAAAGTTATTTTTAGTTTCATCACTGTATTTTATTTTGGAAACCAAAGAGTCTACCTACTTCAAATATTTGTAGAATCTGCTTAAGAAAAAAAAAAAAAAAAAATACAATAACTATTTGCAGTTCACAGGATAATAATCCAGTTGATTCTTCTATAATTTGCTGTAAGTAGAAACAATTATTATCTACCATAATTTAATTGCTATTATTACATTTATAGCAGTCTAATCTTGAGTGATTTTAAAGTCCTCCTCTTCTCCCAGGTGATTTATTTTACTTATAAATGTAAATAAGTGTTGGATTTACCAAGAGAAGACACTGAATTTGTATCTGTCACTCTCAATGTTATGATTATCACGTTGATTCTTTGTGTCTGCCGTCCTTTGTTCTAAAAAGCACTGAACTGTTTTTACTTCTTGAAATAATGATCTACTGGGAAAAGTAACTTTCTCAGCATGGTCAACCTATAAGAGTTCTAATCTGGAGCTTAACTATCTGGATTAAATTCCTTACTGATATCTACAACATAATAGGTCACTAGCAAAACCCTTTCCTCCTCACATATATATATATATATATATATATACTTGGCAAATGTATGAGATTAAAAGGATAAGATAGCAGCTGATATAAGGTTTATTAATCAATAAACCTTCACTTAAACAGTCCCTGGTATCTTATCTTTTTTTTTTTTTTTTTGTTTTCTTTCAAAATAAATAAAGATACACACACATCTTATAAGCTGAGATAAAAAGAGTATGCTATAATGCCAAAGAATGAAATGATGAGATCTGGCATGTTAGGGCTTATTCTGTGGCCTTTTGAGGAAAAATAAAAATAAATGCCTTTATTGCTTTGTAATAGCTACAATCTTCTTATATATTTACTTTTTTTTTTTTACTCCAGTGTGGGGCCCGAGGTTGTGATAGATAAGGATTTTTAATAGAAACAAATTAAAAAAAAAAACAAACAAAAAAATCATCTGCACACAAAAAAAATCTATATATAACACTTATAGATAAAATTGTTTTCATTTATGAATTTGAGTAGGTTTGATACAAAATTACCACTTTTTCTTTTAATCTTTCATTTAGATTAACCTTTGCACAGAACTTGCTTTGTGCCTTCCTTAACTGCATAAAGGAACAGTCTGCTCAACATGGAAACCAAACCTTGCCAATAGATTTCAGATTTTATATGCACCCTATATTGAAGCAGTTTTTCATAATGCTTTCTGCAGATTGTGCAGAAGCTTTTTTTTAACTGTTTGATATATAAGCACAACTAAAATTAGGATTGTGCCTACTGAAATAGAATCCTTCAAGAATGGTTACATTTTCCTTCTGATATACAACTTTTTTTTTTAATTAGGTTTTGGCAAGAAATATACTGTTTACTGTCCTGCACATTGATGTGTCGCATTCTATCAATTTATTTGTTTGTTTTTCCATAAAACAAATTTGATTCCAAATCTGAGTTCTGTCCAAATATTTTTTTTTATATGTTGATTTTGGCTGATGTTAATGACATACTGACTAAATAACTGTCCTTTGTATTATTGTACTTTGTCCACAGGCTTATACAACTGTTAATCTATGCTGTGACCTCTAAAACTTTCTCTTTCACACACACATACATGCATAGTCTGTTCTATTTTTAACAAAACCAACCAAAAATCATTCACTAGGTTTTTATTAACTGTTCACTAAAAATACATTTTTTAAATTACACAGGAATTATGAAAGCAGTAAATAGAAAACAGATTACAGCTGAAAATGAAGGATAATAGGAAGCAAATGACAATACTGAGATCCCCACAAGAAAAAAAAGGCACTAAAAATAATCCCCTGAAATCTTTTATACACATAATCATGAAGTGTTCCTTTACACAATTTGCTATTTGACACCATGAAGCACCATATGGCTTGTGCCTTGGACATATTTAAGAAGAGACAAAAAAAAAATGCACATTTCAACAATGCTGAATTATTTTAAAATGGGATCTTTCAGATTCATGGATTATGCTTGTTGAGTGGTTAAAAAACAAAAAACAAAAAAAAAAACATTATCAACTTGACTTTGTCACCACAATATAATCATAGGTTCAAATCCCACTAGTGGCACATTTTGGGGGAATTATATAAAATTTATAACTTATTATTATAAGGTTATTTCACCTGACTTTATTTGGGTTTTGTCTTACACATATATGTTTATGATGTGTAGATTTTAAAAACAGATGCCCTCCTTTAGCATTTTTTTTTTATTAAGGAAAGCATGTTTGGAAACATTTATCAGATTTTATTTTCTTTTTTTTGTTTTAATCTGAAATGATGGTCTCTGTCAATTTTTAAGTTTGCTCTGTGGTGGTTCATTAAAATAAACTTGTTTTCTACTGATTAAACATTTACTATCAAAACCTGTACCACCAGGTTATCAACTTTTTTGTTCTAAGAAAATATTCTTGGAATTACAACAACAAAATAAAATCTTCCTGACCATTTACTTATCTACTGTATATGAAATATTTATTTACCATTTTTATGATTGTTTTATTTTAATGCTATCAATCTGAAACACATTCACTGCTTTCATTAATTTCTTGTAATTCTTTGCCCTCAGGTTACTGTTCTTGTGGAAAATGTTATGCAAAATAATTTTTACAGAAAAAAAATACATATATTTCCCTGTAGCTGTTTCTTAAATCTGGATTTTCTGGAAAGAAAAAAATCCTTGTTGCCATTGTGGCTTTAAACTGTTTAAGGCCAGATCCTGCTTCAATTGTTGTAATGGGTTCATATTTTTTTCTTTTTTTGAATCCATTCCATCAAAATGTAAATATTGCCTTACAATCTGATCAGACCGGAAAAATTCTCTCCTCTTCCTCCTCTTCTAAATATTTTTTCCTAAACTTTTTTAAGCCATAAAAAATATTAGATTCTACCACAAGAAATATGAAATTCAAGAAAAAAAATAAACACTCTATTTTAAAGAAAAAGAACATATTTTTGGACAATTAGCAGGATTAGCCTCACCACATTACATATATTAGGTTCTACCACATGAAATATCAGATTTTGGCAGGTGAAATGTAAAATATATTTTAAACAGTAGTCGCATGATTTTAATTAAAATATGAGTTAATGGTTACAGTAAAGAATAAATTTTTCATCACAAATAGTGACATGTTTCAGAAAGTGGTCACTATTTTTACTTTTAGCAGTAATGAGTATACATCAAAATGATACAATTGTAAATTTTTTGTCAATTCACATTTTTTCACTTTTCCTCATGTATCTAAATGACAAACAATTCATAGGAAAAAATTCAAGTTTATTAATAGAGCTTGGCTTATCTTCTATGATGTTCCTAGGTCTCATTTGACTTAGTTGAAATATTTTCACTTCTAAAGGGAAATGTTTTTGAAAAGCTGTTGCATTGTTTACTCTTCTTCAAAAACCAAATGAATGTTTTCTCCTGTGTTAGCTATATTGCAAATCAATTAGTTGCCGATTACGTTTTCAAGTGTGCAAAAACAATTGAAAAAAATAATAGAGACAATGTGAAAAGTGGGGCTAAAAAGTAGAATAGCCACATATATAAAATCAAATGATATATAAAGGGTGTCCCCAAAAATGTACTTACTCTTTAAATGACAATAAATGCAGTTAATGGTTAGAATTAAGAATTATCAATGTCTACTGACTTACAAAGAATATTAACAGTTTAAATTAAATAAAATTAAATGCATGTTTATAAATATTCAAACTGATCGGGGAAATCAAAAGGTAAGAACAGTTTTGGGGGACAGCCTATACATCTATTCATTTTGATTCTTTCAAATCTTCAATAATTAAAGATCTGACACCTCATGCGGTATAACCTAATAGCTTTATTATTTTATAAATATAACAAAAGGGTTTTTGCATCACATGCCATATTCCAAAAGTGCTGAGTTGGGTTTAAAAAAAATATCAGCATATTTTAGTTTACATTTTGACCTAAAAAGAAACTAAAATGAATTATAGTTTATAAAAACAAAATTCTCAAAAGTGATAATCTCTTCATTATGCATTTTATTGCATGAAAAAAAAAAAAAAAAGAGACGAATTCTAGCATTATGTTTGCTCTATCAACTAATTAATATCATTTTGTGTGGGTACATTTTATACATTTATAAATTTATTAATGTTATTCTTTATCTATACTGATGATAAACAACAACAAAAAAAGAATCTTTTGAAAGGTTATTTAATAGAAAAAGGGATGAATTTGAAATAATTTTTGTATTTTTCTACACAAACTGATTTATGTCAAAATTATGGTTCGTTTATCAACCTTATCCTCACTACTACTGTTGTATTATAATAATTGACACTATTATTAGTACTGTTGTTATTAGAATTGAAGTCAGTTATCTGATTCATGTGGTAACACAGATCAGCTAAAATTTTAGCTAAAGAGAGGCTTGCTTGTGTTTAATGCAGTCAGTCTTATAAAATACACCAATCCAGGTGTTGTCTCTAACATATCGATCAGAATTATGAATTATTACTGAGTGTGTATATTTGTCAACTTCTATAGAAATTCAGGTTGACAATACATTTTGGATTTAGTAAACAAAATTTTATGCACATTAAAAAAAAAAATAGTTTTTCATTTTTTTTTTTTTTTTTTATATACAAAATCTTGTTACCAAATTTGATTCCCTCTCATTATTCTACTTATAAAGCATGAAATGCCTTAGTAGCAAAAAATAAAAATATTTATTCTTCTCAGTTGCAAGATCTGGTCTTAAACACTGCCTTATCTGTGAAAATCCAATCTCTTAGTGTTTTACCTGTTCTGAAAGTTGGCATTGTTGTATTCTTTGAAAATGAAAAAAAAAAACAAACAAACAAAAATGGCTTCTTTTGTGCTCATCAAGTTGTAGAATATCAAAATCTAACTTTTTTTTTTCTATTGTACAAAAAGACTAATTCCTATTTTAGCAAATTTACCATGTTTCCTACTTCTCTGATTGGGCTTGGTTAATTTCAGATGCCAATTTTTTTTTAAACACATGTCAAAATACTTGTATCTACTTTGGTGTGATATCAACTTAATCATAATGGAAAATCTATCCAATTTAAATACTATGTATGCACACATGCACATTATTGATATACTTATATACACTTTGGGGTAACACTATAAAAGTTTTCTGTGCCTATTATGCTTAGAAAAATACTTTTTTTTTCTAATCATTATTTAGTGAGAATTAAATTGAACAATTGAAGAAGGGGTTTAACTCATTTTCTTTTTTTTTGAAACTCAATTTTTTTCTTCTTCCTTAAAGTACATTATCAAGAACTGAACATATTTCACAAATAAAACAAAAAAAAAAAGAAAAAATTTTATTCCAAATTGATACATTTTCTTAGATACATATTTAGATAAAAAGCATTTATGGGAAACTAAAAAAATTTTTTTTAAACAAAAACCAAAAAAACTAAATTTTAACGATGAAAACCTGTCCTTTGGACAGATCAGTTGGCCTTATAATAAATTGGTTCATGTAATTTATGGACACTAATCAAACTGTGCATGTTTTTTGCTCTTTAACTTCAAGCTTCTAATGTTCTGTATGCTGAAAAAAAAACTCGTAAAGCCTTATCAAAATGTAGAGAGCAAAACTATTGAAGGGGCAAAGAGATGACATTGCAATTCAATAGTTTGTTTGGACTAACATCCCTATCTTTCTTTTACTATTATTTTACTCTGGGTACCAAACTATATAAGTTTGCTTTGCCCTTCCTGCACTTTTAAAAAAAAATCTAGTTTCTCACAACATCTCAAAATTATTAAACATTTCACATTTCTTCCCAGTCTTTTGAACAGGAGTAGAGGTTTATCCCTTGTTTCCTATTTAGGATTGGGTTTATGGTTTCTTTTAAAGTCTTCTGATTCTCTTTCACTCCCAGTAACCCCTTATGTCTTAGTGGCATTATTGCCTTGCTTGGGGTGAAATGATCAAAAAACAAAAAAAAAACTTCTCCTTTTCTCTCTCTCTCACTCTCCTTTGTAGAATAATCTAGCTAAAAGTTTTCCTTTCAGTCACATGAATTTGATGATAATTTAGTTTGTTTTTGCATTGTTCTTTGATATCCTTATTAGTTCCTGTAGACTCTCCATGAGAAATAGGGCCACAACTGCCGGTTTTAATAACAAGTCAAATTTTTATATAGTTCAGTTGCCCACCCCACACCTAATTTTCCTCTTATCTGGGCTTGGGATTCCTGGTTTTTTTTGGGTTTTTTTTTCTGTCAGACTAAGTTGGATTACCTTTACATGGCTAAAGAACACTAAGTGTTTTGCTATTTACCCATAGCTATTGGGAGAATTGGCTTCATGCCTTCCCCAAAGACAATATTGGGATGTGAATGCAAACCATGAATTACTTTTGATAGAAATTCATTCTTTCAATTGTTATGTATCGGCTGACAGTCCCTTGTTTTGTTTCCAATTCTTTTATGGTTTGTTTTTTTTTCTTTTTTTGCATCACTGGAGTTGTGACAAAGATTAAGATTTCAGTCATTACCCCACTAAAAAAAAAAAAAAAAAAAAAAATGAAAAAAATCTCCTTGTAAAGAATCTTCATTTCTTGAGTCTATGAATCATTCTCACTGGCATTAGTCAAACAGACAGAGGAGTGGCAAAAACTAGAAAAGAAATGGTGAGCATGATAATGAATTCTGTCCAAAGCTTCTTGGACACTGCTGTCATTTTCATCTAAGAAAGGCCAGAAAGTACACCAACCAAAACAAAGATAAGGATATTAGTCTAAATTGTTAAGAATATAACATTTAAGAGAGTTTTAATAATCTTTAATACAATAAATCTTACTAATAGTACTTATCATATGTTCACATTCTTGAGCCAGACTAACATAAAATTAGTACAGATATAAATAAAAGAGGATATTGCCTCCAAGCAGAGAAAGAAGTGGTTCTAAAAGAAATTGCACTATTATGACAACTCTAGTAGCCCTAAAGTCATGTGAACCTGTTAACCTAACGCTTTAAAGGAAGGTGCACATATCTTTTATTAGAAACTAGAGAGACAAAGAACTGTGAAAAGATGGGGTGTGGAATCCAGGATTTGGAGTAAGATGGGAGTCCAAAATTAAAAACTTACATTTGTGTTAGAACTTTTAAATGCTAAAATTTCTACAAGAGTAACACCACTCACACACACACAAAATAATAATAGTAATTATAACCAAAGAAATTTAATATGGAATCAATAAATTTTAAAAACTCAACAAGAATAAAACAAGATACATTTTACATGTGTGCTCAAAAGTTTTCACCACTCTTTTTTTTCAAAACTAGAGTGACGAGAGTTAAAAAACATTTTTTTATGGAAGCTTTTGCATACGAGATAAAAAATAAATTTATGATTATGTAAGTTTTTGTTTCTTTATTAAATTCATTTTACTTAGATATTTAAATAGAAACATAATTGTGTTTTACTTGAACAGAGATAGGGTCCAGAGACACCAGCAGCACCCCACACCAAATATTCACTTAACATAATGCATGTTAAATGCATTCTAACTCAAGATGTAAGTCTAAGCACAACACTGATGTGTTATTTGCTTGTTGACTATTTTCTCTTCTTAAAAAGAGGAGAGAGATTTATCTCCACCCGACCCCCTTTTCTATTAAGGCTAAAAAACCTTTAATCTAAAACTGCTTCATGCTATTCCTTTGTATGCCCCCCCCCGCTCTTTCACAATGAACATTACTTCTCATAGTTGTCTTTTTCTTTCAAATTGTACTTAACAGTGCCTGAGGACCCATCTCTACACGGTTCTGGTTTGAATCTACAGTAACAGAGAATTCACTCCCCTGCCAGTATTTTTAGCTTATACACTACAGTTAAAGCTATTTAGCTATAAAATATATCAGTCAATAGTGTTTGATAAATAACTGAAGGATGGATTCCAAATGACTGCCTTATGTAGAGCAGGCTATTGGTATAAGCAGCTATTTTTTTCAGCTAAATAATTTATTCTCTAGTGCTTGGAGAAAAGCAGTTCAAATAAAAATAATATAAAAAGTTACCTTTTTATCTGTTACCAACATTAAGATTACATTATAATATTTCTCAGAAAGTAAAACAAATATTCTGAGATTATGTAAATAAAAAAGATAGCAAAGGGAAAATAAGAATGGCTATATGGTTAGATTATAATGTCTGTAGGTGGAAAGATCTACATTGCCTAATCAGTAAGGCAGCTGTCACATTAAGACAGGCTTCCTTAGGATATGAGTTTTAATCTTGCCAGAGGTTTATTCTTTATTTCCGATCCATGTTGCTTATTGACAACTACAGAATAATGGCCTGAAAGTTGCAATAAAAGGCAACTTGGAAAAAAAAAATGATGGAAAAGATTTCCTAGTTAAAAAAAATAAATTTGCAGAAACCAACTAGGCTTAACAGCAAGTTCCCAGCCAATTCAGTTCCAAACTCACTTCGGTGAAGGAACCGTCTTTGTTACAAGCATTTCTTTGGTAGTAAGTCAGTATGGCTGGATTACTAGGGGGGAGTCTATAACTTGATATTTGTTATACATTTTCTATCCATATATTTTGTAAAAATTTAAGGAAAGAATCACTATTAGAAATATTTAATTTTCAGTCGGGGTGGAGAAGCTGCTTGCCTTGTTATATTAAAGAGTAAATATCTAAGAAACATTTACAGACAGACTGATTGGAAGGAAAGAGTAGTTCTTTTGTTAAGGAATCTTACAGTTTTGATAAACTGTTTTCATGAAAAAAAATAAAAAAATAAATTTATCCCAACCCCACCATACCACACCACAGCACAGATAAATGTGGTTCCAATTGGAATGTCTTCGTATATTTCGTCCGTAATCAATGGCAGGTCTCCCAAGTCCCATGTGACAAATTTACTTGCCTCAATTATTTTTTTTTTTTTTTGGAATGTGCAAATGGATATCTTGTGCTGAGCAACTCGGCAGAGAAAACTGCTTAAGAAAAAAAAATGTTATATATGTAAACTGAAAAATAGTGTTAATTTTCAGTCTGAATTTCTGAGATGAGGAGTAATTATTTACACTTAGACTATTGTCCTCATCTTTGTTGTTATCATCACAGTATTTTGGCCATTGTGCTATCTAATCTTCAAGTGCATGTCAATACAGGTAACTTTCCAGGCATTCCAAACTGAAACATTATTTATTTCATGACAATACATTGTTCTCATTTTGCTGACTATGTCTAGGGATATCTAATCTAGTTCTTATTTAGTTCTCAGTTATTGCTTGTCCTGTTTCCAATGTGTCTGTACTAACCAACCCAGGGATTGAACTCTCAATTACTATGTCAACAAATGCACAGACCAATGCCTTAATCTATGGAACAGTAGTAGCCTAGTTGATTAAAGTACTGGTTCATGAATTTAATGACATAGTAAATATGAGTTAATTGGTAAGCAATAACTGAGCAATACTGAATTTAAATTAGACGAGATATCCCTAGACATTTAAAATTCCTTAATGGTTACCTGGATGATCAAGCTTCTACTGATAAAGACCAGAGGTCACAATAGCTGAAACATTGTGATGATAACAAAGATTAGGACAATAGTCTGAGTGTAAATAATAATATTTCCAGTTTTATCTCATATTTCACAAGCTTCTGAGCAACATTGAAATATTTTTTGTTTGAAAAAAATAATAAATTGAAGGGACCACACTGACCATGATAAACATTTTATAGTGATTAATCCAAAGAAAAAATTAAATTTGATATGTCAGTTATTTGATTAACATTCCTTAACAACCCAAACAAGGAAAGAATTCATTTATGTTCAACAACTTTTCATGAACCTTTGTTTCTACCTATTCTTTGTTGAGCCAACTTTTTTAAACTTAATTTTTTATGTTGACTTAAATTTTGATCTGTGTGGTTCTTTCTGATATGTTTTTTTGCAATGTTATCAGATTAAAAGGCCATTTCATAATGAGATAAACCTGGAAAATACTTAAAACATTTAAACAGACATTTTTATCTATGCATGGACAAGATACAGAACTTTAGGTTATATAGTCATTAAAAAAAATGCTCAAAATTAGATTTTAGATAAAGCATTTGTTTATTATTATTTAAGAAAAGATTTTTATGAGCTATTTACTCTTTTTCAGAAGAAAAAATATTGAAATGAAAATTATTTAAAATGATGAAAGACTATCAAATATTAACCAAACTGAACTTTTAAGATTCTATTGATCACTCAAAGCATACATTTGAATTGTTTCTTATATAATTAAAATATATTGCTGCTAGAAGTAAGCTGCATTTATGTTACAAAAAATGGAAGAATATCTTTTTTTTTAAACCCCTTTTTGCCTAAATTTTACGATAATCACCCCAAAAGCCCTCCCATACTTTTTCCTCTGGTTGAATTTGCTAACCGTAAAACCTTTCCCAGTTTTCTCTCTTTCTACCCAAAGTGATCTTAGTGTTTTCTATTGCCATTCTACGTGCAGTCTGAAATGATTCTTGAAATCATTAACAGAATACCTTTAACATGCTCAAAGAAAAAAATTAAATTCAAAATAAATTAAAATCAACATAATGGAAGGTCTGTGAAGTAGAATTATTTTGCATCTGTATTTGTTTTTGATATTCACACTTTAATTGTCCTTGTTTTTTTTTTTTTTGCAAATGTTTTTTCAAAGTATAATGGCTGGCTGTTCTGGTTACCAATGAGAATGTTAAGAGATCAAAAGAAATGAAAGACAACGAACATAAATATTTCCTCATGGGTTAAACATGAATGCCAAGTTCAGCCAGAAATTACAAGATAAAAATTCTATGATCATTTTTTATTTATCAGAAAATAGTCAAAAGCTTAATGTACTTTTCCAAGATTAAATGTTTTTTCCTTTATAGTTAACTTCACTCACAATTTGAGTAATAAAAGTCTTATCTTTCTAAATTTTAATCTACTTTCTGAAGATTAGTGCTGTAGCAAGATTTTTTTAAACAAATAAAATAAAGACCTTAAAATATATTTTATTATACCCCTCCCCCAGTGTAGTTTTACAAAATTATTTTAGATCTCGTAATATCAAATAAAATGATCAGACAGAATTTCTTCTAGATTAAGGTTTTATTTTTGGAGTTTTGTTTGTTCCCCATAAAGCAAAAATTTAGCAGTAATTGCTGTATTCCAAAAAAAAAAAAATATCCAGAAATTTATTTGATTTCTTTGTTACTTTAAGTAACTGCCAGATGCCAACCTCTTCATCTTCACAGACCTTCTGATGTAGACATTTACATCTATTTTTGTTTTACTGCTGTACTAAACCAACCTAACTACAAAATGGTTAAAAAGTTAATTTGTTAATTAACCAATAAAACAAAACTAAATGCAGGGCATTAAATTCCCTCCTTAAAAATCAAACCACTGATCAGACACATTAAAAAATGAACATTGCTCTTGTCCAAATTTTTAAAAAATCTTTAATTAAAAAAAAAAGATGGGAGATATTTTCAAAGTTTTAAATCATAAATGTTTTAAAAATATATATATAAAAATAAAAATATTGGTTATTTGACATTATTATTATTCTTTTCTGTCCACATCAGTTGTTGGCAAAAATATCCTGAAAATTCTGTCTATTTTCATGAAAAAAGGAAAAAAGAAAAAAAAAGAAAAAATGGTTTTGAATCCATTTTGTAATGTGGCCCTTACTATAAACCCAGTCTGTATCAGTGAGTTTGCATTTTATCTAAAATTCGAGGTCTTGTACATTGTGTAAAAAAAATATCACACTATTTATTACTACTTGTTTAAACTTAATTAAAATTTCTTTCTTTTATTCTGAATACATTTACAAACAGACAAACCTTCAAATTCTACATTTAAGTATTCAGATTAAGCAATTTTGAGCATCTTTTCAGTTCACTCATAAAAGTAAAACAGAATTAAAATAAAAAAGATGAAAAATTTGAAAATAATATTTGCCTTCCAATATATTAAATTAATAGCTTGATTTTATTTTTAATATGATTTGCTTAAATGCTGCTTCTATTTGATGTCAAGTTACTTTGTATTGACAGAATTTATAACTATTTTGAATTACTGATCATCACTTAGCTTAAGTATTATTTAAGAATCATCACTGTTAAGCCATTATGGCTGATAGAGAAGTGTGCAAACAAGTCAATGATTCTTACCTGCTTATTCCTCATATTTTATTGATAAAACCCAGGTAAATTATACTAAAGAGATAGACCTGGAGCTATCACAGACAGAAAGTTTATAGTTGATTATAAATTGTCTGACTGTACTGGAAATTGTTTTATTCATTAAACTCAAGCATTTTAGGAATATTGTTAACAAATTGTGCTACATAATATCCATACAAAAGTCATATTAAAATAGATTATACATCAAATCATCAATAATGAATAAATGTGCAGTTGAAATTATAATTTGTAATCAAGTAGAAAGATTTAATGGTAAACTATTTAAATAGACTTAAATCATGCTATGTCGAAAATATTTGACAAGTTATGACATTTATAACGATAAATAATGTGACCTGTTTGCAAATAAGTTATTCCTACCAAAGTGACAATAAATGAACTATAAAAAGAAAATCATTTTCTATTTAAAACTTTTTTAATGACAAGGTTTTATTATTGTCTATATTTTATTATCACCATATTGTAGATTTTACTCAACAACTGACTAAAATGTTGCAGGGCATAAATAAAAAGAAATAATTTTCTTTAATAGTTAGAATTTCACAATAAATAGAATGATAATAATTTGATATATTCTAGTGTCAGAATCTTACTTTATAATCTGATATTTTTAGATCAAGTCAAATAATTGGTTATCTTAAGTTACACTCTGGTTATTTTTTCTTGACACATTTTTTAAAAATATTATTTTCATATTCTTCCTCTTTCTTAACAAAAATCTATGGTTGAATTACTGTTTACCAGGCACACAGTCCTACATGTTGATAATAGTTTGAATAAAACTCGTGACAAATTCATTAAGATAGTGCTGCAATCTTGTCACAATATACACCTCGGGCCTCATTGAACTATTGAAGCCCCATAATTAAAATACTGTTTCCTACTTTAGCTAATGTTTTTTTTTGTTTTTTTTAAATCGTTTCACCCCAAGCAAGGCATTCTACTGCCACTATTGCACTTGGGGCTACATAGAGGAAGGTAAATAGAAAGAGTGGTTAGATATAGGAAATGTCAGAAGGGGGGTGATAGGTAGTTGGGAGGATAGGAAGGTGATAGATGGGTAAGGATACCAAGGATGAGGGTTGGGCAGATGGGAAGAGTGTTTGAAAGAATGGGAGTGAGTTATTGTGTTAGGAGGTGTCTATTGACCTTACATTTAAACTCCTGGAGATTGTAGCCATCGGGGAAGCAGTCATGTGGAAGGGAATTCCACAGTCGTGAAGTACTAGAAAAGAAACTGTTGGAGTAGAAGTTGCGGTTAGTTTTAATTAGGTTGAATACAATTGCTTACTGGAACAATTATATTCAATTGAGTTCATTGTTTACTACTGCAATTATCAGTATTTTATATGTGTTTATAAATTCCATTTAGCCAACTGTTTTATTCATGTCATTCTCATCCTCCAAGACTGTGTGTCTGGTAAATGGTAATCAAGTCAAATCTATTGAAGAATTTTTCTTTTTTTAAATTTTACTTTACTCTTTTCCTGGTGGTTTAGTCAGCAGTGAAACCATGCTATTTTTTATTTTAACTTGTCATTCTGACACGAGAAGGATAGACGTCATATAGCCACCAGGCCTTATGGAATACAAGTGATACGCTATACCCTAGAAACATGAACCCTACTCACCATGATGAGTGAGCTGCATGACGTGCCTTGCACCCCAAAGTCTGTGAAAAACCGCCCACTCTGGCCAACAGGCATGAGCCCTGCTGGACACAACCCCCAACCTTATCCTCTCTTCCCCAAAAAACACCTCTTTCCCTAGCAAGCATAGTCCAACTTCTGTAATCACTGACAGGTGTTTACAGGTGTTTGACCACTTGTTTGTTAAGTGTATGTTGTGTGTGTGTTTTAGCTTAGTAGAGAGTAACACCAGTGTTATTGACATTCTGCAGGGCTTTCATGAATGTGGGATCTAATATATCTAAATAAAAAAAAACATGGAAAAAAAGTTTTGTGGCTTTTTTGTAAGACGCAGTATCACTTGCTACAAATATTTTCATTTATTAAAAAAAAAAAAAAAAAAAAAAATGTCTGACGTCATAATTATATAATAGCAGTTAAAATTGAGTTTTCTGTCTTAATTGACAGATAATGTATAGTAATGAATACTCGACTCCTGTAGACTCCCTGATGAGTATAGTGCCATGTCTCTAGGCACTTATAGGATGTCCCTTACTCAACTAGAATTCAGAGTTGAATTTCTTCTTGATTGGTTGTCACCCAAGACTCAAGAGCCCAGTCTATCTTACTATTTAAATCATAACTGCATTCATACCTTTCCCTATAATATTTACCAAAAATAAATTAATGAATCTTGATTGGAATTTGAACTTAGAATGCCAATTTCCCATTCCAAATAGCTAACCACTATGCTACTTGCCCATCCATAATAAATAGCTTCAGATAATTTGTTAGAAAATCAGATATTAAAACGGTCATCTATTTCAAAAGAAGATTTCCGTAATGCATAATGTGAGGATGAAATTAATAAGTTCAAAAATAGTTCATAAAAGAAAACTTACCAATAACAACCAAAAAGGAAATGTAGTTTTTGTAAGTGAAAAAATAAAACAATGATAAAAAGTTAGTTAAACATATTACAAATAATATCAAGATCAATTTCATTTTAGAACACCAGCAATGTCAAACGACAATAACTCTATCCCAAAAACACTAATTATGAAGATACTAGTCTGATAATGAAAATAAATTATTTATTTGAGAACCTTAGAAAGGTTTAAGAACATCATCTAAAATGCTTATAAAAATAATAAAGATGAAGATACTCGTCTAAATAATGTATAGAATAATAATAATAATAATAATAATAATAAATTCATAAAATAACAAAACTTGTAATCCTTTCTTGAATACAAGCCATTATAAAAAAAAAAAATCAAGTATTTTACAAGTACGAAAGTAATCTCTGATCCAATTATAAATAGATGTTTATAATAATAACTTTGATGGCTAATTTGGATATTGATCAAAGTTTATATCTGAGCCATTGTGTTACTGCCGAAAAGTGAAAGATTAAGTTTTCTGATCCCCTTGAAAGAAGAAGTTAAGCCTGCGTTATGTTTAAGACAAAATGGCTGTTGCTCCCATTCATTTATTTGGCCAATTTTCCTCCCATTTTCCTCATCTGACTGAAGGAGTGTAATTTTTTGTAGGGCTTGACTTGGGGCCTGGTGGTTTTTGGTTCTCGGGTATGGCATCCCATTTTGCTGCTGCTGATAAAAATGATTGAAACACCAACAAACAAATGTCTTTTCCGATGCATCCATTTTGTACCCTTGCTAGTAAACTGCCAGTGCTTACCTTTCAATTTTTTCTTCCATTATTATTATTATTATTATTCCACTCCCCAACCAAAGAAAAAAAAAAGAAACACTTAACCTCTAATAGAATTTAGATGAAAGATGGAAATTGATAACTGTTCCATGTTTGCCAATTGTTTTTTTTTTGTGTGTTTTTTTTTTTACCTCAAAGTTTTTCTCCAAAATTGAGTTTGTTACATTTTTATTTCTTTGGCAGCTGGAAATAATTTGCCATAAATGACACGCAATTTTTGTCAATGTCTTTTAAAGTGTAGTAGCATTTTTTTCTTGTATCTATCAGTAAGAAAAAGGAAAAAAAACATGAAATGCAGAACATCTATTGATATGTTAATTTTTGCTTTCAATCCTTTTCTTACCTTAGAAATTTAAATTTATTGTGCAACAAAGAAAAAAAACATTATTGTCAATCATCATATTTCAAAAGCTTACCTTGAGTACAAAAGAAGGGGAGAACAGGGGATTAAAATCTATTGCAAAGAAAACAAAATGAAACTACCATCAGCCATTATAATTCTTGAAAATCCTAGCTTAGTACATCATAATTTCCAATGAGAAGGGGAAAGTAAGATTGTGCTGCACCAATCTTTCAAATGAAGGAGTTTTGCTTGCCTTGAAAATCAGCATTCAGAATCTTGAGCTTGAACACTAGCCTGTAGTCCAAGTGAAAAATACAAACTTATCCCAGCAATCAAGCACACCTTATCTGTCATTCTTTATAAGTAGCTTAAATTGAAATTGTTTATAAAATGCAATACAAAACCTTTAGCATGCACAAACTGAAATTATTCTAACAACTTTATATCTCTTTGTATCAATATTTTGTATTTCAGTCAGAAGTGTCTAGTAATAGTGATCAAAAATAGACAGCTAAGGAAGGATTCATTCATGCATAGTGTTTTTTGGGCAAGTAGCCCTGAAAGCCCAACAATCTCCTGGTCAAGCCACAGCTGATATCATTCAACTTAAAGGCTCACCTTGGTTATATGGCTGGCTATTGATTCCTCTATCTTGGCCATTGAGTATAGGAAGATCTCTATCCAGAAATTTGTCCTCACCCTATACAGCTATTGAGTCCAGTCTACACCATTGTGCCAGATGGTGGTTGGCCCTACAAGAAGGTTCACCCCCTTTTTGATAGAGGAGCCGGTTTAGTTGCAAATGACCTGACCATGTGATGGGTTGTACTAGGTTACATTGTACCAGTCAGATTTATAGATTAATCATACAAATATAGTTTAGCTTATGTCTGAATCCAGTTCTGGAGTACAAGTCAAGGCTAAAGTTTTAAATACAAATTTTCAAGGTAGATCCAATACAATTCACCTTCTTACCCTTTGTGCCAGATTAATCTAAGCTTATTAAATATTTAGCAGGTATTACAATGTATGTGAAGTTGTTGTGCATTCCCTACTGGTGTCAGGGTTCAAGTCTACATAAATGCCAAAATTTTGAATGTTGGTTTTCAAGACAGGCCTTTGTCATTTAAAAAACTGATGTAACTTGTTTTCCCTCCTATCTGGCCTTATGTTGTACAAAGCTAAGTTTGATAAATATTTGTAATTAGTTCTGATTTAGTTTTAGACATTGAGGCTTTGCTTTTTTTTAAGTATTTTTTTATATAAAGAAAATGCTTTGTTTAAAAAATACTAAGGAAACCAAACTTTTCTTAAATTAGTTCAGACATGGCAAAACAAAAATTTGATACTTCAAAAAAGGTTACTACATACAACATTTTGTTTGTGTCTCTCCATCTTTTCCCCATCATTGCTGCCAACCTTAAACCTTGCAGACTTAACATTATGGTTGACACTGAGAGCCACACAAATTATTTGGTAAAATGTTTTAGCCATAGAGTCAACCTATCAAACTAAATTTTTAGTTTGTGCTTATGTTTTTTTAGCTTTATTTTCCTTCTTTTATGAATTTTGCCCTTACACCTCTCCAATAAATAAATAAAAAATAACTATTTTGCTTACAGGTTTAAATTCTGTTAATACTTAACACTGATAATTATGTAGGTTTCAAAAAATAATTAAAATTGCAAAATAATTCTAGAAACACATTTGGAAAAAAAAATAAAAGAACTGTGCAGTTATCTTGTCTTCCAAAATTTCTGATTATTTTTTCCAGAATAATTGTTAAAAATTAAATAAAATTTTTAAAAAATGCTTCATTATTCCCTTTCTTGCAGAATTACCTCCTCTTAAAAATCATATCAAATTTTAACCCATTATCAAAATGCAAAAAAGGAAGTAAAATAATTTTTTTTCCAACTTAAAAAAAAAAAATGAAATAAAATAGTAATATCTCCATATTCCTTGTTAAATTCTACTTCAAACTATTCAGCTGACATTACCATCAAAACAAGCAGTTTGGTTGTGCTTTTATTATTATTATTATTATTAGAGAGGATGGTTCACCTGATAGACATAATGGTTCTCTAATCAACCATGCTTATATCAGCATGATAGAATTATGTCAGGATCAAGGATTACCCATCTTACCCTATGAAAATTTTTTTTTTTATCTGTACCCATTGTGGTCAGTCTATTTGTATACTTGTAAAATCCATGATGATCCTGAGGTATAAATAAATTATTTCTATGATTATTGTTATTATCAGTGGTAATATTAAGATTCAAAATGAAATTTAGTACATTCATTAATCATTTATTACCAACAAAACTACGATTGCTAAATCATTTCCTCAATTATTGCTGTTATATCTTTGACTGCAAAAGAAGTAGTCTTTATGCAAGTCTTGACCACCACCAAACGTCTTGCTAACTTAATTTTCTTTCCTATTATAATAATGGCTATCTTTTTAATCCCTTGCCTTGTTTTGGGTATGTGACCAACTCATCGGAAAATACGTGGAAAATAAACTTTCATTTAAAAAAAGAAAAAAAAAATGATCATATCAATGCAGAGATCTTTTCTATTATACCAAGACAGATCTTTTTCCGTAAATTCCTTCCCACAATTTCTCAGTTATCTTCAGGACTTTCTTTTTGTATGTTAAATGCTTCTACTGTATATAAAATCTATATACATAGTGATGTAAATGGTATACAACAGACTGTACATAGAGAAAACTATTGTTGTTTGTAGTCATATATAAACATATCTATGTCCAACCCTGTATAATTCTATGTGGGTAGGCATAATTAGTAAATAGGACTTTTAGATTTTCTTTCATTTTTCTCTCTAAGTGATAATGGTAACATTTGTCATATGTTCAGACTGAATTGTAAAAGTGCCCCCTTTTTCTCCCCTCCCCCCCAATAACCAATTCTGATCATTTTTATTATTATGATGATGATGATGATAGAGCACTTTATGACTCCTTATGTGCACAGCTTTTGCTATAATGCTTTAAATAAAGATTCTTCTCATATCAGTTTATTTTGTTCTTGTTTTTTTTGTTTCTTTTTTGTTTCTTTTTTTACCCTTTATACCTGAGAATGTGCGTTGTGGTCCAGTGGATATCGACTTGGAATGAGAAATCGAAGAGCCGCGTTCGAATTCCAGTTGAATTCGTTACAATCATATACGCACAAATACCCTTGGGAAAGGTATTAATCCATCTCTTCCCTCCGGCTATGGGTTAAATAACAGGACAGATTGTGTTCTATAGCCTTGGTTGGCAACCAGTCTACCACAGAAAGCAATGCCAACCTACTGCGAGATAATAATCTGCCCAGTCAGTCATGTCTCTTTCAAGACATGATCGCCCAAGTGTGTATCATGTATAGCACTTAACTGATACCTGAGGAGAGCTGAGTTTAAATTCCAGTTGAATTTGTTATATTCACTTATATCCAAATATCATTAGGAAAGGCATGAATCTATTCCTTTTCTCCCAGATATGGACTGAATACCAGGACTAATGGGGTCCTATAGCCTTGATTGGCAACCAGTCTACAGAAGAAAGAAATGGTAACCTAGTGGGAAAATCTGTCTAGTTAGTCATAAACCAAAAGAAACACCCAAGTATGTATAATATATGGCACTTAACTGATCTGAGGAAATATTTTATAGATATACACTAGTAAATCAATAAACCTATAGTCTAAAGATGAAGAAAAAAACAAAAATATATACATAGCCTTTATGCTACACAACAAATTATTTTAAAATACAATTTTTCTTTTCAATGTATCTAACCCAAAGCTTTTATACTATTAATTAGGTGGATCAAACATTATACAGTGAAAATCTCAGCTTATAATGGCATGTCAGGCTGCAAACATATTGTTACACATGCACATACTGCTCTAAATGTTATTTCAGTGAGCACATTTGTTTGAGGAGACATCTTTTTGATTTGCAAACAATGTAATTAATGCTTACCAGGTTAGATCATTAAAATCGCATTAA
The DNA here is from genome assembly GCA_037127315.1 of Ascarosepion bandense. Classification (NCBI taxonomy): domain Eukaryota; kingdom Metazoa; phylum Mollusca; class Cephalopoda; order Sepiida; family Sepiidae; genus Ascarosepion; species Ascarosepion bandense. The sequence continues at coordinate 68,240 of JBBBDQ010028989.1, forward strand.
AGAAAATGCATCCCTTGGCACATGCATTTCTTTTTCACATTATATATATATATATATAGTCATCGGCAGACAGGTCTGTTTTGCTGTATCACAGCTCATCAGCACGGTTAGACTCCGATTGCTTTTTAACCCAGGATTGAAACCCGATCGAATTGGCATCAGTCGACAATTCTACCTCTGGGCTATGGGTGCACGGTGGAAGAAGGCAGACTTTTTAGCGCGTATATTATCATTACACGCGCCCAATAGCCAGAGTGCTCTAATTCATTTTACTGAATGAGCGATGCGTACATGCCAGAATAGCTACTGTTTTTCAAAGTCTACCATTCTTCCAGAGTGCTCAATCAGGATGTGAGAGCTTAAATAGTCATCCGCATATAGTCATATATATAAGAAAAATTAAGACAGACACGTTATTTCATGATGAATCGGAAGTATAGGCCTATTTCAGGCAAACCATCATCAGCTTCCGTCTTTATTTTACAAAGGATTATACATGAATCAATATATATAAAGGAAATTTATGACAAAGTTTTTGTGACATGTTTCGTCCTTTAAGACTTCATCATAGTAATGTTTATATTGATGCAACTATACATGCGCATGAAGGAGAGGAAGAAGCTGAGAATTTTAAATTTAACTTTTTTTTTCCTAAAGGACAAAATACATCACCCCAAAAATTTTTAATAATATATTTATAAATAAAAAGAGAAAAAAGGAAAAACTGTACTTAGCCAACACATTTCATCCTCCAAAGGACTTTATCAAGGCACTCATTACCTTGATAAAGTCCCTCGGAGATTGAAACACATCAGCTAAGTATATATATATATATATATATTATGTATGCATGTATGTATGTATATGTGTGTATGTATATGTGTGTGTGTGCATGTGAAAAAGAAATGCGTGTACTGTGAAGTGCATTTTCTTTTTCATAAAACTGCTTTTAATATATAAAAATTTATCCATCACTTTATATATATATATATATATATATATATATATATATATATATATATAAAATACACAAAATATAAAGTTTTTTCAAAAAATTACCATGATTAGAATTATTAATTATCTCCCAACTTTTCCACAAACTAGGCTGGGACAGGTAAAATTTTACAAGTAATAATAAATAAAAAATACAGTTAAATTTTCTACTGTACATTGCTATCTTAATATAAAAATAACAAAATTTGTAATTTTTGTATATAATTGAAAATAATTATATATATATTATTATATCAGATATAGTTAACACTTGGTATTTGTGATGATTTAACAAAATCTGTGAATGATCAATTTTCTCATATAAAATGGTGTAGTGTTTGTATATAACTGTAGTATGCACAGTATTAATAATAGTATGAAATATTTGATTTTATATATATATATATATATATATATATATATATATATATATAATATTTAGTATCCTATGTCTATAGCACAACTTTCATGCACTATGCAATCATCAGGTGCTTGTTATGAACTTTCTCCAAGTCATAGGATAACATGTATATTTATTAATATATAATTTATAGCTGTTATATTACATCAAGCACTGTATTATTAACACTATAAAAATATTTATATATGTGCATGTACTTTATATATATTAGTGGGAGCTGAAACAAAATTTTGTATTTCACACATTATTGAAATTTATGACAACTATACCTACTACAAAAAGTGATATTTTAATGTATCTTTCTCTATAATTCTTTGTAGTCTGAATTTTAAATTTTATATTAAAAGTGAAAAATGTAGGAAAATGGGATACATTTTCAGTATTTAATGTACTTTTCTTGCTGGTAAGGACAAAATTTTGTATAACCAGTAAAAAAGGTATGTGTCATTTGTGGAGTTGGTGCCATAGCCAAAAGTATTATTTGTGATTGGTTTGCTAGAATCAGAAGTGCAAATTTGGATCTAAAAGTCCGAAAACATTTTGGTAGTTCTGAAGTTGTTCATGATAACCAAGTCAAAATGCTGATAAAAGACAATCCAGGTTATATGATATGTGACACTATAGAGATAAGTGGAATATCTTGTATGAGCATTGTAAAGCATTTGAAAAAACTTGGATACCCAAATTATTATGATATTTGGTTGCCTCATGATTTAATAGAAAAAAATTAATCACATTTCCATTTGTGATTTTCTACTCAACCAACAAAAATAACACATTTTAAAAAAGAACAATTAGAAGCCATGAAAAATGGATTGTTTACAACAATGAGGAATGAAAAATGTTCTGATAAAATTAAATGAATCATTGTTAATCCCTCTAAAACCCAGTCTACATTTAAAGAAGGTGATGCTGTGTATCCAATTGGATTGGAAGGGCATTGTGTATTACAAGCTCTTTTCACAAATATCACATGTTGAATTCAGACAAATTCTGTTCCCTGTTGAAATGATTAAAAGGTAGCAATCGATGAAAAGTGCTCATAATTGATCATTCACAAGAGCATCATAATCCATCAGGACAATGCCAAACCACATGTTTCTTTGTATGGCCAACAGGAATTTGTACAGATTAGCAGGAATATTCACCTGACATTACACTTTTGGATTACCACTTATTGCTATTCTTACAAAATCCAGTTACAAAAAATTGAGTACTGTTGCCATATATAGGCAGGAGCTGCCCAGTCTTCACTCGATACTCTTAATAGAACCCAAAAGTGTCTCTGCAATCTTGTGGGTGACATTATTTTCCACCCTACAACCTCTTTCTCACAGACAAAATATCTCATGCCTCTCACTGCTCTCTTGCTATTTCCATGGAATGCTCAAGCAAGCTACATTCCTTAGTTCCACCGATTCTAACCTTCACTGTTAAGACTCATCAAGCATATTGTAGCAAACAAGCCTCATTCCCTTTGTATTTCAGTGATAAGATCAAAGTTCCACTTGAGTAGCTTCTTTCCATGAACTACTGCTTTATGGCTTCTCCAATCACTACAATCTTAACCTGTTCAAGTCCCCCGTGCATTGAATATTGCTGCCATAACTGGTCACATGCTCCTGCTATCTACCTAGGGGTCCTTGACCAAATCCAACGGAGAGTTTGTCATGTGATCGATCCCAACTTGGCTGCTAGGATACAGTCGCTTTCTCACTGACGAAATTTGGCTTCCCTGTGTCTCTTCTACAAATACTCTCACGGCTTCTGCTCCGATGAACTTAGCTCACTGGTACCCCCATGTATGAATTTCCTCGAGCCACAAGATTAACAACTAGGTCCCACTTTTACTGTGAAACCGATAAATTGTAAACGCAAATTCTACTTATTCTATTCTGGCACTTCCCGCCTGTGGAATTCCCTTCCACATACTTGCTTTCCTAACAGCTACAATCTTCAAGAATTCAGATGTAAAGTCAATAGTCACCTCCTGTCTCACTAACTTACATCCTTTCTCTCATGCTTTTTTCTTCGTCCACCCCACTCATCAGTATTCTCTTATTTCTCATACTCTCTTCCTGACACCCTCTGTAGCCTGTCACTCTTTCTCATAACATTCCTCCTTTGTAACCCCCTGCACAACAGTGGCAGTAAAATGCCTTGTTTGGGGCCACATGATTATATTAAAAAAAAAAAGAAGTTCACCTCTATCTTCCCCACTATCTGCATAAACTGTGTCTCTTACTCTGTAACCCTCTACCTTGAATGGTTTCTGACCCTTATACAGGGTCAACAAAAGCTGTAAAAACTACTTGAACAAGTTGACCTAAAAAGATGGCAAGTTCTTGGAGGATAGAATCATGAAGCTGCATTCAAAGATGGCAAAAGGTAGATATATGAGGCTGAATAAATGTATGAACAAATATCAAAGTATTGTCTTTGAAATTCACTTAAAATCTACAAACTTATTCTAACCCAATAACATAAAATATATATATGTAGAATTTCAAATTGTATACATAATTGATACTTTATACTATCTTAATTTATATTCTCTAGGATTCTTTAAGTTACTTACGATATCAGTTAAGTGCTATACATAATACATGCTTTGGCTATCATATCTCTTTCAATCCATAACTGACTTGGCAGAAGATTTTTGCCACAGTATGTTGCTATTTCTTTTTGTGATAGACTGGTTGTCAACCCAATTTGTCATGCTATTCAACACATAGCTTGAGGGAGAAGAGATGGATTAATACCTTTCCTAAAGTTATTTGCACATAAGTGAATGAAATGAATTTGACTGGAACACAAATTCAGCTCTTTGATTTCTCATTCAGAGACAATATCCATTGCACTACAATGCACATCACCATTTTATGTCTGATAGACATGAGCAAATTACGCCACAAGGCACATTTTAACTGCCTGACTAAGTTGAACTTATCTAATAAGGGTGCCTCACAATAGAACAATAGTTAAAAAGATCACTTTTTACTGACTGTTTATTATAGTGGGTTTGGTTTTCATTTTTTGCTGTTTCTGTGATGTTGTGACACACTAAGTTTAGCTGACTGAATTAACTTGATATAAAAAAAGATGTGGATTAATTCCTTTCCCATGCATATTTGCACGTAATTGTTATTTTGTAGGAATTTTGGCAGTAAATGAACACCAGTCAGTTAAGTGCCATACATGATACCTGCTTTGGGAGATCATGTCTCGAAAGAGACATGACTGACTGAGCAGAAGATTATCCTGCAGTAGGTTGCCATTGCTTTCTGTGGTAGACTGATTGCCAGCCAAGGCTATAGAATCCAATCTGTCCTGTTATTTGACTCATAGCAAGAGAGGAAGAGATGTATTATATTATTAAGTAGTAATTAATGGGGGATCAGTTTATTACTTCAGAACAATATTAAACCGATCCCCCACTTTATGCCCAGTAGAAGCCTTAATCATGTTTCCAACTATTATATTCAGTCAGTCAGTTAAGTGCCATACATGACACATGCTTTCTGACATAAAAATTATTTGTTTAAGAAATTATGTGTCTACATATAGAATAAAAATAAAGTAAAATCAAAATCATTTACTTCTGAATATTTTATGAGAAAAAAAATGTTTATTTTAAAATTCTACCAAAAATGAGCTGCTGTAATTGGTTTTACCTATTGTGTTCACCCTTTACTGATACTGAGAACTCTTCGCATGAAGGCTGCAGATCAGCAATACTGGCTATTAGTTATTGTTACATGTTATAAGTTATAACAAAAGAAGAAAAATGATTGACCAAAACACAGATCTTAATCACAAACAAATATTTAATTTATAATAACACAAAATAAAAATATTAACAAAATATACAATTTTTGCATTCAAAACAAGAAACAGAGTTTACTAATAGCAGGCAAAGTGTTTTGAAGGGGAAGGAAGGTGTCAAGTATCTTTACCCAGTTAAACTAGCGAAGTAGTCTAAGTGCTACACTTTTTGGAAATCTTCAAATGTGTATATAAAGAATAATTATTTTTTTTGTTGGTTAATAAAAGAGTCAAAAAAATCTATTTGTCCATTTAGTTCAATGAGGTTCTCTTTCAGGTTTTAGTTGGTCAGCAACTTTTAGTAGAGATTTTTTCAGCTGGACATACAAATCCTTGTATCAAAGCCGGAGTTGATAATGTCAGCAAATTTTTTTAACAACTAACTAGTCTCTTCCCAAAACCTATTTTTATAGGGGCTAACACCTAATTTGTATATTTCTTGAATCATTTTGAAAGTACTAGAATTTTCATGAACATTCTAGGATCTTCCAAATGTTCTATTTCTAATTTCCCTATTTTTATAACTACTTCCTGAATTAAAACTTTTTTGTAATAAGTAGGACTCAGTAGAACCCTTTTTACAGATTTTAACCTTTTTTAGACATTATTGATATTATTTTTTATATATAAATGCATCCTCGTAACAGCATGTTTGTATGTATGTATGTACACACAGGCACACACTGAAGATAAGTGATTAAATTGACCATCTACGGTTCCCAAACACATGTACATTTACCCGCAGTGATACATTTGTACTCTTCATAGCGTACATTGACTCCAAGAGAATAACCCCTACTGTACAATATATAATGTAATCTCCATCCAGATTGCACAATTTTTCCCCCCCAATTTCTTCAGTTTGGATGTGCATTGTGGTGCAATAGATATCGGCTCAGGATGACAAATTGAAGAGCTGAGTTCGAATTCCAGTTAAATTGTATGCATTCACTTACACACAAATACCCTTGGGAAAGGTATTAATCCATCTCTTCCCTCCAGTTATGGGTTAAATAACAGGACAGATTGTGTTCTTTAGCCTTGGCTGATAACCAATCTACTGCAGAAAGCAATGGCAACCTACTGTGGGATAATCTTCTGCCTAGTCAGTCATGTCTCTTTCAAGATATGATCATCTAAAGCATGTATCACGTATGGCACTTAATTGACTGACAGCAAAATTTTAATCATGCTATATCAAGAGTGGGGTGAATTTTCACTATTATGAAACTTCCCTCTGACATAAGCTGTGCCCATACTAGACCAAAAGGATCAGAGAGGGGACATGTATAATAACTTGAGACCATGGCAGGCACTATCACACACTGGCCTGAGTCAGAGTTACAGAGTTTTGACCCTAACGGCTAGCTAGCAGCAACGTTACTCTTGCTGCCAGCACTGTTGTGGGTAGGAGATGCCTAAATAATGCATTACACATAAAAGAGATGGTTTAATTGTTAGCAATTGGGTAGTGAGTTCAATCCTCACTGGGTATTCCATACATTGGCCTTGTACCACATTTAAGCTGCATTTAGAAAATTACCATAAAAGAAAAATGAATTCCATTGTTTTTTTTTATCCTCAATTTTTAGGGGTACACAAGAATCTATAAAAATGCCAAGGGGTACAGCAGAAGAACAAAAAGATTGCTCTAAAGCAGGATTTCCCAAACTATTTTTTTTTATTTCATGGTACATTTAAATCTGTAGCTAAACTTTCACAGCAAACTTTAATTATGATTAAAAAAAAAAAGAAAAAAAGAAAAAAATAGTATACTTTTTATGATTATTAAGACAAGCAAAACAATCTTCACTATTTTAATAAAAACCATTGTGTGTGTGTTATATATACACACACACACAACTGTTTATATATATTTCGGTCTTGTTATGCTCATGGAGAAAGAGAGAGAGAGAGAGAGACAATATTGAGGCAGCATCAGATCAATTCATTCTCTTTATTACCAGTTATGAAAGCTCTTGCAACGTGTTTGCTCTTTAACAGCATCTTACTATTTTATTTTTGGTTATAATTATGTCATCAAGTAGTGAAGAATTCTCTCTATTATAATAAAGACTTGTGTATTATCTATTTTCTTCCTTCTTTTCATGCTCATGAAGAGAGAGAATAGCTAGACAGCGTCAGATCAGTTCATTTTTTTTACTATCAGTTATTAAAGCACTTGTGTATGCACTCTTTAACAGCGCCTCACTATTATTTTGCAATAATTATGTCATTGAGTAGTTAAGAATAAATATATATATATATATATATATAATTTTCTCAAATATTTTGCTGTCATTTTTTATAATTTATAATAAAAAAAAATTCTTAAAAACGCATATTTATTTTTCTGCTTATCATAATTTAGCATTTAATGAAATATCTGAGCTTGATATTGTTTTTTAATATCTTCTTTGCATGGTGGAATTTTGGTCAGACAGTCTGTGATTCTTTTTCCAAGGATCCTTAGTCAATTTTTATATTTACTGTTGTTTGAGAAAAAGCTTGCTTTTAATATCATTTTATATATTATTTATATATTTATTTATTATAATAATCATATACATGTATAATCAATTTAAGGGGTTTTAACTTTGATATGTACATTTATTGTGCTTCTCATTTCTGAAAACAATGATCATTAAACATTTTAAAGCACACCTACAATCCTCTTACAGGATTGATAAATGACTGCTCTAGAGAGAACAAATATTGCTTCTAAATGTTAGATATTACTGACATATATATATGTGTGTGTGTGTGTGTGTGTGTGTGTGTGTTCATATTAAAATTAGCATTAGCCAAATAGTATTGGTAAAATCTTCAGGTTATACTTCTAGTAGCAGTATAGCCCGGCATTGCTCAGGTGTAATGAAAGCTTTAAAACTAATCCATAGTCCTGGAGCTCAGACTATTTAGATGTTGGCATGAAAGACTAAAAAGCAATAGTTGTTTCCAGTTAAAGTGAAATCATAGACTGAAAGAAAAATAAATGGATGTAAGTCAAATTTTGATTTCCAGGTATCAATATCAAGTAAGTTTTTTCATCGTAAACTGAATTTTGAAAGCTAAATATGTCCTCTGAGTAAATGATATCATGGCTGAGACTAAGAACTACAATTATACCTACTTAGAGCCAAACCCGAAGCAAGAACTAAAATAAAAGGGCTGAAAAAAAATACAGACATACAGGCAGATAAACAGACACACACACAAACATCTTGCTTTTATATATATATATATATATTATTAATTTTCTGTATTATTGTAAGAACTGCAACCTTGAAACTTCTGAATATTGTTTCTTATGTCTTTGTCTATGAGTGTATCAAATTTGATTAAAATTGGACCACTCCTTCTATAACCCGATTTTTTCGATTATCGATGTTTATTGGGGGTACCTCAACACAAAACCTAGCTAAGAACACTCGCAGATGCTTATAGTACAACTGTGTAAATTTTCAAGAAAATCGGTTCAGCCGTTTTGGAGTCTATAGGTAACAGACACACACAGAGACAAAGTTCCATTTATAAATAAGGATAGATAGATAGATAGATAGATAGATAGATAGATAGATAGATAGATAGATGATGTGAAAGGGCTGAGATAGATAGATAGATAGATAGATAGATAGATAGATAGATAGATAGATAGATGTGAAAGGGCTGAGATAGATAGATAGATAGATAGATAGATAGATAGATAGATAGATAGATAGATTTATTTTATTTATTATTTTTTACTGAAGGTTACTGAATGAGGTATGTAATATCAATGTGAGAGGAGAAAGTAGGAAGTGAGGATAAGGAAGATAGATAACAATTGACCTCTGCCTTGAAGAGAAGATTGAAGTGTTCCATCATGTTCCACTTGAGTGAATTTAAGTTTCAATAGATGTTCAAAGCACTGAGCCTCGTTCAGAATGCAAACATTCATTGTGACCGGAAAATTATCATTTTAGTATTTTGCATGTTAATATAGCCTCCTTGATATTTTATAACCTTCATCAGTTTTAATTGCTTCTTAGAGATCTTCTTTGCTTCTTTTTCATTTTCATAGATGTTTCTTTCAATGAAGAATTTCAAATCCATTGATTACCAGGATATACTGCAAGCTGTTATATTAATTTGATATTTTTGAGGCTTTTTTTAAGACAAGATGAGCGATAATTAGTTTTTGCAGAATGGAAAGGAGTATATCTTGCATGATTTTACTTGTAGGGGAGTTATAACTGAGTAAATTATTATAAATCCCCTGACATTTTTATTTACAAAAACACTCATAAAAATCAGAAACAGCAAGATGTGAAAACATCAAAATGAGTATTATTTATTATCTAGTTGTTATGTAGTGTTGGAGACATGAGAAACAGTAATACTGACTAAAATTGTGAATTTGAAGTAAAATGTACATCAAACATGGATCAGAATTCAATAGAATGGTAAGATAAAGAATAAGCAAAATGTATACAATCTTTGTCAAATGTTTATTTTTATAGATGTATGTAATGAATGCCCAGATAATTTAGTTGGAAAAATACAAGAAGTGTCTGGGGTTTTCTTTAATTTTTGTGGAATGCTAAGATTTTACTATTATAGCCTGAAAAGCAAAAGGAGATGAAATTTTTATTAACCCATATGTTAACAACCTGTCTGCATGAACTGTATTTTTGAAAGTGAGAATGCCACATGTTTTTGTGTAGAGGAGAAAAGTGGGGTCAATTCTCATTGGTTTAGAAGGAGTGAATTAATAATAATTATTTTATTATAATTATTTTTGACACTCTGATTAATTTTTATTTATTTATTATGGCTAAACATTACTCAATACACTTTAACTTAATTGAATTTACAATAATTATCTGCATTCATTATGAGATATTCCCTCACATTTATATTTACTTTGAAAGGATCTACAACTGTACTGCCTACAGTATTAATTGAAAACCTTTTGCCCCTCTTGATGCAGAACCAAACCTCTTGCCCTATCATCAACTTTACATTCATCAGTTGGGAATTCATTTTGCATCTCTTTCTTCAGCGTACTTACATGTTTCTCTTTGTGATGTTTACTTAAAAGGTTGTAATTTGGTTGTTTTCATGCCTTTAACTAATATCCTGTATCCTTTCTCTTGGTTTACAGTTGCAGTACCAGTTTTGGAATTATTAATCTTTTAATTAATGAATAGAATATATTACAATAACACATACAATATGATAAACAAAGCTCACATTGTGTGATAAAATCTCACACTACCAAATAACTTATATTATGAATAACATTGCTTAAAAAGGAGAAAAATAAAATTGTATTTATATGTATACAGATGTATTAAAAAAAAAGATAAACATTAATGTACTTTGGCAATAGTGCGGTTGTGTGAAATTAACAAGTTAAAGAAAGAGATTTAATATATATTAAAAATATTCATTGGTTGCTCACAATTTGATGCAAGTGAATTTCATGCATGTAGCAATTGTCAGGTACAAATTAAAAATTAACCATTATAATAACTTGATATTTATAGCCTACTGGCAAGATAGTAGTGCATTCCATTTACATATAGAAAAACTGAATATATATATATATATATTTTTATTAAAAAAATTAATAAGTTAATTACATTATATCTAATAAAAAAAAGTTAGTCTTACATTTATGTAGTATATTTGACATATATACTGAAAATATTACTAAAAATCTATTGTTGAATACCAATTTTATTGTAAAATAAAATTGACTAAAAAAATTTCAAGAAAAAAAAAAAAATACTCCCCCACCATATCTTTAGAAAAAAATTGTTATATATGCAACAATCTATTTTTTTATTACTGATTGGTCAAAAATACTTTTTCTTTAAATATCATGTCAAATCAGAACTTAGGCAGTCAGGTCTTCCCAGATATTCTCTACTCTTATTATCTGAATTGCTACAAGATAAAGTATTTTTTATTTTCTCCATGGTTTAGAATTCAGAGTTTTCCTTCTCCTAGACTGGTTGCCACTTCAGGAGTAGAAAGCCCTGTCTACCCTGCTTTTTAACTCATAGCTGGTGGAAGAATAAATTGATTCATGCTTCCCTCCCCCAAAAGAAATTTGTGCGAAAGTGAATGCAAGAGTTGAAATTTGAACTCAACTTGCTGATTTCACTTTCCACATCAATAACTGCTGCATTACCCACACATCCTTAAAGAGCTAGATTAAATAAGACTGATTTTGATCTAAGCCAGGATTGAAGTTTGAACTGTCAATCAAAAGGCAAAAACAAATTGAATTATTACACCACCAGCAGAAATGCTTATTGTCTGTTTAAATCTATACATTTTTTCTCTTCAAGAAATAGTTTGGTTTTTTTTTTCACGAAAATAGGTTTTTCAAATCCACTCTTATCACTCTTTGTAGTTATTGATTGGAATTTCTTTCCTAAACTTTTGTTTGAGGTGGTGTGGAATGTCAACATCAATTATTTTGTAGCAGTTGGTGCTACTTATTTGTAATGGATGAGATCAGAAACTTAAAAATTAATTCAACACTTTATACGGAATTAAGTATTATATAGAACAACATGGCTTAAAAGAGGAAAGAAAAAAATTATATTTATCTGCATACAGATAGCTTCAAAAAAGGAAAGACACTTATGTTCTTTGGTGGTAGTGTGTATGTGTGAGATGCATTACGTGATTGTTTGAAATTAAAAAGTCAAGAAAAGATTTTATCAGAGAAGATTAGATCTTCTGTCAACTGCACCCTGGAGCAAAATAATAATAATAATAATTAGAAGGGTTTATGTATCTTCCATTTGTAGTTTCTAATAGAACATGTAGTGGGCATCCTGTCTGATAAGATTGAGTAATCTCTTCATTACATGCACAGTTCATTTTAGCTTTTGCTGCTGTTGTGAGTCTTCAAGTGATTCAGTCACCAAAAAAAAAAAAAAAAAAAAAAGAAAAAGAAAAAAAAATGTAACAAATTTTCTCTCTGAATTTCTGGGATGAGCAGTTTTTATTTATGCATTGACTATATCCTCATCTTTGCTATCACATTTCGGCATTAGTGCTCTCCAGGCCTTAACAGGTAAATGTTATCAAGGTAAATTACTGTGAATTTTGAACTGAGCCCTTTAATCTACAGGAGAATATTATTCTTGTTTAGTAGAGGATAGAAAATCAAGAATTAAAATCAACTTTCTTCTTCACTTTTACAAAAATTTACAATGACGTGTGAAATCCTGGTTTTGCTGTATAGAAAAAGGATTGACCTCATGCTTACAGAAAATGTTGAAACCAGATTTCACAAGTAGATGTTAAATTGATTTTCTGACCAATGGAAGTGATTTGCAAGACCAAAAATGATTTAGCGATCCAGTGCAAAAAATCTAGATGACTATAAATGACTTCATCAGCTTCAGTCAGTATGATGGGAGGAGCAAGAAAGAGACACAACTAAAATGTAACAAGGGAGAATTTCAAGTTAACCCAGACATAAAGTCATGTTGCACATTGTACTCTTTCTTTCTTTCTTTCTTTCTCATGTGCTTATTCCTTTTACTTCTTCTCCATCCAAAGACATTCCTACCAAACAAACACTTATACATATATATGTATGCATAAACTCTTTTCAACAAATTACTACTATGAACATTTTTACAACTCTTTATACCTTTAACTCATTACTTATTTCTCATTGAACATTAACTTCTACCAATTCTTGTTATTCTTTTTTTTTTAATAAATTTCTGTTTTACCATGAAAAATGTATATTTTATTCTTCCACAAATATACACAAAACTTCTGATGAAAATTTTCTGATAATTCTGAATAAAGACTTGTTAACTGTAGGGAGTTCAGTTATGTATGACACAAGGCCAAATTAATAAACATTAACCATCTCTCTATAGCTTCCGTTTCACTACCCATGTTTTAGGATATCTCATCTAATTCTCACCATTAGTACTTCTCAGTTGTTGCTTACTCTATTTCCACTGATTCAAAGTACACAATGCCTGACCCATTGAACTCACAATTACTATGTCATCAACTTCACAAACTATTCACTAGGCTATTATCCCCCCCTCCACACACACAAAGCATTGGTTTGTAAATTTCCATTTTTGGAAGCTATTTGTAATATTCTGAAAAATAAAGTTAACAAAAAGAAATTATGACTCAACCTAATAATTTCAGCTGGAAAACCTGTGCAAAATATATTCATCTCAGAGTCATGCTGCCAAATAAAATGAATCCATTTTGTTCATTCCTCCCACCCATAACAAAAAAGTATGTGATATTTAGGGGATTTACCTCAACTTATCTACCAACAGCAGTATAAAAAGAAATAAACCCTCTCTTTTTTTTGCTCCAAGATGTGGTGGGAAGAAGGTATATCCAGTCTTCCCCTCCAGGGATATATTCCCCTGGGCAAGATGACTACTTGATTTCACCCAACTACGTGGTACATTCATGCATACACAGTCACAATATCTAATTTCATAAATGTTATTTTTTTGCTATTTGCATACCATTAAAATAATTTTCTCTTCTGTCAGCAATGTTGTTCTTTATGTAAAAATATATGCATAAAAATCCTCCACATGTTGAATTCATTTATTTTGAAAATTTTCACTTGCATCTAGATCAAGTATGAACTACAGTAATCACAATCCTTAATTTTGTTCACTACAAACTAACATTATTCTTGCTACAAACTGGCAACCAATGACATGATTCAAAAGTCTTCAACCACATTCTCTACATAGTCAACTTTTACTAAGTGTCGATGCAAAAAAAAAAAAAAGAAAAAAAAAACTATGAATAAATGAAAATCACAAGAGTAAAAGTTGATTTAACTACAAAATTAAAATATTTTACCCAAGATACATTTGGGCAAATTTGTATCAAGAATAATGGAAAAAAATCAGGAATTAATGCAATCATTACTCATACACTATTTTTGCTGCTAATTTAAACCAACACAAAAATATAAGGTATAGCTGAAAATATTGAGTAGATAGAGAGAAATTATTGGCTCCTTCACAAGAGAAAGTATAATTGATAAAAAGTAAAATTCAATATAAAGCATAGAAACTAAAAATGTTAACAGATGTGATATTATAAAAAATCTCATTAGTATAATAAGTGTGAAGGTTAGTAAGCAAATCAAAAGAATTCAAGAGTAGAATTTTTCACTCGATATGTGCATGTCCTAAATGCACAGAAAACCATAAAATTTCAAATTTTCAGTGCGTTTTTGTTATATAAGAAATCTAGAATAGATAAAAGGCAATGAGAAAAGTGATTAGAAAAAAAAATTATACTTTCCTTGATTGACGGTTTGGAAGTTATTAGCGGAAATGTTTAAATATGAAATTTCCTAAAATGAGAAAACATGAACACATTCTATTTATTGAAGCATTAAAAGAGAATAAAGTCACAAGATATGAAATTCAGTAACTTATTGTTCTTTCAAAAAATGGTAGGATAAGATACAAAACTAGCACATGATATTGTAATTTATGGCAAATTTAAACACAAGGCATATTCCTGGTGTCTTTGATATGGCATTATAGCGATTGGTGAAGAACAAAGAGGAACATATAGAGAACAGAAAGGGAGAGATGTAGGGCAGAGAGAAAAGGGAAGTGTCGCACATCAAAACAAAAGAGAGAGAAGAAAGTGAAAAATATATATAGGTCTTAATTTTTTCAATCATATTCCTATCCCAAATTTTTACTCCATAAGTTTACATTTTGGCAATGAAAGTTGAAATTTAAAAAGAAACCAAGCATATGGCTTCACTTTTGAAACTATTCATGGCAAAAAGGAATTAAGAGTTTCAAACAATATTAGGTTTCAGAATATATATACTTAGAATTGTCACCTGGTTCAAAATCTGCTATGATATTTATATTCTGTGAAAAGTTTTTGAAAAATTTAAAAAAAAAAGAAAAAAAAAGGACCACAAAATAAAAGATGTCAAATTTGAATTTCCTGGACTCTCAAAAACTGACCAAAAAGAAAAAAAATGTTTGTAAACTGCTTTTAAATCATTAACAAGATATTTATTCATATATAATGCATTCCTTTATACAAAACCTCCTCTTTTTACTAAACATCTAATATATCATTTTCACATATAAATCAAGTCTTCACTTTAATTTGTGTAGAAATAAAATCATCATAGGATAAACACTAACTAAATCTTTTTCGAACAGTTTTTTTCTTAAGAACATTTCTTTTACTCTCAAGATTTTCTTTTTAGTATAAAGATTTAAATTATACAGTGTCCTACAAAAGTATGACAATGCAATGTTTGATTTGCCAACAAGATTAATAGTTAAAATTAAATAGTAAATTAAATTAAATGCATGTTTATAAATTTATAAATATTTATTGATTTATTATATAATTTATTATTATTTATTTATTGATTTATTATATAATTTATTATTATTTATTTATTGATTTATTATATAACTTATTATTATTTTTTCTTATATAATTTATTGATTTATTATATAATTATTTATAAATATTTATTGATTTATTATATAATTTATTATTATTTATTTATTGATTTATTATATAACTTATTATTATTTTTTCTTATATAATTTATTGATTTATTATATAATTATTTATAAATATTTATTGATTTATTATATAATTTATAAATTTATAAATTTTATATAAGTTTATAAACATTTAAGCTGATGACAAAGTAAAATATTTTTTTAGACACTCTTTAGATAAAAATCTCTACTCGTTCATACACACAGCCAATATTTAAGCTTTAGATTTGATATCAAGAAAAAAAATTAATAAAAATAGAACAATTCTCTTAGTAATTTGTTGCTTTAGCATAGAGCTTTTTAAACAGTGTTACTGATAATCTCATTTGCCTGATATAGTAGGTTTGATAGTTGGAGCTAAAACCAACAGTGCTCCTCCAGCCATAAGATAAATGCAGACATCTCCCAAAGCTCACTTCAACACTTTCTGCTTTAAATTAATGATCTGCCTAAGAGCATACACTGATCTTTTGTGAATGTCCTTGCAGATGAAACCTATAACCAAAGCCTGGCAGCTGATCTCACCTCTGACCTAGTTTTAACAAATGAGGAGGGGGACTGTCTGGTCACATTCAATACTGAACAGACCCTGAATTTTCATCTATTGCAATAAATGGGCATTCCCTCAAGGAAACTACTTGTCTTGAATGCTAATTGGAAATGAAGCACATCCCAACCCTTATGAAACTGCTAAAGATTCTAGAAAAATGTCTAGTTCCCTGTACCACTCCAGTAAGTACCCAACTTCTCCTGTTGTACTTTTACAAGAGCCCCAAAAATACAGTCAGTCAGTTAAGTGCCATACGTGATACATGCTTGAGCGATCATATCCCAAAAGAGATATGATTGATTTTCCCGCAGTAGGTTGCCATTACTTTCTACAGTAGATTGGTTGCCAGCCAAGACTATAGAATGCAATCTGTCTTATTATTTGACCCATAGCTGGAGGGAAGAGACAGATTAATACCTTTCCCAAGAGTATTTTCATGTAAGTGAATGCAAGAAATTCAACTGGAATTTTAACTCAGCTCACCGATTTCTCATTCCGAGCTGATATTCACTGCACCACAATGCATATACAGTAATGCTGACATAATTTTTATTATTGCTTTTTATAAAAATTTTGAATTATTTGTCTTGAGAAACAAAGCTTAAGTATTGTATTACAAGAAGTTTTATTTTAAGAAAAATACACCACCATTATACTTTGCTTCAAATTAAATCTCTTTCTGATTCACTGTACATCGAAAGTTGTCAGTCAGATATAAATGCAAAGAAATCGAAATTAACAATCAAAAAGTCATCCTCTCTACAGAGGCTCTGAGCATCACATCTGGCTCATGAAACAAATTCCCACAAAAGAAAATATAGAGAAGAAAAATACCATGTAAAATGAGCCAGTTTTTTCTTAAGAACATTTCTTTTACTCTCAAGATTTTCTTTTTAGTATAAAGATTTAAATTATACAGTGTCCTACAAGAATATACTCTTTAAATGACAATGCAATGTTTGATTTGCAAACAAGATTAATAGTTAAATTAATAAATAGTTAAGTCAATAGTTAAATTAATAGATAAAATAGTTAATAGTTAAAATAGTTAATAGTTAAAAATTAAGAAATATTAAATGTTTAACTTAAAAAGATTAACAGTTTAAATTAAATAGTTAAATGTTGCTGCTAAAGCAAAAGCATGTAAAAAAATTCTGAATCATGATCCACCCAATTTGCTTTTAAGGATGCTGCTCACAACACTGAAAGCAGTTGCAGTGAGCAGGAAAGCTGTCAACATCACACATCAACTCCAATCCTCGTTAACTCTCTATCCTCCAAGTTGCTTCTCTTGCCCACAAAGAGACATTCCACCTTAATCACTATATCAGCAATACAAAGAATTTTATCTTTATTTTTTACTTTAGTGATGCTACTTGTTGTTTTGTTTGTTCTCTCATGTTGTCATATATGTGTTTATAACAACACCCATGCAAAATGTTTGAAAAGCTGTTCTGGCCATGCAGAAATAGTATATTTTTGAATTGGTCATTCTTTTTTTTTTAATCATTTCACCCCAAGCAAGGCGGTACTGCCACTGGTGCACAGGGGGCTACATAAGAGAAGAGTGAAACTTTAAGCAGGAGGAGAGCAAAGAGAAAGGCAAACCAGTTACAGGGGGTGTCGGAGAAAGGGCAAGAGAAAGATGGGAATACCAGTGTGAAGACAGTAGTGAGGGTAGAGTGAGAAAGGAAAAGAACGAGATACACAAAGGGAAAGGATGAGAGAAGGACTGGAGTCAAGTGAACAAGAAATGGGAAATGACATTGCCAGAAAAGCAAGTATACGGAAGACAGTTCCACAGACAGGAAGTGCAAGAAAGGAAGCTGCTGGAGTAGAAGTGGCGGTTACATTTAGTTGATTTAACTGTAAAAGGGTGGGACTTTGTTGACAGTCTGGTTGCTTGAGTAAATTCTTGTGAAGAGGGCATCAGTGAGCTAAGCTCATCAGAGCAGAAGCCATAAAAAATATGGAAGAGGAAAGCCACATCCAGCCGGTGAGAAAGATAAAAATTATTTTTATAGAAAAAAATTGTAGAAAAAAAATTGTAGAAAAAAAAATTGTAGAAAAAAATTGTAGAAAAAAAATTTATAGAAAAAAAATTGTAGAAAAAAAAATTGTAGAAAAAATATAAATAATCTTTGGAAAATAAACTTTGTAAATGTTATCAATGATCATTCTGTTTAAAATATTAGCCACATTTAAATATTGTAATATTCAAAAAGAGTGTTCTGAACTATTATGCAATATTGGTCCTCCTGTATAGCAGTGAATGCTGAACAATCTCCTCAAAGATAAAGACTTGAAACAATAAAAATGTGGTTATACAGAAGGATGCTGAGAATACCATAGAATGGATATAATGAAGAAAGGGGGCTTGGAGAATTTGACACTCAAAGAAAATATTGAAAGCAAAAGAGACAGAAAAACAGTTAGTAACCTATCTAACAAACTTGTGTAAATAGAATGCAGAACAGAGATTAAGAAGGAAAGCAAAAAGAAAAACCTTACTAAGCGTTACAAAGGATAGAATGTTGTGGAGAGCCATGATCGCCTATATCCTCAAGTAGGTACAGCACAGAGGGGAATAGTCAAAATTACTTATTTTCTTAGCTAATTATATTTATTTATAAATTTAAATATAAATTGTAATAAAATAAGAAATGTGTTATCTAAAAAACTCAAACAAAATTATTAAAACAAAGATAGTGAAAGAACTGAAGTCAAAAGTGGTAAATTGATAATTAGTACAGATCTGTTGTTAATGAAGCATCTAAAGAATTTAAAGTGATCTCCACAAAAGATGAACTAAAAAGGTTTAGATTTTGACTAAGTTTTGTTAAAAGTCTTTAGTGTATATCAACCTATAGTACTGTGATAAACAAAAAACAAAAAAAAATCACCTATATAGATTAAAACTAGTAAGCAAAGTATAAGAGGGAGAGGAAAGCAAAGTATAAGAGGGAGAGGAAAGCAAAGTATAAGAGGGAGAGGAAAGCAAAGTATAAGAGGGAGAGGAAAGCAAAGTATAAGAGGGAGAGGAAAAAAGTTAATAATAATCTAATATTAATAGAATATATATATAATATTTGATTAAGGTAATTACAAGAAAATTATCAAAATTCACTTTTTTTTCATCAGTTCACCTCAAGCAAGGCAATAATGTCACTAAGACGCAAAGGGCTACTGGGAGTGAAAGAGAAAACTTGAGAAAGAACTGAAAACCCAATGCTAAATAAGAGATAACTTCTACTCTTGTTCAAAAGCCTGGAGAGTGTGAACTGAATGATAGACAAACATTACTTATTTTAGGAATTTGTTTTTAAACCCGGCTGTTTCCTTTTTGTTGTTGCTACTGAAAATATTTGGTAAAGAAGAAATGTCTTACTATTCTAATACAATTCTAATACACCATTATTATAACTGCAATATACACTTCTGTACATGGGGGGGGGGGGAAAAGAGAAGAAAATGTGGAAAACATTTGAGAAGAAACACTATCTACATATTTACAGAAACTAGAATTAAACAATACTTTGTCCAGGGGTTTTAAAACTTTTTGACTTATGACCCCTTTATATTTCAAGTTTTAGTCTAAGGACCCACTATAAATAATGTTGACATGTAATGGGTGATAGTGCAAGCTTTTGTCATTTGATAACATTAATAAGTAAAAATAAATATCCAGACATTGAAAATTTATACTTTGAATTTCACGTGATGAGTTAATCCATGGATCCCCTATCTTATCCTTGCAGACCCCCTGTGGTCCATGGACTACAGTTTGAAAACCCTGGATCTAATGAACTGAATAGACAGAAAAGAGTTGTGGTGGAGTGGATTTCAGCTCAGAAGGTGAAATTGGAGAGTTTGAATTCCAGTTGAATTTGTAGCATTCACTAATGGGAAAATATAATCAGGAAAGATACTAATCCATTATTTCTCCCTACAGCTATGGATTGAATAGCAGGACAGATTGAGTTTTATAGCCTTGGTTGGTAACCAGTCTACTGCAGAAAGTAATAGCAACCTACTGCAGGAAAACCTTCTGCCTAGTCAGTCATGTCTCTTTTCAGACACGATTGCCCATGCATGTATCATGTATGGCATTTAACTGACTAATGATAGTTGGCTTGGTCATATATTGTACCAGTGATGTGATTAGGCCATGAATGGCAAGAGAAATTAAGGTCTAGAAAAGATGCAAGAGATTGGCACTAATTAGCGAGAGAATCTACCTTTATTTAGGCTGTCACTTGACACATTTACTCTTTAACATGCATATAAGTTGTAGCTGATTCAAGGGCAGATAATTCAGTTTTGTCATGCTATATTACTTTTTCTCCTCATAATGCTTGGGTCATTGCATTGTAGAGCAAAAAAAAAAAATGTATCATCAATGAAATCTGAACTTGCATCCCATATACTCCACTAAACTTTTACAGTCAATTCTGTATAGTGGACAGGAGTTCAAATTTCATTTGGGAGGGCTTCTGCTTTATTTCTGACTCAAGTTGCTTAAATGAATATGTAAAGGGAATTTTCATTTGCCCCTAAAATACTTATATAATAAAACAAATATCAAAACCATGTTCAAGAAAGAACAAAAGTAAATCTGAATTATAAATGAAAGTAAACAAAAACAAAATCTGACATTACCATGTTTAGTATTACTGACATCAAAATGCTTTAAAATGAAAGAGAAAAAGCAAGACAGCAAAATAGTTCTATGCGATGCTTGCTGTGTGGAAGTCTGAAGAGAAGAGAGTGTTTTGAAATTTGGCACTATTTTTATGTTAATATGTCACGTGACTATATTGTCAATGTGATGCTCAAGGAGCATTAAATGCCTTTTATTGTGAAATATGTGAAGAATCTTAAAGACAAAAAAATTCCAAATAAAAATGCATAATTCAATCTTTTTAAAAAAAATTATGCCTAAGTTCTTGTATCAGAATATTTTCTATGCATTGTTATAGAGATCTTATTTAAAATATGCAAAAAGGGTGTGTGACAAATGCGTTCACATCAGAAGGTTACCAATATGGATAGGAGGTACGATAATTATTCTTATCAGAAAAGTAAGACATATAATGAACTGACTCGAAGATGTAAAATAAATAATTTATTTTTATTTTCATGATGAGTGAGTCCTTTAGTTGTCAGCATAGCAAAAAGCAGAAATAGGCAGATATCGATAGTGGCCTGGAGAAATGTCTGTTAGTGATCATTTTTAAGTGACCATGCTAGAGATAATAGTAATCTCAGAAATTAGATAAGAGTCAGTTGGTGTGTTGTGAACAGGGCTGAAATGTCAGTAGCAGATGCCCTCTTAACTGCTTCTTTATGTGTCATGCATGACTAGATTCTTTTGTATGTCCTCTCCGGTCACCCATTCTCTGTATACTAGGTTCCTAGGTGTGAGGTTTATATCCTTTTTACAAGGCTCCAGAATTTGCCATGAACATCAAAAGTCTATGTGTCAGTTTTCTTAATTGGCCAAATTTTTATTTCCTCCCCCAGTGTCTTTCTTTTACAATTCTACTTTTTTTTTTTAAATAACAGAAGTTATATGTGGAGCCTACCTGGTATTTTTCAATCACAAATAAGTAGACTCTTCTCCTGAAAATTTTCAGTGTTTTGGGCTGGGATCAGTCTTCTTTTTATTTGAGGGTTGCCTTCTTGTATGATGAGTGGGAGAGAAGAAGAGAGAGATTATAGCGGGTTGTTTATCTATTCTGTTTGTAGTGAAGGGTAGTTGTATACTATTGCAGGTTAATGGAATTTGGCCTTGTGGCCCACTATAAGTCATAAAATGATTGTAAAATCAAGAAAAGCAATTTGAGTATAAAATAACATTTATGTCAATTAATGTTTTACAATTAATTTATGTCAATTAATGTTCTACAATTAAAGTAATGCTTGAAGGATAGGTCCAATGGAGGTTAAAGTGTTCATCACAAATAATAATGCTGAAAAAGATAATTAGTGCTTAGGAATGTGGAGGTGTCTTGTAGGTAAGGAATGTTCATTTTGAAGTTGCCACTTCTAGGGCCTGTAAGTCAGTAAGTTGGTTTGTGAGGAAACAGTCTTTGAAGAGGTCACTCCTGAGGTCAGTAAGTACTTTTGAGACAGGGAAGAAGTGATGATAAGTGAAGGGAGGTGAACGTAGTAGCTGCTCAACTTAAGTCAAGGGGATATTAATCACATTCTTCTCCTTGGTCTCTGCATCAGTCTGTCTGACAATGCTTTGTGTCTCCGCTTTTTATATCAAAACAGCTCGTTTTTGGATTTCATACTTGTATTTGATTCTGGGCTTCCCATTAGCTGGTAAATAAAATTCGCATAGGCTCACAAAATGGAAATTTGATTAATTTTTATTTTTCAACCGGAACATCTGTGCGAATACACCTGCACAGAGATGATTTTTGTTCAATTACTTTCTGGTTGTCATATAGCAAACATCCGGTGCTTTTGCTCGGTAACATCACAAGATAAAAGGGTTTTAAAAGAAAGCTGAAATGTCTTATTTTAATTTTAATTCTTTTTATTTTTGTTTATATGTATTATTTTTATCTGGACTCACAGCAGATATAAATCAACTTAGGATCTCTTAGAATCACACATATGACATCCAGAGGGAAATAATATACCACTTTTCTCACTTATGTTTTATTTATTTATTAATGACAGGGAATGTGAACATTCCACTATAATGCTGGTAGAATAAAACAACCTGAGCATTGTGTGAAAAGAAAATGATATAAAAGATGAAAGAAAAGTTCAGTGTTTTTTAAATCAGTAATTGTTAATAGTAATACTAGAAATACCCATTAAAATTTCTCCATTTTCATATTTTCATTTTCTGATGAATCTTAATTCTTAAGTAAATGTGAGAATAGGTTAATAGAGAGTTGTACAACAATATATCTGTGGAAATTCCCCCATCACACTGTTAAAAGTTAAGCGCAAATATTCAACAAAGTATTGCAAGAATCCATTCTCTCACTCTTCCCATCTACCCAGCCCTCATTTTCTGTATCCTTACCCAGCTATCACCTTCCTTCTGACATTCATTATATCTAACCACTCTTTCATATCAATTTTCCCTATATAACCCCCTGTGCAATAGTGGTAGTGGAATGCCTTGCTTGGGGTGAAATGATTATAAAAAAAAAAAGAAATATGAATGCTGGTTATTATTTTATGAAGTAAAAAAATTGACAACTTTTTCAATTTCACTGAAACAGACATTAACACTTGTATTTTACCTTTTTTTTGTTTCTTTCATTTTATCACTGAAACCAAGTGATAAATATATCAGTGTCTGATATTTCTTTTCCATCTTTCTGACAGAATAGGTCATTATTTACAAGATATAGCATAACAGTTCTTCTAAGGGGCAAACAAACAGCTCCGATATTCTTGCTTTCCTCATGGCTACAACCTCCAGGAATTTAAATGCAATCTATTAACCATTTGACTCTAGTTCTTTCCCCACCCTGTATATCCTTTCCTTTCTCTCTACCTTTGAAACTCATCACACCTGCATTCTCATCTTTCTATTGCTCCTTTCTAACTGGTTCATCTTCCTCTTCACTCTTTTCTAATTAATCTTTCTACACTTATGTAGCCCCCTGCACATCAGTGGCATTACCGCCTTGCTTGGGATGATTAAAAAAAAAATACTTGCATTATTTTGAATTATTATTCTCATCTTAGTTGATATAAATCTTATAAACATTTTGACCAAGCACCTGATCATTATGTGTCCATTGTTTGGTTGATATCTGTTTATTGCTTTATTTTTGTTCCTATGATGCCAGTATTGTTTGCACCAGTTTAGCCAGAGCAACTGATAACTGTCATCATAGTGACAAAATATAACAAAATAGATATCCCATATCTAAACAATGGACACCTGATGATGACTAGAGGGTATTTGGTCAAAATGTTGTGTTTAAAATAACATCTCTATCAACCAAGATGCAAACAATAGTTCAGTGATAGATTCTCATTTCTTGATTTATAAATTAAAAGTTTATAATACCTACATATAAATTACTAGCAGTATAGTCCAGCGTTGCTCAGGTGTAATGAAAGCTTTAAAACTAATCCATGGTCCTGGAGCTCAGACTCTTTGGACGTTGGCACGAAAGACTAAAAAGCAATAGTTGTTTCCAGTTAAAGCAAAACCGTAGACTGAAAGAAAAATGAATGGATGTAAGTCAAATTTTGATTTCCTGGTATCAATATCAAATAAGTTTTTTTCGTCGTAAACAGAATTTTGAAAGCTAAATAAGTCCTTTGAGTAAATGGTATCATGGCTAAGACTAAGAACTACAATTATACCTACTTAGAGCCAAACCCGAAGCAAAAACTAAAATAAAAGGGCTGAAAAAAATAGACATACAGGCAGATAAACAGACACGCATACAAACATCTTGCCTTTTATATATATATATATATATATATTATCGATTTTCTGCATTATTGTAAGAACTGCAACCTTGAAACTTTTGAATATCATTTTTATGTCTTTGTCTATGAGTGTATCAAATTTGATTAAAATCAGACCACTCCTTCTATAACCCAATTTTTTTGATTATCGATTTGATATTTATCGAGGGTACCTTGACACAAAAACTAGCTAAGAACATTCGCAGATGCTTATAGTACAACTGTGTAAATTTTCAAGAAAATCGGTTCAGCCATTTCAGAGTCTATAGGTAATGGACACACACAAACGTAGACAAAGTTCCATTTATAAATAATTTTTATATTAAGTATGTTAATTATTATCATATAATAATTGCCATGTTCTGTCATTCATTTGTTTGTACAACCATTACACACTACCTCATAAATAACAGACTATTTTTTGACCATGTGGCAAGATGGGAAAACTATTACTCAGTTTCAGTGTGAAAAATGAATGAATAAAAGAAAGAAAGGAAAATAGAAGTGGAGAAAGCCAAAAGCAGTATTTTCTCGATGCCAAACACTGGCAGAATGTGACACAAGATTGGTTTAATGTGGAGAATCAGATTATCCTCTTTAGTGCAACTTGGGAGGTAGTGCTGCAAATAGCTGTTTCTCGGCACTGAGTACCTCTCAATCATATTTTCAGTTATCAGAAGACAGAGACATGAAATTGTCAGATTTTGGAAGATTTGGTTACACAGAAAATTCAAGCTTACACACACCTATATTATTTCATGAGCCAGTAAAAAAAAAAAGCACATACATTTATACATTCATCAACAGAAAATCTCTTTTCATAAGACAGCTTACTAAATTTCACCACATGCTGATGTCTGCAAGAACAAAATTGATACAGCCTCTCATTTATAGGCCAATTAAGAATTAAGAAAAAAAAATCTAAAAATTGATCCATTTCCATTCTCCACAAATGTATAAATATGCATGATTTTTTCCTTGTCTCTTCAGAGAGTCACAGATCATCTACCAGATGCCAAGTCCAGGCAACCTGCATTTTATCACTCTCTCACTTTCTCTTTTGCTCTACATTCATTGATTCTCCTTCTTCCTCGTGTACTATCAGCAAAGAAAGAAAGAACATTACAGAGTCACAGGTCGTCAATCAGAAATCTCATCTTGGTGGCATGCTTTTTCACACTCTCTCACTTACACCGCACTAATTGATTCTCACCTTTCCTCATTTACTTGCCAACAACAAAAAACAAAAGAAAGAGCAACGAAGACATCATTTTCATACACACTCAGGACAAACTTTCTGTTGACCATGTTCACCATAGTTTATGAATATACAATACAGCACAGTATGTAATCTGTTCAATGAAACAACATCAAAGATTAACACTCACAAGTTAGACACTCTACTGAATCGAATCAGATCACCAATACTCGGGAAAATATGGCCACCTTTTATACATGTTGCATTGAATATTTTGAGCTTTCTGAGTGGTTAACCCTTCTATTGGTGAACTATAAAATGATTCAGCCTATTGCCCAAAAAAACTCCAACACTTTCTCCTACTACAGTTATAAACACATCAGATTTTTGTCTTTTCTTTCCAAATCCATTTCATCCGACTTTATGAAAACTGAACTTTTAAACACACATTTAAAATAAAAGCTTTATGCAGAACTTTAAAATGTAAATGTTACTTCAAAACAACAAAACTGATGTCATTCTTCTCATTAAATAAATCTACACTTATTAATACAAATGAAACCATTTCATTTTTGTTCAACCCTCTGATTAAATGTTGAGGGCTCAGTTGCATGTGACACAAGGCTATTTCACAAGAAATGTAGTTTATGCCCTGAGGTCAGATCTACATTTTAATCCTAGCCAAAAGTCTGAGAAGCCATATTTACCCAGCTTCCTGACTGAGGCAAGTTGTGACACAAGGTGGGTTTTTAATGTTGGGACCTGAGCATAAACACTCAGCCTGTTGGCATACATTATTACTGGGTACTAAGCTTTTCTTAGCTGGTCATATCTTCTAGCTAAAAAAGCTGAGAAGCTATGGCAACTGTGATAAAGTGCCATTTTTTAGATGCACAGTATCAAATGACCAAAACCAAGTAAGGCAATTATTAATCACTAAAAATCTAGTTACCATAGTCTGCTGAATTATTTTTAAATTATAATTAAGAGAAATGGGATTTGGGTAGTTATTATTTTGATAATAGTTTTAATGCATATTATTATCAACTTTTATCACTCTCTCACTTTCTCTTTTTCTCTGGGTTGATATACAATATTTGATGCCACCCTCTACTTAAGTTTTTTTGTTAGAGTTATGGACTAATTTGTATTATACAGTGTGTCAAAGTTTTTGCAGATTATTTTAACTCAGAAGCCATATTTACCCAGCTTCCTGACTGAGGCAAGTTGTGACACAAGGTGGGTTTTTAATGTTGGGACCTGAGCATAAACACTCAGCCTGTTGGCATACATTATTACTGGGTACTAAGCTTTTCTTAGCTGGTCATATCTTCTAGCTAAAAAAGCTGAGAAGCTATGGCAACTGTGATAAAGTGCCATTTTTTAGATGCACAGTATCAAATGACCAAAACCAAGTAAGGCAATTATTAATCACTAAAAATCTAGTTACCATAGTCTGCTGAATTATTTTTAAATTATAATTAAGAGAAATGGGATTTGGGTAGTTATTATTTTGATAATAGTTTTAATGCATATTATTATCAACTTTTATCACTCTCTCACTTTCTCTTTTTCTCTGGGTTGATATACAATATTTGATGCCACCCTCTACTTAAGTTTTTTTGTTAGAGTTATGGACTAATTTGTATTATACAGTGTGTCAAAGTTTTTGCAGATTATTTTAACTCAGAATTTTTTTTTAGATTGTAAGAATTTTTTTGAGATCATTATTTACTGATAAAAGTCCTACTAATTAACCCATAGCTGGATTCATGCCTAAGGCATGAATCTAGCTATTTACATGAAAGTGAATATAACAAACTCGACTGGAATTTGAACTTGGCTCTTCAATTTCAAACCATTATCATTACACCACCCACACATCCAAGCTCACAGCGCCTAGTGTACCCAAGCAGTCACTCATCTAAGTATTGACGAGACCTGACATTAGATCGTGTATAATTACCGAAGTTAAGCCATGTTTCAACATGGTATGATTGTAAGCCACTAAAAATTTAAGCCTCAGTACAATTACTAGTATTACTTATGGTGTGTTGGTAAACATTAATATATAACTATTAGGGATTCTTTAACAGATATTTTTAGCCATTCGGTAGAGTAGGGAATGCTGTAGATTCTGCTCACAGATAAAAAAAAAGAAGAGACTTGAAACAACAGAAATGTTCTACAGAAGGATGCTGAGAATTCCATGGACTGAACATGTGAGCAACAACAAAGTTTTAGAGAAAATGGGATGCTTACACTTAACATCAGGAAGAAGCAGCTGAAATTTCTAGTGCATATAAGGAAAGAGGGCCTGGAAAATTTGATATTTATAAGACACGAGCAGTATAGCCCAGCATTGCTCGAGTGTAATGAAAGCTTTAAAACTAATCCATGGTCCTGGAGCTCAGACTCTTTGGACGTTGGCATGAAAGACTAAAAAGCAATAGTTGTTTCCACTTAAAGCTAAACCGTAGACTGAAAGAAAAATGAATGGATGTAAGTCAAATTTTGATTTCCTGGTATCAATATCAAATAAATTTTTTTCGTGGTAAACAGAATTTTGAAGGCTAAATAAGTCCTCTGAGTAAATGGTATCATGGCTGAGACTAAAAACTACAATTATACCTACTTAGAGCCAAACCCGAAGCAAAAACTAAAATAAAAGGGCTGAAAAATATACAGACATACAGGCAGATAAACAGACACACACACAAACATCTTGCCTTATATATATATATATTATCAATTTTCTGCATTATTGTAAGAACTGCAACCTTGAAACTTTTGAATATCATTTCTTATGTCTTTGTCTATGAGTGTATCAAATTTGATTAAAATCGGACCACTCCTTCTATAACCCGATTTTTTTGATTATCGATATTTATCAGGAGTACCTCGACACAAAACCTAGCTAAGAACACTTGCAGACGCTTATAGTATACCTGTGCAAATTTTTAAGAAAATCAGTTTAGCCGTTTCAGTCTATAGGTAACGGACACACACACAGACATACACAAAGTTCCATTTATAAATAAGTTTAGATATTGAAAACAAGAGTGACAGAGAAAAACAGCACATAAACTACTTAGAAACCTTGAGTAAATGGATGATGAAGCAAAGTGTAGGAGAAATAACAAAAAGACAACATTTATTAAGATCTACAAAGGACAAGGAATTGTGGATCTTTTTTACTGAACATTGATGTAAACAATCCATTTTTCATCACTTGTCACAATTTGCTTTAAAAAGGATGTATTTTTATTGAGTTTACACAGCAAATCCCTGATAAATATGCGATTCAATAGTTTATTTTCACTCAGATCATGTGGTACCCAAACATTTTGCTCATCGATGGTGGATTTTGATGAATTTAGTGTTTCTGCCAATTTTCACATTGTGTAATGCAAGTTTTTCTCAGTCTATGTCTTGATATGGTCATCATCTGGAAGGAGAGGGGAGGTTTGACTGAGTGTTCTTCATCAATAAAACTACAATCACCAAGCTTAAACTTAGCAAACTACTGTACAGTTCTGTCAGCTGAAGCACCTTCACTGTAAAGTGTATATATTTTTTTGTTGCTTGCAAGGAATTTTTGTCTTTACAGTAATAAAAAAAAAAATCAAGTGTCTAAAATGCATCTTACAATCTTCTATATTCATGTGATTGTGCTCTTGACATCTAGTTTAATCACAGAGTTAATTTTTGTTTTTCATCTGCATGTGTTGCACAGTAGGTAAAAAAGTTGGTTGACTTACTTTCCCACTGGATCTTGGTTTTCAAAAAGTGTCTGAAGTTAAGTGTTAGTTCTGCCCGTTCATATGATGCCAGGGTCATCAATTGCAGTTGCAGCATGAAGTCAAATACAACTAACATAAGTAGAATGTTGGCGGACTGCAATAAGAAAAAAAAAAAAAATAAAAAATAAAAAACAAAATGGAAGACTTGAGTAGAAAATGAATTGGCACTGTTTACTGACACACATGGGTACAAAGATGCAAAAGTATAGAGAATGGTCAACCTTGAGTCAGTCTGACATTGAATGAGGGTTACCAAATCTTCCCTTCATTGGGATGGCTACCAAAAAGGTCCAACTCTATGGTTGGGAGATGAGAAGAGTATGATCATATCCTTAACATGAGTGGGATCATAAAATTCACACATGACCGGAAAGCCTTTTCTTTTTTTTGCATTATGGGAAAATTAAATTCATTTTTTTATCATTATTTTATTTATTAGTGCATTTTCATTCTCCCATGGTGTAAACAAATAGAATACCACCATAAAAATACCAAAACTTTATGGTCTACCCAAAACTCACAATGCATGCCTTCTGATACACTCAATTATACAAGATAAGGTAATGGTCTCTACAAAACTGTAACAGATCTTCTTAGAAACTGTTAGGGCGCCGATCCTATTTGACTACAAATGGACTGTTCCCATTGCTATATATAGCAATGGTGGATTCTCTACAAGGAGAGTCGTAGAGAGTCACTTGAGAGTCTCTAATGAGTTACTGAAGAGTCAGTGCGAGTCAGTGAAGAATTAGTCACACTTCCGGTGGTGTACTGGAAGTAATCACGTATACACACATCTTACGATGGATTGGACTCTTGTATCTTTCTATTGTAAATATTACTAATCACTTCTGTACATACTAACCGTCTTTTCCACGGAATACAACTTATATTCTGATTCTGTTGTTGAGTTATTCATTTATACTTGGCGACATAACAGAACCCTAGTCATTTTCTAAAATATACCTGTCAGATCATGACTCTTATATGAATGTTATCCATGATGCCAAAAAGTTCAGAAAAATCTAAACTGTTTGCTATATACAATCACTTTCTTAAATCAATGATCAAAAATGGCTTTGAGCAAATGAAACCTGTAGGTCTTAGAGAAGCTTATTCTTTTTCAAACCTTGTAGACTAGCATTACAGTATCACAAAGAACTGTACCAGATAATAGAAACCACATCACTTGAAAATTTTTAACGGCAGCAACAATTAAAATGGATAGCACGTGTAACTCAAAGAGAAAATAAGAACGTAATCAAAATGTTGAGGTTCCATACTACTTTAAATAAATGGTTAGGAAGGAAGCTATTTTCAATACTGGAAAGAGTGATAACAGATTAGTAGATTGGAGAAACCTATTTTCTTGAAAAAATGTTTTAATTTAGGACCGCCCCTCAAAAAAGTGATACTTAAGATTTAAAATGGATTTTAAAAATGATAAATCTTTCTTGAAGCTTTTATTTTAGCATTAATTTCAAGCCAATGTATTAAATTTAATATTTCCAAAAAGCAAAATACTTTACTGTATTTCAAATTGAAATAGAATTGATTGGAATTATTTATTTTAAATCAGTAAAATCGATCATGCTTACAAATCTGTTAATGCAACAAAATGTCCTTTATTGAAATTTTCAAAAATAAAATATACTTTTCTGAAACCTTATTTTAAAAATTTAACTGATTTAAAGTTTAATAGGTTTGATACCAAGAGAAAAAATATTGAGAGTGACAAGAGACAGAGCCAAGTGGAAGTTGATGATCACCTATGTCCTGAAAGAACACAGTATGTGAAGAAAATTACAAATCCTGTTACAGTAAATATTACCACATATTTTATCTTAGTCTGGTACATGGGTCAAATAACAGGACAGATTGGGTTCTATAGATTTGGTTGGCAACCAGTCTACCGCAGAAAGCAATAGCAACTTACTGCAGGATAATCTTCTGCCTAGTCAGTCATGTCTCTTTCGAGACATGATTGCCCAAGTGTGTATCACATATGGCACTTAACTGACTGACTGGTACATGGCCAAAAAGTCTACCTACTTTGAAAATAAACAGTAATTGAAATCTTTAAATCTTTGCTTTTACTGTATCTTTAAAATTGACCCTTGGAACCAGTGAAAGAAAAGAAAAATATTTATTTCATAAAAGAAAAAAAAAAACTTACTGGAAAAACATGAAAAAAAAAAGCTGTGTATACAATGACTACTAACAATAGTCAGTCAGTTAAGTGCCATACGTGATACACGCTTGGGTGATCATGTCTCGAAAGAGACATGACTGACTGGGCAGAAGATTATCCCGCAGTAGGTTGCCATTGCTTTCTGCGGTAGACTGGTTGCTGACCAAGGCTATAGAACCCAATCTGTCCTGTTATTTAACCCATATCTTGAAGGAATAGACGGACTAATACCTTTACCAAGGGTATTTGCACGTAAGTGAATGCAATGAATTCGGCTGGAATTTGAACTTGGCTCCCTGATTTCTCGTTCCGAGCCGATATCCAATGCACCACAACACATATCCACTAACAATAGTACATTTCATAAACTTAGACAAAAACTATTTTTTATGTAAAATTTTTTAAACCAATGCATCAATAAAAACTTGTACTCACTCAAATGATTTTTTTTCTTTATCATATCTAATATCCATGTAGTGATAGCAATAAATAAATTACTAAATAACCCTCCCAACCCGTATTAAGACTATGTAGTAGTTTGGAACCAAAATAATTAGCAATAAAAAAAGAAGTTAAGCAACAAAATTACTTTAAAATACAAAATGGTAATTAGCAATAAAGAAAGAAAAAGGTTATGAAAAAACAGTTAAATAAACATACAACACTCCCGTGGGGTATCAGAAGTGTTTTACCAACAAATAAGAAATAAAAAAACTTTGTTTTTCAGAGGAGGCAAATGTCCTGAAAACATGTTGCCACTATTTCTGAATACATCAAATTAAGCTTATGACTTTTTTGTAAAATAATTGACTTTCTGCATCATAAACTGATGAAATGTTAAAGAATACTGAAGGGTTTAATTCAGCTCATTTCAAGAAAAAAAAGTCACTCCCAACAAAAAAATTCTAAAATCATACTATGACTTTCTGGAGCCTTCTAGAGCTTGTTTCTGTTTATTTGTAACTTATGCTATAGCTATAAAACTGTTAAATGCTTTAAAATTATGTAAGTACTATCCAAATATATCATTAATTGGAAAATAAAGCTTCTGAAATGTTTAAATTTTTTTACCCTCATTGTGTATATAGTAAAATCAAACTTCCAGGTTAGTGGGTGATCTTTATCAAGAACTAACTAAAACAAATTAATACTTTTGTTATTTTTTAAAAAATTTCATAGATTTATGAAACAGAAGATAGGCTTACAAAAGTCATAACCCTAGAAAACATGGTGCTTGAGAGCCTGGAAGTTTTTCAATATATTTCAGTGAAATTTTTACTTTCCAAAATTGTAGTTTAGATATATATTGAGCAGAAGAAATTGTAAACTCAAATTAAAAATTATATTTACGTAAACATTTTAAGAAATTAGTTTAAACAGAAGATCAGAATATATTATTTTGAGATTAATATACAAGCACTTTTTTAAAAAGCGGTAAAGCCACATTTATAAAAAAAAACAAAAACAAAAAAAACGTACTCTTGATTCTGTGAAATGAATGATTTCCAAGATAATTACAAAATATATAATGGGACGCAGTAATATTGTTAAATAGAAGCCAATTTATAGCTATTGGCTATTCTAACCAGTAATAAACAAGAACCTTTACTGGACTAACAAATGTATCAATTTCCATTGCTGTGCTCTCATTCACTGTTTGGTCTTTAAATGTTCAGCAAACAGTAACAGTGACTTATTTTATGTTTTTGCAATAATTGTGTTGTTGAGTATTAAAGAATATATATATATATATATATATATATATATATACATACACCCTGATTGAGCACTCTGGAAGAATGGTAGACTTTGAAAAACAGTAGCTACTCTAGCATCTACGCATCGTTCATTCCGCAATAAATTAAAACAATCTCAGCTATTAGGCATGTATAATGATAATATACATGCTAAAAAGTCTACCTCCTTCAACCAAGCACCCCACCCATAGCTCAGAGATAGAATTGCCAACTGACACCAATTCAGTCAGGTTTCAATCCTGGGTCAAAAAAACAATCAGAGTTTAACCATTCTGATGTGCTGTGATACAGCGAGACAGATCTGTCTGAGTATGACACACATATATATATATATATCCTCCTCCTGTTACGCTCAGGGGGTTGGATTATTTTTTTTATTATGTCTTAATGTAAGATGCTCAATTGTAGGTACATCAATTTTAGACAGCATATAGATGTAAATATTTTGCTGTCATTTTTGACAGCATTGACTCAATTGTATGCAATAAACATCATGGAATCTCGTGGAGAGGATAGGAAGATTGAGTTAATTATGCTGGCACTTGTATTTGGTACACAAAAGTATTCAATGTTCTATATTATGTGCACAATTGAAAGTAATACATAAACTAGAGGGAAATATTAGGCTGGGATAGAAATAGATTTCATTTTTGTTTATTCTTCAAAATACAAACGCAATTACATTATATCCACTGTTCTTTAGAATGTCTTCTTTAGTTCTTTAGAATGTCTTATTACCGCTTTAGTTAAGAAATGGCTGTTCAAGGAGTGAAATTTTACAGATTTTGATGTGAAAAGTTTTTGATAAAATCTTATATTTGGTTTTTATCACAGAATGTTTTTTTTTCATCAAAGTGTTTCGCAGCAATTGAGAAAAAAAATAAAAAAGTGCAATGTCAGAAGTATATGCTGAGTTAGGGTAGAATATGATTGATTGATCATTTTTTTTATAGTTTACCAATCTTTTTCAGGTTATTTAAAGCAAGAAATATGTTTAGATTTTTCTAGATAATGATTTACTGATACAAATTCCATTAATTAGTTAGCTCATAACTGCAGGGAGACAAGGTGGATTCATGCCTTTCCTAAGTGTATTTGCTTGTCAGTGAATATAAGAAACCCAACTTGGAACTTGTCTATCAAATTTCTGATCCAGAATCATTGTCCATTGCACCACTCATACATCCAAGCTTACATTCCCAAGCAGTCACCCCTCTAGATACTGTCCAGGCTCAATGTTACTTAACTTTAGTGATCATATGGGAACTAGATTTTCAATGTGAGATTGCTATAAGCCAGGGTAAAACAGACTAATAGAATTTTAATTTTTTTTCCCCATGTTATTCTCAGTGTATATGACCTGGTATTGTCATGATGGAGACAAATAATTTTCCTATTGATGAGGGCAAGTTACTTTTCAACCAAACTTTTATGGACATATAAATGTGCATTTAGTGTTTCCTTGAATTTTCAGTACTCTAAATTAATACATTGATGAGCTCACTACACCAATAGTATAATTTTTTCTCTCTGGAGCCCTGCTTTTGGGTCAACTGTAAAGAGTTACCTTTGTTAATCCACTACTTTTGGAGTTGAACATTGTCGTATATTAGTGTACTTCAAATTTATTTTCAACTTTCACATATGACTAGCAGTTAGGATAATACATTATTCATTATAATTAATTTTTATGACTACCTTATACTTATGACTATGACTATGACCTATGTTATCAATTGAATTATTGGAATTTTGTTCCCGAGGAAAAAAACAAAAAAAAATAATGCAATTTTTCTGAAATTTGTTGCTGCTGTTTTTTATTTTTTTATTTTTCTCCTGAAAAGGCTTGATAAATAATGGGGAGGGGGTATTTGTGTCCACAGCTTAACTTTGTACTTTTTTTCTTTTTAGATTTCTACGGGAGTTGCGAAATGTCAAAGTTGCCTCCCCTTGATCAGTACTCGAACAAACTGACGGCTTCGTACTTATCAATTAAAATTTCATATATGGAATTTGAAACATCATTTGATAATATACAACATTAAATATGCAGTATATGATAATATATAATTATAAATCGAATTATAATTATATAATACAATTTGACATCTGAAATTAAATGAAACATGAAACAAAACAAAATGTCTTACATGTTAACAAAAAAAAAATTATACGTAAGTTTGTTTTGTTATTTGTTTTTTTTTTGGTGTTTTTTTTTCTACAGACATTTATTTTGTTAGGTTTTGCAAAATAACTACTTTTGGAGAAATAGTTAAGAAAAAGAAAAAAAATCTTATCAATGCTTTATCAGTAAATCAAGATAGTGTACGAAATTGAAAACTTTTTTCTTGTTTTACCGATGTCACGACGATAGGTTTTTTCAGTTTGAAAAATTATTATTTTTTTTTTTGTTGATTTTGTTTTACGGTTTTATCAAACAAAGCCGAGCCATATTTTTTTATCCTAAAAACTTTTTTCCTTCAGAATAATGATTTTTCCTGATACAAGTCCGGCTCAAACCTATTAGCTGTGTAGAAGAAACTGATTCATCACTAACAAAGGTATTTTACGGTATTTATGTGTCTCAACAAAAACAAAACTCAGTCATATTCTTGAATAGCCTCGTCATACTTTCATATGGATGTCATACCTGACGACAAACCCCGACAGAAATAGAAAGCTGTTGTATAGCTTTGAGCGAGTGAAAAGTAAAAATCACACTTCTTTGAACCTTGTGAATGTGATTGTGAGTGAACTAGTGCTACAGAATCATAAATAAAGAACTATATATCAAATAAAAGAAGCTACGTCATTTGAGAACTTGCAGCAGCTAAAATGGAAATCACATGCAAATCGAAGAGAAATATAGTGACAATCCAAAAGTTCACATTCCACACTACTACAAAAAAAAAAAAAAAAAAAAAAAAAAAAGGCAAGGCTGAAAACACCCAATAAAAACAGCGATAACACTAACAGCTACTGGACTTCAAGAAACCTACTTTTCTGAAAAAATGTTTTAATAGAAAGATTTATTTTAAATTTTAGTTCACAGTAGTAAATACTGGCTTCTCTGTATATGAGGGCCAAATGTTACCGTATAAAGAAACGGTAATAACCGTTTCTTTGTACTGCGACATATCACCAGCTATAATTAATAAGAAAATCCGACATTATGATGAAACAATCAATGCCCAGCACTTTAACGGTCAGTTGTATTCTTAGTCTTTAAGTATTACTTCCTCAAACTGGTATTTCAATGACTACTGATAAGTGTGTTGGCCCGAGCGCTTCTCAGCATTACCCTCGTCCAACCCAAAATTAAAAAGCACAATGTTGACGGATGTGCGTTGTTGAGCAGTGGATATCGGTTCGGAATGAGAAATCAGATAGCTGAGTTCGTAAAATATTCTTGGGAAAAGTATTAATTTGTCTCTTCCCTCCAATTACGGGTTAAATAACAGGACATATTGGGTTCTGTAGCCTTTTTTAGTCATGTCTTGTTCAAGACATGATTGACCAAGCGTTTATCCTGTATGGCACTTAACTGACGTTCTGACCCATTCCGCTAAAAATTGATAGCATATATGAAATTTTGTTTAGTCCTTATTGATAGGT
This sequence comes from Ascarosepion bandense, assembly GCA_037127315.1. NCBI lineage: Eukaryota > Metazoa > Mollusca > Cephalopoda > Sepiida > Sepiidae > Ascarosepion > Ascarosepion bandense. The sequence goes on from JBBBDQ010028989.1 coordinate 105,624, forward strand.
TTCCTCTGTGTGAATCTGTTTTTATTTTTAATTAGTATACACTGACTTTTCATGGAGTCGGTTTTTTCGCACACCCTGGTTTTGTAGACGACCATTATGACAGAGAGTTCTACTTGGAGTTTACAACAACTAGTTAGACAAAAAAAAATATCCAAATACGTGGCCTGACAGATAAATAATTCTGTATGTCTAATGATAATAATAAAAATTATTATTTTTTAGCAATTCCTATAAATATCATTTGTTTTCTTTTTAATTATAAGAGCGCAACGATATTTCCATCAATAACAAATCGGTGTGACTGTGGTCAACCATGAGAAAAACTACGACACGCCTCACACGAAACGCGAGTCCTTAAGTAATTGGGGTAGCACATGCATTGCACCCGCAGCAGCGACAGATGAGTCTTGGGCAAGATAGGCTGAGGGAGTCCATTTCTCTCTACAGGCTGATTTTGCAAAGGATAATTTATACCAAGGCAAGAGAGCCCAGTCTCTGTTAATGCGTAGCTAGTGGGAGATGGATTCAGGCCATTTCCAATGGAAATTTGTGCAAAGTGAACAAAACAGACTCGATCAGAGTTTGTTTGTTGAAAGTTTGAACTCAGTATGTTGTGTCCACTTTCCGCCGATAACCGCCACTCTGCCAGCGCATCACGAGCCCCATGGAACGGAAATGTTCATTTTCCTGTCTTTCAGCTGATTACTGTTTTTATTTGCCATTCTGTAAATTAAAAATCGTATAAAAAAAAATTAATCATTTTTTATAATAACTTTAATATCTCCTCGCGGAATTAAAGTTGAGCATAGCACAGAAAATGGTATGTAAATTAAGCGTATCCTATTTAAAGTGTTTCTTTAATGTGGGTGAAAGACTACCACATTTCATCGCCTTGAAATCATTGTCAACCTTCTAGCGGAAGATGACTACTGGGAACATTGGACCAACCTTCTTTCATTCACGCTTAACTGTTCATTGATAAACATTAAACAAGAACATTAAAAAAACAAAGTCAAAAAATGAATGAACACACTGAAGAGTCGTCTTTCATAATCATAAAAAAGAAAGTATGCTTAAGTGGTTCGCAACAGGAAGTTACAAGTTTATCCTGTCGACCATTACTGAATGATTCCGTTTAAGTGCACCGCGCCATATTATGTTAAGCTGAGTAAATGCAAAGCATCCCTTGAAGTTCCGATGGTTGAGATCATAACCAATATTTGAACCTAGGTAAAATGCTGACTTTCAAGATGGGGGGCTTTTCTCATTTGAAAGGTTTCGATTTGAAAATATTCCGATCATCATTTACAATAAACGATGCCGTATAAGTTTAGTAATATCACCAACAGCGGCAAGAAAGAACTAAACGTCGATTGTAAAAAGACAGGATGCGTGGTTGTGTAGTGAACAAAACAAGTTCTAGATTTAAAAATTCAAACGCTAAACACTGACTCATTGATTTTGTTAGAAATAAACGAATTTTCTCGAATTTACAAATTTTGCTTAACACACACAAAACTCGCGAAATTTCACACCTCCATGCGAAATGTTTTTCGGCCAATAGAAAAAACTAGGAAACATCTGAAAACAAAATAGAAAGGCCAGAATCACACCCGGGAGTGAATTTCCAAATGACCTACAAACGAAATAAAAGACAGAGCAAGCTCGACCGTCACCAGAGAGAAATGGGACGATCGTAATTAACACGTCCCTTGACAATCGTCAAGCAATCGCTATTATTGTCTCTCTTTCTCTCCCACTTCCTTCCTTTTCACCATTCACCCTGAGTGGTAACTTCAAAGACAATTCTACCCAACAATAAACGCTCATACATACATACATACGTTCCTGCCTACGTACACAAACTCACTCTTGCAAGGACTACTACGAACTCCTGATACCTTTAACTGCTTAATACTCTTTCTCACTGAACATTAACTTCTACCAATTAATGTTATTCTTTTCTGTTAAAAAATTTCTTATTTTAAACATACAAAATATATACTTTTCTTCTTCCACACATTCCAATCTCCAACCTTCTGATGATGGCAAATAAACCTGGAAGTTGTAGGAAGTTTGGTTATGATTAAAACATCCAAACATGCGAATTACAAATTGGAGTTACCCAAAGCAAACAAAAATCTGAGAACAGAAAGTACTATACTGAAATACGAAGGCGCATTGGGATACAAAAAAAGAAGCCTTCCAAGCTAAAATCAAAGTATTAAGAAACAGAAAAAAATTCCTTTGAAAGAAAGAAAAGAGTACTAAAACTTTACGTAATATCAGTCCACCTATAAGGCAGTGAATGTTGGACAATCTTCTTACAAAGAGAATTGAAGCAACAGTGGTTCAGTGAAATGTGGTTCAACAGAAGGATGATGAGAATGCCATGAACCGAACATATGAGCAACGACAGAGATTTAGAGAAATTTCTAGGGCAAATAATGAGGAAAGCGGGTCTGAAAATTTTTATACAAGACACAGACTGAATTCAAAAAGGACAGAGGAAAATAAATAACGCAAAACCTACATGGCGATCTTGAGTAAAAAACACAAGAAACTGGAAAGAGAAATAATGTCCAACATCATGAAGGGATAAGGCACACATAAGATCACCAGCTAATTAAGAATATAGCAAGCTTACTATGAGATAAGCTAGAGATAATCATAGCGATTATTGCTTTAGTAAATCAGAGAGAGGCACAGAAAAATAAAGATGTGTTTTCTAACTAATCAATTTTTCTCCACTTCTGTGATAAAAATACGCTGAAATTCAATGAAGAATGTTTTGGTGTAAACAAATCGTTATTATATCTGCCTCGGTCATTTTCTCACTGGACCCGAATGACGATTTCATTAGCCGTCTAACTGAATTCCTTTCACCCTGATCTTTGTCAACCCAATATTAACAGACGCGTCATGCTGATGGATGGATCCATTTTTTTCACCAACATCGTGCGCATCGCCCTGACCTGTGCGAACCTACAAGAATTCTAAACAAATTATTGTCATATCAGTTCAGCCAGACAAACAGCAACAACACACTCATTCCATCTTATTTTGCTTTAATTAGAAAATGTGCGTTGTGATGCAGTGGATATCGGCTCGGAGCGAGAAATCGGAGAGCCGAGTTCGAATTCCAGCTGCATTTACCTACACGCAAATACCATTGGGAAAGGTATTATTAATTAATCCGTCTCTTCCCATGTGTTAAATAACAGATTGTGGTCTATATACGTCGTTATTAACCAGCCTGCTGTAAAAAGTAATAGCAACCTACTGCGGGAAAATTTACTCAGTCAGTAATGTCTCTTTTGAGACATGATCACCCAAGCGTGTATCACATATGGCACTTAATTGACAAAACTCATTCCATCATTATATTATATTGATTGAAAAAAAAAAAAAGAAAAAAAAAAGAAAAAAAAACAGCCAGTTTTATTTATAGCGACCGTCATCACTCTTCGAAAAATGGATATCAAATAAAAGAAATATTTTTTTACAAATAGAATCGAACCAAGTTTTAGAAGAAAAAAGTTGACAGCGAAACAAATACTTTCATTTGCTGTTAAATTTCCAAGTAGTGTCTAGGACAATGGCAGAAACGGTCTTCTTTATACCTCCGCGTTTGTATGCTAGTTTACTTAAGGGTAGAAAAAAGTGCTAAGTCCAGTACCGACCCGAGTTCACAAATGACGTCACTCCAATAAATTGCATGAGTAAATATAGGTCAGGTTCATCAATATTATTCTATGCAAAAGTATCTATTGAACAGGTGAAGAGGCTCATCCCTTGTTTCCTGTTTAGGATGTGGTTACTGGTTTTCTCTTTTCCAATCTTTTCACTCCTATGTAGCCCCCTGCACATCAGTGGCGTTACCACCTTGCTCGGGGTGATATGATTAAAAAAAAAAAAAAAAAAAAAAATTTAGCCACTGAACAAGGCATGAAATTATAAAACGCCACAAACGACTTACAATTCTATTCCGATAAAAAAATATGCAACGGCGCTGTCACTGGACGATATGAAATCAATCCCTAGGCAACTGAAGAAATCACGAGTCTTTAAAATTCTAGTCTTTTCAGAAACAAGTTTATCACTTGTTTCCTATTTAGGAATGGGTTTCCTTTTAAAGTCGACTGCAACATTATAGCGAAATTTTATTTAGAAGGTACTAGCAGCATAGCCCGGCGTTGCTCGGGTGTAATAAAAGCTTTAAAACTAATCCATGGTCCTGGAGCTCAGACTCAGCCTAAAGAATACTTGTGTGAAGTTTGGTGAGTATCGGATAAAAATTGTGGATTTGTATAAAGGACATACAGACAGATAAACAAACACACAAACATGTTGCCTTTTATATATATATATATAGATATCTTATCGATTTTCTGCACTATTATAAGAACTGCAACTTTGAAACTTATGAATATCTTTTCTTATGTCTTTGTCTATGAGTGTATTAAATTTACTTAAAATCGGAACACTCCTATAACCCGATTTTTTCGATTATCGATATTCGATATTTATCGGGGGTACCTTGAGACAAAACCTAGCTAAGAACACTCACAGACGCTTATAGTACAACTGTGCAAATTTTCAAGAAAATCGATTCAGCCGTTTCGGAGTCTATAGGTAACGGATGCACACACAAAGTTCCATTTATAAATAAGTTTAGATTTAGATGTAGATTATCGCTTTGCTTTGGGTGAATTGACTTAAAAATAGATTTTGCCAAAAAGGAAAACAGAATTTCAATTACGAAAATCTGGTTTCACACATTTCTTAATTTACCGCCAATAAAATATTTATTTGTAAGTTAACCAAATCTGTTCGTGGTTCTATATATTGAACTTTTACTGAAAAACTGTTAATACTAAATCTTAATCTACCTGTCGTGACGTCTGTTAGAAATGCTCTTGACCGACTCAAATATTTATTGCTTAAATATGCACAAATGTGGCACGAGGCCAAAATTTGGAAATGGGGAAAGCTGATTTTCATTTGTGTAATACTTAAACTTTGCTAACGACAATCACCGACACAAATATACGACAACGAATGTACTCCTGCCGAAAAATTGACGGCAATAAATATATATATATATATATATATATATGGCACTTAATATATATATACAATACACAACGGTATTTATTATAATATGTGAAGAAATATATATATATATATATATATATATATATATATATATATATATATATATATCGTCGAGTAATGAAGAAATTATATATATATATATATTTCTTCATTACTCGACGACACAATTATGCCAAAAATAAATAAATAAATAAATAAATAAGGCACTGTTAACGAGCAAATATGCGGCAATAGTTTTCATAACTGGTAGTAAAGAGAATGAACTGAGCTGACATTGCCTTGCTATTGTCGGTTTCTCTATCCATCAGTGTTATATATATATATATATATATATATATATATTTAATCGTACCACCCCGAGCAAGGTGGTAACGCCACTGATGTGCAGGGGGCTACGTAATAGTGAAAAGATTGGAAAAGAGAAAGCCGGAAACCACATCCTAATCAGGGAACTCTTAACCTGTTCAATAGACGTGGGTGGAGTGTGAACCGAGCGGTAAATAGATCTATCTACTCCAATTGAAAAAAAAACAAAGTGAGAATATATATATATATATATATATATATATAAAACGGTCTTTGTTATAATAGAGAGGATAATCCCTGCACTAAAACACATTCTTATTATTGTTACCACAGCCACCATAATAACTCAGAAACTATGAAGTGCGAACTAGTCTCTATATTAATGAATATTTACAATGGAAACAAAATGTATTTACAAAGAACAAAACAGAAACAGTATTAATAATAATCCCTTCCCAATCCTTAAATGTGGCAGAAACATCAATTAATTAGATAAAATTAATGTGGGATTTTAAAAAAATTCTAAGAATCCTTCTACCAAATACACTCGTCCAAACAACTCGAAAAACGGAAGGTATTTGGCATCCACTAAAAAACTGGTAACCTAACGGAGGAAATTAAACTAAAAATAAAAAGTGGCAAAAAATAAAAGGGGCCAATTAACATGCATCCTCTAGCGAACTTTGTTTCTTTCAAAGTAAAGATAATAATCAACCTTAAACTAATTTAAGGTTAACACTCCAAAAATTTCTAATGTCCTTAATACCTAACCAGCATCAAAATGCCACTCAAAGTCAACTCCAATTACTCAGAAGCACAAGATTCACTCACTCTTTGCCAAATTCTATTAGGTGTCATTTCCTTTCCATCCTAATCTTGACTTTAAACTGACGTTTAATGAACAAGTTTAGTTGGGATGCGATAAATTTATCATCTCCATAGAATTTCTTCTGTCGCGTCATCCATATCACAACTAACATACCGACTAGTCAGCAAAAGAACACAGTGTTTAACCTTAGTCAACGGTGATACGACATTACTACAGACAGAACTGGCCTCGAGGACAAAAACTTTCGGTGCAGTATGCGAGTCATGCTATCCTCAATAAATTTGCACAATGGGCCTACGACCATGCAGTGTAAAAGTTTGGAGATTTTTCAAACCCCGCCAAAGAAAATTTCTTACTGACTCAGAGGGCCCTTCTCAAAACCAACCACATGAATGATGCCTCATTAGTGAGGCATTTCAAACCGGGCACACAAGGCCATATCGAGCGAGCCTCCTGGCTCGCCTATCATATCATCCTGAACGAACTCCCTAACTAGCACGTGATTTAATGCTTTACAGGACAACTCTTGGAGAGGCCATCCATTGCCCGTATAAGGGACTTGAAAGCAATCCGTCATTCACAATATGAGCACTGGCAACTGTGGGTCTCCTCCTCGTACGAATGCACATTTCTCAGAGATGAGAAGTTTTTACGAGCTTCCGAAATTCGCCATTCCCATCCAATTGTAAACACATCTGGTTTAAAAAAGAGATGTGAAGCGTTTGTTGATGAATCTCAAAGGCTAGGCATACCCAAGTCGCCTTCAGAAGGGTGGAGGTAACAAATCTCCCGATATACCTTGGGTATCTTGCCTCCACACAAGAAGGAGAACCAGATACTAATTAATGACAGAAATCGATTGTCAACTATATCGAATGCTTTAGACTGATCTAAATTAACCAGTGTAGCTTCACTGTCGACTTGATCGATGATCAAGCGTGCCAAGTGAAGGTTGTCCTGAATGATGCTGCCCTTCACAGTACAAGTTTGCTCAGATTAGAGAGGAAAACATACAAACTGCGTGCTAAGATCTTGGCGAAAAACTTCAGCTCTGCTTAACATTGTCAGAGACCGATAATTACCTATCCCATCCCAACTATTTTTCTTTCAAAGTAAACTGATGAAGCGTTGATCCAGTCGCTGTAGATCACTGCTAGCAAAGGGATAGAGACAGACAACTGCCTCAAATACAGTTCGTAAGGAAGACCATCTAATTTCGGAGTTTTGTCCCAGCCAACCAGTTTCAGCGCTTCCCAAATCTCAAACTGTGATGGGACCCTCATATCTAGCCGGCCGCTTCAGCCACTTAGCTTCCAAGTCCAGATTACCTTCGGGAAGTGCTCATTGTGACACTCATCGACAAAATCAAACCTGCCGATAAAGCCCTGAAACGATTTCACATCCAGGTTGTTTGTACCTGATCTTTTATCTATACGACCGGGGTCAAAAACGGCATTCTATTCGTCCGCTAAAACTACCCGACTTGAACATGGTCGCGAAAAGAACACCAACAGCCTCTCCTACTGATCCTTGGTCCATCTCATTCTTGATAGTACCGTCATAGTACCGTTAATGTCTCAAGGATAAATAAATTTATATACAGAGTCCTCTCCAAATTCTGCAACGGGTGGGGCGATTTTAAAAGCGTTAATGACCTACTCGGCCATATTCCATATCTGCCGCGTCCCCCGACCAGTTCTAATTACTAATTCTAGCACTTTTTTGGCTTAGGAAAAATTGTGGAGACCTTCAATATCATACTTGCCATACGTTTAATCGACAGCAGGTATTTAAGTTCCCTTATTCTGTTACCGTAGTATTTCACTCTCTCTCTGATTCGGTGAAATGCGGCAGACGTCCTCCCCTAAAATATATGAACATTTTAAAGATTTTTTTTTGTTTCGATTGATGGGCTTCTTTGCTTTTTGGTAGGTTGTAGCATCTCTTGTTTTATTTGGGGCGTGGGGGGGACTAGCAGTAGGATTTGAAGTCTACAAAGCTTTTTATCATGAAGGGAAGGCTCTCATTTAAGCGGGATGATTTTACAGAAGAAATAGCGTGTAAAAGGTCTGTTTTGTGATTCTTCTACAGGAGAAAACGGGGTAGAGGCCGAGGCTCGTGATGTCAATTTGGATAAGGAATCTCCAGTTTCGCCTTCAGTTATCTTTTAAAAATCGTTTTTGTAGCCGGAGTTAAAACGGACCCAACCAGGGGATTTTTCACACAAATTCTGGTCGCTAGCATGTCCATTACAGGCGAGACGGAGAGAACAGAGTGGGATTTGGATCGGTGGGGACCAGAACTCCAGAAGCCTTCTTCTCTGGGCAGAAAAGAGGAAAAGTGACTAGTCTCTCCTCACTCCCAGCATGATGGTTTACGGACGGTCACAATAAGCGGCATTTTCTGGCGCTATACATCCAGACAGCTGGGGACGAAGAAGACTTTGCGTTCTAGCATAATCTAGTAGCTTCATGCCTTGTTCAGGTCATCGGAAACATTAGGTATCTGACCAATTTGGGCTAGATAAGCGGTCAAGTGCTCTCTTACGATGGAGAAGAGACCTTAAATATTGAGACTTGATCCTACGCCTTGCCTGATATTCAGTTCTTATAATGAGGTCTTTAGTGATTAAATCGCAACTGGAGGCGTCCTCACATTCAGCAGGCGTGGGAAACAGCGCGTTTCACATGAACTAGCCATTTCCTTTGATTTTTGATCCCAGGGACGTCAAATTTTCAATACCGTGTCTTTTGTGGTGCGACAAATTTTGTGCGAACGTTTGTCGACTGACAATTCTTTTATCAACTTTCTGTAACTTCACAGGATCTACCAAGATGCTATCTTTAATAAGATGTGTGTAGCTCTTAGATTTCTCGAGGAACGTAATTGGAGTAGATAGACTGAACTATCGCCCGGTTCACACTCCACCCACGTCTATTGAACAGGTGTAGATGCTCATCCCTTGTTCCATGTTTAGGATGTGGTTTCCGGCTTTCTCTTTTTCAATCTATTCACTCTTACGTAGCCCCCTGCACACTAGTGGCCTTACCGCCTTGCTCGGGGTGATATGATTAAAAAAAAAAAAAAACAAAAAAAACTGTCGTGTTGATGACTTCTAGCATGAGTGCGATTCCCAGCGACTACATGATTGGTATTGTTGTTGGTTTCAGATGTTGGTGGTTTTAAAACTTTAAACTCTTATCAGCCACTGTTGATAGAATCTTTTTATCGGGGGTATCGGTTTCTTTTTTCTTAGACCAAAACAGATCTTTTTTAATCGACCGACATTTAAATAAAAAAATACCCCCCCCCCCAAAACAAGCATATACAAATATATATATATATATATATATATATATAAAATAAATAAATTCCACGAAACAACCGGAGAAAATGGCACTAGCTACTTTAATACATGTAACGCGAAAACTTAACTCGGAAAAAAGAGGCAAACGACATGCTACAAAAAGAAAAATAAATTTCGCAAACGAGAACAGACAGACAAAAAAAAAAAGCTTTGATGTATAAACTAAAAAGAATAATTCACTCAACTGACAGAAAACGTGAAAGGTTTTTCTTTTAAGTTATAGACGTAAAATAAAGCTCAATTATGAAAATAAAATACTACAAGGGAAAAAATAAAGAAACACTTATAAAAAAATTAATCTTACCAATTAAAAATGGCTGACTTAACACGAAGTAATTGAATTTAAACACAGATTAAACAAAAAATGGAACCCAAAAATTAAAATAAAACAAAAAAACATCTTAGCCGTGATGGGATTAAAAAATTATTTATTTATGACACACACACAAAATGAATTAAGTAAACTACAAAGATTAAGAAAAATTATACAAGATCCCACCACTTATCAGAAATCAGTCCCCATCAATATCCGCTGTAGCATTAGTAGCAGTTGAACCTGGAAAGAAAAGAAATGAATTAAAATTAACTTAATGCTAGGCGTGGATTAAATATAAAAGAAAAAACTAATACAATACACAGGAAAAATAAGTCAGAAGTCAAAGTGCTCTCTTACGATGGAGAAATAAGCGATCTACCAAGATCAAAAAAAAAAAAAAAAATAATTAGAGAAAGGAAAATTCAAAATTTTCCCCAAAAATCAGTCAGTAAAAAATGTAGGAAAAAATTAAGCATTCTTCAAACACAAATAATACAAATTTACAAACGAAAGAGCGACAAAATATCGTTAGACACGTGGCACAACTTGAACAGGTCTAGATTAAGTAGTCAGTACCGAATACGTTTGTAGTATTTATTTATTTTTTTACACATAAGTCTTAGCGTTTACACACTTTATTTCGCCAATAAAAATATTTTCTCACCTGACACGATATTTACGACTTGCGAAGTTCTTTTTAATATAAGTTTTCCGTTTGCTTTTCACGTGATATCACTATCTAGTTGTGTTTTTACATCCACATGATTAATTTTCACATACACAAATTTCCTTTGGACTTCTGTAATTATTTTTCCGGCACAACGCTGCATAGAAATATTTTTTCCTGCGGGAAGATTTCCTTGCTTTCATTTTACAGTGTGCTTTTTTTAGGCCCTATTTTTCCACACTTGCAGCATTTTGAATTCTTAAAGGGACAGTCGTCTCAAATGTAACCTTCCATATCTGAAACAAATTAATTTTCCTTTCCCCCCATTTTTCTTTCCTTTGTATGTAGGCACATTCTTTTCCTTCAATTTCTTCGGCATCGCATCTCAGATTTAGGATTCTGACATTCGTCCGATATTTCCTGTAGTGTAAATTTATTATTCTGTTCAAGTTTTGTTACAATTTTCGTCAGTTCACACATATATATATATATAGTGTATCGAGGCAGCAGATAATTTTCGAAATATAACAGACAATGAATGTCTTATGTTTAATCATGAGCCGTTCAAAACATCGTATTTTGGCTTTAATTTCAGGTGAAAATAAAAACAAAAATTCTCCAACATTTGGATATTTTTTTTATTCTGCTGGTTCTAAGCTTTCGGCTTACATGAACCATCTTCAGAGAGGTTAAAGGGACGTTAACAAAGACATCCACCATCAAATATGACATAAAACATTGCCATGCGACCATAACAGTTACCGAATAGCAGCCGCAGGTCGTAAATTTGTAATGTGGTTCTATGACGGTATATATATAATATATATATATAAAACAAAAGCCAAATATGCTGACTCACCTTGCAACCTGGGTTTCAGACACAAGGTATCTTTAGGCAAACGGTCCGTTTGTCTGAAAAAACTTTGCGGTTGAAACCCGGGTAGCATATTTGTCTTATTAAATATATATTGCTCTACATTTTCATTGTTGATTATACTGAGCACTTTTTATTGTTCAAATCTTAGAAGAGGCTATTTTCTGCCTTTCTTACTTACATTTGTGTATGTATATATATATATATATATATGCGCGTGCGCACACACAAAGGATCTGTATTTATAATACATTTACCCATAATATCTAATGTATTTTTTTCATTTCTAAGATTATTTCTCTTGTGCTAGGTGGTAATGTCTTTCTTATGACAATGGCGAACTCTTTGAATATTTTTTTTTTTTTTTTTACAAGAAAAACTCTGAAAGAGAAGAATAAATTAATAAGAACAATTGGTAAATATATTTAACGAGGCACGTGTGAAATCCTCAAGACTTAATGAAACTGTAAACTAGTTGCGTAATATTGCACGCAGTTGTGGGCAAGTTCATGTTTTTAAGTGTAAAATTTTATTTAAATTGGAGATTGAACACGAGTGGGCGTTAAAAAATCCTCGGCGAAAGCCAAAATAATTTCTTTGTTCATTTGATCAGTATTTTGGAAAACGAGTTGGGTAAAAAAAATCTTCAGTATTCGTTCGAAGAACATCCATCAATGCTGGGGAGTTATGCTCTTGTTCAAGTAAACAATTTTTTTTATAATCATATCGCCGCTAGCAAGGCATTTTACTGCCACTGTTTTGCAGGGGATTACATAAGAGGAAAGTTATGAGAAAGAATTGGTTATCGGGAGTGTTAGGAAGTGAGTAAGAGAAGGATGAGAATACTGATGAAAGTGGAGTGGACGGAGAAGGGAGCATGAGAGAGAGGATGCAGATTAGTGAGATAGGAGATGACTTTTGCTTTTACATTTAAATTCTTGGAGATTGTAGCTGTTGGAGAAGCAAGTAAATGGAAGGGAATTCCACAGGCGGGAAGTGCGAGAAAAGAAGCTGATGGAGTAGAATTTATTTATTTATTTTGGAAACCAACTTTGCACATACCTATGAGTAGCCAAAGTGTTTCACTAAACTGTAGGCACGAATGTAGCTCACTTAAAGGTTTTCAGTTTTGCAATACTGATGCTTTTCTCAGCTGTAATAAGAGCATAAATCTGTTTGGCTTTATCTATTTTCATTCACAGCAGAAATTCGGCACTAATGTTCTTCCCGCCTGAATCCATACTGCATATATACAAATCTACCATTCGTCCGTGCATGGAATACTGCTGCCATATATGGTAAGGCGCCCCTGCTGTTCATCTCAGTATTTTCGACAAGCTCCAAAGGAGAATCAGTAATGTGATAGGTACCGACTTGGCGGCTCGACTACAGCCACTTCCCCACCGACGAGATGTGGCCTCCCTTTGTCTGTTCTAAATACTTTCATAGCTTCTGCTCCAACGAACTTAAGTCACTGGTGCCTCTGCAATATGTGTTTACTCGTGCAACCAGATTGGCAACTGTTTCCCACCCATTCACAGTTAGATTAACCAAATGCAGACGACAATTCTACTCCTGCAGCTTCTTCTCTCGCACTTCCCGCCTATGGAACTCGCTTCCATATTCTTGCTTTCCTGACGGCTACAACCTCCAGGAATTTAAATGCAATGTCAATACTCATCTATTAACCACTTGACTAGTTCTTTCACCACCCTGTATATCCTTTCCTTTCTCTCCACCTTTGCAACTGTCATCACATCTGTATTCCCATCCTTCTCTTGCTCCTTTCTAACTGGTTCGTCTTCCTCTTCACTCTCTTCTAATTAATCTTTTTACTCTTGTGTAGTCACCTGCACATCAGTGGCATTACCGCCTTGCTCGGGGTGATACGATAAAAAAACAAACAAACAAACAAAAAAACTAAGATTAGTTTCTTCCTTATCCTAGGATTGTTATTAACTCTACTAAACCATCTTCTTACTCTGCTTACGTAAGCATTCACTAACACCTTGGGAATGTTTACAGCGTGCAGTAAAACACTTTTGTCACTTTCTCACTAATGTGACGTGACTTCCCTCTATCTTGTTCACAAATATTTCCATGGCAACTGCTTTGATGAATCTTCTTTTCCCCTAGTCTTCCGAATACACGAATTTAAGATTGTGATATATTGACATCGTGGTCCCATCCTTTTTTTACTATAGAAATAGCTAAATGCAATCGTCACTTCTAACAGTTTCTTTTCTCGCACTTCCAATCTATGAAATTCCCTTCCGTTTCCTTGCTTCCCTGATAACTACAATCTTCGAAAGTTTAAATGCACTGTCAATCGCCATCTTCTGTTTTCTTGAATTCTGTTTATTTTTTGTCCATTCCTTAATCCGCCTTATTCCCAGTTTTCTCTTTCACTTTCGATATGATTATCTATATATATATATATATATATATATATATAAAAGAGGTTGATAGACCCCCCCCACCCCCCCAAAAAAAGGCTATTTGGTTTGCTGCACCATAGTTCTGCACAATACGGATAGCATCTCCCAAGTGATGAGAACTGGATTCGCCACTAAGAGTCGGAGAAAAAAAAATAATCAATGGATAAGTGCCTCACAGAAAAAAAAAATATCGGAAAATTGATAACCACAACAAAAAAAAACATGCAATTAAAATTCATGACCAATGTCACTGTTTTGACTTCCACGTGAGCACAATACCAAAAACACAGAGAAAGGCTTTTAGCTAGGCAACATTTGAAAATGAGTGATCTAATTTTGCAGTATGAAAATGCAAAACCTAACATAAACAATCCCAGCGCATGGTTGGACAACTTTTGCTCGTCCACCATAGAATTTTGAATCGGATTAGATTTTATCCGTTTTGGCCTATGGAAAAAAAAACATTCAAAGGTCAGTGATTCTACAATAACGATGAGGTAAAACAGGCAACTTGCTTATGGCTAACATCTAATAAGCTTCTCGATAAGAATTATTGAAATTTACATTTGGAATCATGAGACGTGTGCTTCTACTATAAAATTTGATATTGATTCTGATGATGAATCTTCATATGACAACTCTGCTAACACCCAACATCGTGTATCAGTGTAAACGAGATTTATTGTTCTCATGACTTATCCGCTCAGGGCGTAGGTCGCTATGACTCTCGAAAGTAATATATACATACTATAAATATTCTAATAAAAGTAAGATATAAATAGGGACACACACACGCACATACAAATGGATAATGAAGTCAACACCAATTGCCGACAGTGTATCATGCAATCTTCAGGCCATTAAATTTGTGCTGAAACTAGGTTTTGAACTCAATGTCCACATATATTTACAAACGTTCTATGCCAAATATTGAGCACATTTTTTCAAATGACTAGAGACTACGTTAATATATATATATATATATATATATATATATATATATATATATAAAAAGAGAGTGAGAGAAGCCGCAAAAATCTCTACACATTTTAAATTATCAGTTTAAAACATTAGAATAAAAAAAGTAAAACCCGTCGATAGATTCAATTAGAATTTAAAAATGAATGTATTTTAATAAACTGACTTTATAATCATTTCAAGTATGTATACATTTTGGGACAACTGTGTGTGATATATATATATATTATATATCATCCGCAGACAGATCTGTTTCGTTGTATCACAGCTCATCAGTATGGCTAGACATCCGATTACATCTAGCCAAGATTGAAACCCGAGCGAATTGACATCAGTCGGCGATTCTACCTCTGAGCTATGAGCGCTCGGTTGAAGGTGAACTTTTAGCGTGTTATATACAATGTAAACATACGCCCATATGTATATATATATATATATATGTGTGTGTGTGTGTGTGTAAGCATTTCAATATTTTTCACGTAATATTATCGCTTACAGGAACGTGTGTGTAATGTAACGGATATCGGCACGGAAACGATGAACAGAATTCAAATTACAACCGAGTCGGTTGCGCTCACTTTCGCACACGTAGGAAGGCTATGAATCCATATATATACAATGTAAACATACGCCCATATGTATATATATATATATATGTGTGTGTGTGTGTGTGTAAGCATTTCAATATTTTTCACGTAATATTATCGCTTACAGGAACGTGTGTGTAATGTAACGGATATCGGCACGGAAACGATGAACAGAATTCAAATTACAACCGAGTCGGTTGCGCTCACTTTCGCACACGTAGGAAGGCTATGAATCCATATATTCTCTTAGCTTCAGGTAGACTGAGCGTTGTGGGAGGGGAAGCAACCAGTCTAAAGCAAAGAAAACAGAATTTCAAACCCATGGGGAAGACAACGAGAAACCACTATCTTTTCCGAGGATACGTGACATATATAGAAATGTCTTTAGAGAGTCATGGTCACCTATACCCTGAACGGATAAGGTATGAAAACAATAAACACTAATGCACAATGTTGGGTGTTAGAGTCGTCATGATGAAGATTCATCATTAGAATAAGCTGAAGGCTAAAGTTATGACAATTTGCAACATGTTAGCACAGGAATATACGAAAAAGTGTTTCTCATAATGTAATTTATGACATAAAATACGTTACTTTTCTGTAATGGTTTCGTTATCATTAGACACTGCAGTTGACTTACAGACGATGCATAAAATCAATTATTTGTTGCCGCCCAAAACGAAATTAGGTTTCATTAAGAAGTAAACGCTATAAAGCAGCCAAGTTAACCTTTGGTATTATTTCTTACATTTTTATGCCATTTACTAATATTCCCTTCCAATGAAAACTGCTTTCACTTATTACGTCACACCTTTAAGAAACTCGGTCAAAACGAGATAGATGAATTCCGTCAACGCCGGAACGGAACGAATTATTTTTAACATTAAATGAAGCAAAAAGTCAAACTAATTTGCAGACTAGCCAAGATTTCTCCAATTAAGGAATGCGTATTATACATACAAACTAATAATCCGATTATGTCTCTTAGTAACTCTAATCTTGATTCCTAATCACAGACAATACATTTTTTCACCTCAATGTACAATCGCTGTAAAAAAGTTTGTGTTAGAAATTGAAGTTATATTTCGGAACTGTCAAATATTTTTCTATTGCCAGAAATACTCATTTCGGTAGTGCAGAAAATGTCTATATTGCGTATTAGTTCTTCACTACTACTACTACTATTATGTAATATAAATTATGGATGTGCATTGTGGTGCAGTAGATATTGGTTCGGAATGAAAAATCGGGGAGCAGAGTTCGAATTCCAGTTGAATTCCTTGCATTCACTTACGCACAAATACCCTTGAAGAAAGGTATTAATCCGTCTCTTCCCTCCAGTTATGGGTTAAATAATAGGACAGATTGGGTTCAATAGTCTTGGCTGCCAACCAGTCTACTACAGAAAGCAATGGCAATTTACTGCAGGATAATCTTCTGCCCAGTCATTCATATTTCTTTTGAGATATGATCATCCAAAAGCGTGTATCACGTATGGCACTTGATTGATTCTATGAAAACGGACAGCAACACCTTTGTTGGCTGCAAGCCCACTTTAGCCACGTGTCCTGCACATTCACAAGTTTGTTTCCAGTTCTGTTTTCGTCGAATGTTATTATAAACAATCTATTTTACATCACCTGTTATAAATACGACCCGTTGTTGTGGTGTAACAGCAAAGAAATCACAGCAGAACAACGATCGAGCTTGTTCTGTTCAGTTATAGTTTTGTTTTTGACCAACATATCAATCCTCTTGGGTCATTTATACTGAAATTCGGATTTTTATTCAATCATATCTTAGTAAGTTTTAAAATATGTAATGTAAATGTAATGTAAAATATTTATAAATGGAACTTTGTGTGTGTGTGTGTGTCCGTTACCTATAGATTCCGAAACGGCTGAACCAATTTTCTTGAAAATTTACACAGCTGTACTATAAACGTCTGCGAGTGTTCTTAGCTAGGTTGTGCGTCGAGGTACCCCCGATAAATATCGAAAATTGATAATTGAAAAAAATCGGGTTATAGAAGTAGTGGTCCGATTTTAATCAAATTTGAGACACTCATAGACAAAGACATAAGAAACGATATTCAGAAGTTTCAAGGTTGCAGTTCTTACAATAGTGCAGAAAATCGATAATATATATATATATATATATATATATATATATATATATATATATATCAGGCAAGATGTTTGTATGTGTGTCTGTTTATCTGCCTGCATGTCTATTTTTTTCAGCCTTTTTATTTTAGTTTTTGCTTCGGTTTGGCTCTAAGTAGGTATAATTGTAGTTCTTAGTCTCAGACATGATACCATTTACCCAGAGGACTTATTTAGCCTTCAAATTTCAGTTTACGATGAAAAAAACTTTTTATATCGATACCAGGAAATCACAATTTGACTGACATCCATTCATTTTTCTTTCAGTCTACGGTTTCGCTTTAACTGGAAACAACTATTGCCTTTTAGTCTTTCGTGCCAACGTCCAAAGAGTCTGAGGTCCAGGACCATGAATTAGTTTTAAAGCTTTCATTACACTCAAGCAACGCCGGGCTATACTGCTAGAGTAAAATATAATTGAATACTGGTTTTACAGTTCGTCTATAGTTGAAGTTATCTTTTTTTTTTTAAATAATCGTGTTGCCCCAAGCAAGGCATTTTAGGAGGAATGTTATGAGAAGGCGTGAGAGGTTGCAGGGGGCGTCAGGAAGAGAGTAGGAGAAGGAAGAGAAAAGTGATGAGGGTGGGGTGAACGGAGAAAAAAGCATGAGAGAGTGGATGTAACTTAGTGAGACAGGAGCTGACTATTGACTTTACATTTAAATTCTTGGAGATTATAGCTGTCGGGAAAGCAAGTATGCGGAAGGGAATTCCACAGGCGGGAAGTGCGAGAAAAAAAGCTGATGAAGTAGAATTTGCGTTTACAAATTATTGGTTTCACAGTAAAAGGGTGAGACCTAGTTCCTAATATTGTGGCTCGAGGAAGTTCATATATAGGCGGTACCATTGAGCTAAGTTCATCGGAGCAGAAGCCGTGAAAGTATTTGTAGAAGAGACACAAGGAACCCGCACTGCGTCGGTGACAAAGTGACTGTATCCTAGCTGCTAAGTCGGGATCGATCACATGACAGATTCTCCATTGGATTTGGTTGAGAACACCGAGATGGATAGCAGGAGCACCCGAGCAGATATGGCAGCAATATTCAATGCACGGTCGGATTGTAGATTTGTATAAATGCAAAATTGTTTCAGACGGGAAAAACTTCCTGGCCCTACACAGAGAACTGTCTTTTTTAGCAGCGGACTTAGCCATGGATTCTATATAGCTATTCCACTTGAGGTCTGATGTGAGAGTTAATCCGAGGAGACGCAGTGTTTTACTTTCAGGGAGAGAAGCCTGATCCATGTTAATGGGCGGGAGGGACGATTGCCTGTGATGGTTAATAGATAGCAGCTTCGTTTTGGAAGCATTAAAATTTACGTGCCATTTCTTACTCCAGTCCACCACGGATTGGAGGTCCTTTTCAAGCTCGGCAGCGAGGTTTGCTTTGTCAGCCTCGGCAGATTTTTGATCGAGACGAGAGTAAGCCGTAGTGTCGTCAGCGTAAAATTTCGGTGTATAATTTACTTTTCCTTAAATATGTGAAAATGGTTTTTGCATTAACGTTTTTATAAAGGTGTTTACAGATAGAGGCAAATTCGGTACAGTCCATCATAAAATGTTTTACTGTGTAAGTCTCCTGGCATACTATGCATTTAGGTGGACCCTCATCTTTTAGAAGAAATTAATGTGCAATATCTGTATGACCAGTTTTTCATACGTGCTAAGACTACTACTTCTTTTCGGGAAACCATGGTGTTATGGTGTCTTATCCCAAGTGCAGGCTTGATTTTGCGCAATTTGTTATTAGGGTGAATATACCATAACACTTGCCACTTTTTTTTAAAAATATACGTATTAATTATTGTCTTGAAATCTGTGTGAGGGATTTTTAATATATTCATTTTAATGATTCTTTAGCGGCCTTATCTGCTATCCAATTTCCTTGAATTGCCTGCATGGCTATGGATCAAGCAGAAGATTATGTGTTTTTGGTTACAAAATATATTGATTTTGCTTAAAAGTAATCATTACAAGATTGGTCAGCTTTTTATACTTCAATGATTTATGAACAGCTAGGGAGTCTGAGAATATAATGAATGTGATTCACCATCTGTGATAATATTCTAGGCTAAGTCTATTGCCATAAATTCTGCATTAAATATTGAGGATTTGTCACGTAGGCTCTTTTGAAGTATGATTTCATTCAGTATCGCTGAATATCCAACTATCAATATTATTCAAGCCATCAGTGTATATAGGCTTAAAATTTGTATATTTTTGTAAGATATTCATTTATTCTATGAATGCTGAGGTGTCAGTTTCAGTTTTCTGGTGTTTTGCCAGATTTAATATTACAGTGGGCTGTTTTATTGACCAAGGAGGAGGTTTTGTGAGTATAGATTTGTGTATTAAAGAAATGTTTATTTCTAGTTAGTTGAAATTTTTTTTTAATCAATTCACCCCGAGCAAGGCGGAAACGCCACTGATGTGCAGGGGGTTACATAAATGTAAAAAGATTAATTAGAAAAGAGTGAGGAGTACAAACTAGTTAGAAAGGAACAATAGAAAGCTGAGAAAGCAGGTGCGATGACAGATACATAGGTGGAGAGAAAGGGAAGGTTATACAGGGGAGAGGAGAGAGCTAGAGGCCAGTGGTTAGTAGATGGGTATTGACTTGCATTTAAATTTCTGGAGGTTGTAGCCGTCAGGAAAGCAAGAATACGGGAGTGAGTTCCACAGACGGGAAGTGCGAGAGAGGAAGCTGCAGGAGTAGAATTGTCGTCTGCGTTTGGCTAACCTGACTGTGAATGGGTGGGACCCAGTTGCCAGCCTGGTTGCACGAGTAAACACCTGTCGAGGAGGCATCAGTGACTTAAGCTCATCCGAGCAGAAGCCATGAAAGTATTTATAGAACAGACATGGTTTTCTATGCGGATGCCAAGAGGTTTAATAGCATTTTCCTTTAAATTATATAATAGTTTATATTGAGGCTGAAGAACACAGTTGTATACTGAATTAATTGGGCATGTAAAAATTTTGATGTCATATTGAAATACTAACTTATGTTGTCTTAATGCCAAAGGTGGTTCGTGTGCTTTAGCATATAAGCTTCGATTGGAGAAGATCTTAATAATGGATGTTATTAAGTTCTTTCACGTATAATTTTCTTGCGGCACCATAGATATAGCATACATAATCCAATTTGAATCTAACCGATGTCCGATAAAGTTTTAGTAGCATCAGTTTGTCAGCTGCCCAGTCTTTGAGAGAGATGACAGAGCAGTTGTATTACGTTACTGCATTTCTCACGAAGATATTTTATATGCGGTATTGAAGATAATTTTATGTCAAAAGATTATTCTTAGGTAATGGTATTGATCTAATACAGGCACTTCTGTACCATTAAGTTTTAATTCAGGATTATGGTGTAGCTTTTTAATTTAGAAAAATTGTATCTTTGTTTAAAGAATGAATCCATTTTTTGTAGCCCCTTTGTTTACTTTAAGACCCTGTTGGAGATGTTCCATTCTATAGATATTTTTCGATCTGTAACATATTAGAAAGTCATCTACATACAGTAAACCGTCAACTCTAAGGTTCACGCATTTAACGCCTTTTATTTTGACGTTGAAGAGCATTACCGGTAACCTTAAAAAATCTCCAATATTTGATTAAATGGTGGTTGGATAAGGAATGTTAAGTTAAATACAATATTACATAGTAGTTTAGCTCGAGGCCTGACAACTCTCAAGAATAGCAAAATACTTCAATGTTCCAATAGCTCGTATTATCTGGATTACCGTATTATAAGTTATCGAAAAATCGATGGTTTACATGCATTATGAAACGGCTTGGCTCGGTATCATTTCAAATGTCAGAACTAAAGAGCTGAAATACAATAGAAAGTTTACCAATTTTCCCACGGTTAATAAGTTTTCTATCGTCATTTGCCTTCCCTCACGTCCTTCATCTCACGACAAGGTCAAAAGTCGAACTGGTTAAATAAACCACTTCAAAATGGCGAGAGTAACACACTTAAACCATTTTAACTGCTGAGATTCCAATTAAACAAGAGAGGAAAAAAAGTGCCGACTAACACTTGCTGCCTTGTATACCTTCCTACATTTGGCAGGGTTGACTTATTCACGTCAACATTGACGGATGCTACCGATTGCCCTAATTAAATTTGTCACAAGACGTATTGACCGATGACTGGTAAGATAGTTCGATCTTCACTGATTACTCCACCGTTGTGGCTGCAAGCGAGATTAATTTAAGTTTTTTTTTTTTTTTTTTTTGAGTTAGTTTTGTCTAACGGCATATCAACCTCTGTGGTTATTTAATGCCAAAAAGGTGGGGTTTTAATTTTATATTTTAATGTTCGGTTATAGTGAGGAGGTTGAGTTAGTTAATTTTTTTTTGTTTTTATTCTTTTTTATTTTAGAAAACTGAAAATGTCTTCTAGCTTTGTATTCAAAAATGTTTTGCTGAGACTATTTTTTTTCTTCAAAAATGAGTTATGGTAATAATTTTTTCTTAAAAATGTACTGTTGGTAATATTTTTCCTTCAAAAATGAATATTTTTCTATAAAATCTATTTTTATGTATATATTTCTATAAAAAGTATATTTTTATACTTTCATAGGGTTTTGCCCATAGCTGGGATCCTAAAAGGTGCTACCATTCCGGATCAGGGTGGACCTGAGAACAACAGCAATTAAGAGGTGGTTCCATGCTCCTCACAACCTCCAAATCAGAGGCCTTGCTTCCGGATGCAGTTTACCGTCATGCCCAGGACCCAAAGATTTTTTTAAATCCCTACATAAACCATTTGTTTGTCTATATATTGCATAGCTAGATCATTTAGAAATAACTAGCAGTTTGATTAGACCTGATGAGTAGAACGTGAACCATTATAAATATTTTAACTATTTTAGCACCGACTACATTTGAACTTGGCTTCAAATGTAGGGGACAGTTTGATTAAATACCTAATTAGTATTACTAACAAATTTATAATATGTATAACTGCTTCTTATTTTGCAACGGAACTATGTAATTTCTTTTTAATTTTAAACAATTATTTATTGACTTGACGATACAAATATTTACAAATTATTTCACTATGAGAATACATTTAAAATCAAGAAAAACAAAAGAGATGTCAGTGGGCAGAAATTAAAGCAAGAGTTACTAACATAATAGGTCTCTTATATCTCTTCTGTTTGCATCAACATCTCTCTAAATTTAGCAATCCCTCTCTTCATAAAAGAGTGTTTAAAATTTCTACTCCATTTGACAATGATGTAAGTAGGACTGTTGGCATATCTTTAAAAAGCGCCCCTTGAAAGCAATGAACACTATAAGTATGCATCCCATTTGTCACACCCTAATCACATTAATATTTAAAGTTATTTCTTACATAAATCCAGTTGAAAAATGATCGCCTCTTAAATGGTGAAAAGCACAATCTGTTCAACGACTAATCGCAACAGAATGAAATAAGAGTTACAATTATATATATTTCTTATCGTGAAAGGTGACTTAAAATCGGTAAACTATTACAAAATGAATCCATGACTTTCCTGTAGGAGAGAGAATTTTGATGGTAAATTTTCGTTTTAGGTACCGACGGCTTTTCCCCCTTCAAATTTATCCAAAATATCATTATTTGTGTGCAAATGTATATGCTGAACTCAAATCAACAATTAGTTATTGAAAAAAAAAACTTACCTTTTTTGCTTTGAAAGTCCTTAAAAAGACGAACTACATCTCGCATTTTTTCTCTCCCGTAACTCTGACGAAGTCATGTAATTAACTGCAGAATGACGTTCTACGTAGGCAGCAATTTCGGTCGAATTTCGTCCTTTACTGAAACTTCCGGCGATGTACTTCCTGTTTTGAGAGTAATAAGCGTAGAAACACAATAGCGCATTACTTTAATTCCCGGAAGTACATCGTCGGAAGTATCAGTAAATGAAGAAAAATCGACAAAAAATCTGCCAAAATTCGATCACATGCGCAGTCCGTCATTCTGCAGTTAATTACATGACTTCGTGAGAGTTACGGGAGAGAAAAAGTGCAAGATACAGTTCGTTTTTTTATGGACATTTAGATAAAAAAAAAAAGGTAAGTTTCTTCAATAACTAACACTTGATTTGAGTTCAACATATACATTTGCACAGAGATAATGCTATTTTGGATAAATTTGAAGGGGAAAAGCGACGGGACTTAAAACGAAAATTTACCATTTTGATTTTAGAAAAATATTGGAAAAAAATAATCTGTCCAATTATTTCATGACAAACTCATTTACTTCGGCACAATGTTATAAAAAGTACAGCATCCAATAACCTTAAAAACATTTCCAATCTTTGAATGCTGATTTGAGATGAAAGCATGTCCCAATTAAAAAATGGGAACGCATCTTCATCTGTTTTTGTCTCTCTCGTGCCGTATATCATGTCAGAATTTCTGGCCCAAAGGAATCAAATGCAAAGAAACAAAATTGTCACTGTATAACCGGACAATATAATAATAAAAGCAAAAGATACTTAAAAATTGGTTAACGATTTCGAAGAAGAAAACAGCGTTTGATGAGGTGGTGGGGGCGTGATGAAAAACGTTGAACATGTCAAGCTTAAACGAAAGAAAAATAAAAAGTATTGAATACGTCTGTAATAAAATCAAGTTATCGCAGGATTTTCTGAGATATTAAGCTCAGCATTTCTCGAGGTTATGGTGGGTGGTTACTTGGGCATTGAATATCTCCTTTTCAGAATACATCTGACAGGTTGCACTGAATTACAATGGAACCAGCATCAGAAAGAAACCATTGACTTGACCGATCAATAAAGAAAAGTATTTAAAAATCTTAATTAAAACGATATTGTTTTCGTGAAAATGCAAAAATGTGAAGCTTAATACGGAATCGGAAAATTCATATTGAACAATCTTGTATCAAGTAGAAACTTTGGTCCCGATCAATCATGCACGGAGAAAAGGGGGGAAAATTAAGATGAAGTTAAAAAGTCGGAATCATAGACGAAAATAATCAACCGCATGTATTTATTTTCTCTTCTTTCTTTTCCGAAGACGAATTTGTTTAAACACAATGATAAAGTGCCTATGTCCCGTCAGGTCTGTCTCGTTGCACCAGGTGACACAGAACGAAGCAGCTTCACGACTCATCAGTCATTCACTATGAAATGCAAGTAGCGATTTATAAATGCAACGTAATGATATGTTTACCAGCTGAACACCTGCCTCTCTCAAAAATAAATAAATAAATAAAAGAAATTAAAATAAAATAAAACCTTGAAAAGTAAAAGTCGCAAAGAAAATAAAAGAGAGAAAAAGAAAGAGAAAAGGTAAAAGAAAAAGAGGAATAAATGAAAATGGCGTATGCACTTCATTGTTCCCAAGCAAGAAATTTTATATGCAAGAAAGAAAATTGTTTAAACTTGTGATGCAAAAAGTTGATTATTTAAGTGGTTTGGTAGTGGAGAAGGACAAACGCGAACATCCGGCTTTTTCATTGATGCGAAGTTTGCATGAAGGGCATTTTAAGCGGATGATTTGTCAAACTCTTCTTGCAGGCCACATTTGTTTTTATAATAAGTTTGATACTCACTGAGTTTCACACTTTTAAGTAAAAGAATAAGTCGGTTATATACAAGACAAATTATTATGAATTTACATTTTTTTAATCGTATATAAGTGGATATTGAAGTCAACACCCAAGAAGTGACAGTGTTTCATGCTAAACGCAATCATCAGAGTGTCGGCTTCAGTGTTAACTTTTATATTTACATACATTATTCCTGATATCGAGCACTAACCCATAAATAGAGTATACCTTAAAACTCTCTCTATTATATATATATATATATATATATATATATATATATATATATATCTCAGGACGACTGACAAGATACTGCGATTTAGCATTTTATCCCGTTTTTTTTTAATTTTTATTTTTATTTTGTGTTTATTTAAGTTTGCTTTTCTACCAAAGTGTGTAGAACATCCGGACAGGTTTTACATACTTTATGTCCGGGGGGGGGGGGGGTCCTTAAATAAATACAACAAAAATTTAACAAAATATTTAATCGTAGTCAGTTGTCTTGAATGTAACTTGTATAAATGAGGGATTGTTGCCAAACACACACATCTAAGTCTAAATCTAAACTTATTTATAAATGGAACTGTGTGTGTGTGTGTGTGTGTGTGTGTGTGTGTGTTCGTCCGTTATCTGTAGACTCTGAAACGGCTAGACTGATTTTCTTGAAAAATTTACACAATTGTACGATAAGCGTCTGCGAGTGTTCTTAGCTAGGTTGTGCGTCGAGGTACCCCCGATAAATATCGAAAATCGATAATTGAAAAAATCGGGTTATAGAAGGAGTGGTCCGATTTTAATCAAATTTGATACACTCATAGACAAAGACATAAGAAACGATATTCAGAAGTTTCAAGGTTGCAGTTCTTACAATAGTGCAGAAAATCGATATATATATATATATATATATATATAGAGAGAGAGAGAGATAGAGAGAGAGATATCTCCTATGACCGAACATAAGGGTCCCCAATGGAATCCTTGACCTTTCATCGAGCTTCGAGTATGTACATAAGATATCAATTTTATTTTTATTAGAAATTTCGTTACTTTTTTTTCCTTCCAAATTTTTTTTTTTTTGATAATACTGATGTTTTATCATGTTAATGAGTTAATTGCCATATATGATACACGCTTGAGTGACTCTCTTGATTCATAACTGACGAGGCAGAATATTTTCCAACAGTGGGTTGCTGTTTCTACGGCAGAGTGCCAATCAAGGCTGTAGTACCTAGTCTGTCCTGTTCTGCAATCAATAGCTGGTGGGAAGTAAATGGATTCATACCTTTCCCCAGGGCTATTTGCGGATAAGTGAATGTAACGAGCCCGATTGGAATTTGAACTTCGCTCTCAGATTTCTTATTCTGAGCCATTATCTATTATAAATTTCTAATAAGAAATTTCTAAATAATACAGGTAATAGTAAGCGTATTAAAATCAATTAATATACCTTTTTATTGACTTGGTTGACATATTAATGGGAAGTTTGGTTTTGATGAGCAGTAGCTTTTGAGTTTGAGTTTTGTTTAACGGCATATCAACCTGTGGATTATTTAATGCCAAAAAAGTGGGGTTTTAAGTTTTTTTTTTTTAATGTTCGGTTATAGTGAGAAGGTTGATTTAGTCAGATTTTAATGAAACTCTTGTTTTCATTCTCTTCCACCTTAGACAACTGAAAATGTATTCTAGTTTTGTATTCAAAAATGTTTTGCCGAGATAATTTTTTCTTTCCAAATCTATATTTCTCAATAAAAGTATTTATATTCTTTTTAATGTTCGGTTATAGTGAGAAGGTTGATTTAGTCAGATTTTAATGAATTTTTTTTTTGTTTTTATTCTTTTTTATTTTAGAAAACTGAAAATGCCTTCTAGTTTTGTATTCAAAAATGTTTTACACAATTTTTCTTTCAAAATGTGTCATGGTAATAAAGTTTTCTTCAAAAATGTATATTTTTCTATAAAAATATTTTTTTATGTACATATTTCTATAAAAGTGTATTTTTATACTTTTATAGTGTTTTGACCCCAGTTTGGGGGGGGGGGGTAACTATTTGCCCATAGCTGGGACCCTAACAGGTACTACCACTCCGGGTCAGGGTGAACTTGGGAACAACAATAATTAAGAGGTGGTTCCATGCTCCTCACAACCTCTCAATCAGAGGCCTTGCTGCCGGATGCAGTTTACCGTCATGCCCAGGACCATGATGAGCAGTAGCAAGGACTTTGATATTTAAATATTTTACCATACTAGTTACCATATAAGTTACCATACATTACACAATTTAACAGATATAAAAACGGACAAGACGGAGGAAAAATAAGAAAACGAGTGGTAACAAAACTGTACATAAACGTAGTATAATAATATACCAAATATTAACCAAAAAGTAATTTAGCCGGTTGATCGAAGCTTTCTCATTAGAGCTCACTTGTTGACGAGAAATGAGCACAGTGACTAAAATAAACACCAAAAATCATATTTTGTATAATAAATATGTAACAATTAAAAAGTAATTCGATTTAAGTCTAAGAGTCACCAACTTCCGCTTAACGAGGGAGGGCTTACCAAGGATATCTTTCTCTTATTAAGAGTAGATATGCTCACCCATCATTCGGTTCACACTTCTCCTTGGTCTTTTGATCCTTGGCTACGGATTGGGTTTCAGATTTCTTTTCAAGCCTCATTCTCTTTCCCTCTTAATAGTCTCTCGCGTCTTAGTGCCATTATCAACTGGTTTGGGGTGAACTGATGAATAAATATATTATTCCAACAGGATCAATTCCGACTAAATAGTGAGTTCGATCCTGGTTGTTTCAAACTTGCGGCCTTATACCCCATTTAGTAAGTCACACTATATCCCAACAACTTCAACTGAAATTTCGAGTCATCCTTCCTGAGAACAGCTTTTGGTTATAGAACCGGGCACATTAATAGTTGTTTGATAAACGTTCAGTTATCGCCGAACAAGTCGTGTCTACCTACCTATTCAAATCGCTCTAATGAATATTATCTTTGCTTCTAACCTTCCAAATAAGCACTGCGCCTTTCTGCATATTACAGAAAAATCCAAGACTAAGTAATAAAAGAACATGGCAGAATTGTAGTTGGTAGAAAGATCACAATTTTAACTGTTTGAATCTAGCCATCTGTTACGGAAAATCTCGAAGATTAACGAAATGGTTTTAACAACTGACATATTTAATTTATTTGTTTGAACATTATTTTTAATCGATACTCGTATTTGATTAGATATTCTGTTTTTAATCAAACAGTATATTTATATATTTATTTCCACCGGCCTGATTATGATAAATTTTGTTACGAAAATGTATGTCATTCGGCAGGATTCGAACCTCCGACCCCTATCAACATAGGGGAAGCTACCATCTGTGTTTCCAAATTTCCCTTAAAATCGTTAAATCCGCCCTTCTCAGGAGAGATTCATTTCTTCTTGGGAACTTTGATGTTTAACAAGTTTGCCTCGCTAGATCAATTATGACCGAGTAGTGAGTTTGATCCTCACCGTGCTCCATACATGCAGATTTGTGTCACATCTTTACAACCCAATTTGGTTTCCGTTCTGGTAAGGGGTGCAACAATAGCGCATATGTAATAAATAAAATAAAACGAATTCCAAGAAATTGTTTACCTAATAAGACACTTAACCTGCACTGTCGACCCCACAGCAACATATGATCATATCAACAGAGACTTCTTATCCATTAGAAACCGCCTCCCAACCTCCGAAACTATTGAAAGTATCACTAATTGTGGAACTATAACAATCCAAAGAATCTTACATATCTGCCTATGCGTAAACATTTCATACCACATCAGAAGTACGTCATGGAGGTAAAGCCCTAGTCTTTTTAATCTCATCCCAAACTATTTCCTGTGTATATACAAAACACAGATGTGATGAGAGAACATTTAAATATTTCAAAGCAATAGAAGACAACAATCTTGCTTTTCCTCCTAGACTGAAGTTGGGGTGGGGGAAAAACTATGATCTGGAATTTGGATGAAAGCAATGGTGATAACTACTTTGAATCCTTCATAAAAAAATACAGGATGTGGAATTAGTAAATACCTGGGTATATGGATCATCCCTAACAAGTATAAGAGAAAAAGAAATGGGACATACAGTAGGCCTAGGCCAGAAGTAGTTTCGTCCAACAACGTAAATTGCTACGAAACCAAAAGGCCAACCTGAAAACTCAAGTACTGTTCATAAATAGCCTCATCAGATCGAGACGTTCATATGAATTTAATGCATGGCACCAAACCAGTTAAAAATATCTAAACTGAGCCTCGTATACACGCGCTTCCCAAGATTGATGGGGAAAAAGACTTTGGGCAAGTAAAATCCGAAGATCTTGGCAAAGATCACCCTTCTTTGAACATTTTGGACTGACGCTACAGAATCAAACAAAAAAAAACTGTACCATACAGCAGAAACCACATCACTTGAAGAATACCAACAGCAGCAACGACTAAAATAGATAGCACATGTACTTCAAAGAGAAATAATAACATAAACGAGGTGTTAACATTCCACAACAAATGGGTTCAGAAGGAAACCCTCATCAGCACTGGGAAAAATGATAACAGCTACTGAATTCAAGAAACCCATTTTCATAAAAATGTTTTTAAGAAGATTTTATAAATTTCAATCGAAAACAGTAATGGATTCTCGGGAAATGAATGTCAAATGTTTCCTTGTAGGGAAAATGATAATATTGTCATTACCATTAGTAAATTACTATTCGTTTCTCATTGAAAATCTCTAATCGAAAACATGAATATTCATTTTGGAAATCACTTCAATAGCAAAACATTTAGCAGAGCTGTTGTTTCTCTGAATAGGGCGAAACAAATTTTCTAGTCTTATATTTCTTTATATTTTAATCGTCTGTTCAATGAAGTTAAGCTACCAGTAATAATGTAACACAGCATTATAATTGTGGTGCTGATTTGTGATTTTTTAGGTGAAATAAACTAATCGCTTGTCAATTAAAGATTCATTAATTAACTATTCATTAAATAATTTTAATGTAGGTTGACAAGAAAAAACATCAGAGACAGACGCACAGACAAAAAAAAACGAACATCAGAGACAGACGCACAGACAAAAAAAACGAGCATCAGAGACAGACGCACAGACAAAAAAACGAGCATCAGAGACAGACGCACAGACAAAAAACGAACATCAGAGACAGACGCACAGACAAAAAAACGAACATCAGAGTCAGACGCACAAACAAAAAAAAAAAAACGAACATCAGAGACGACATACGCCAGAGACAGACGCACAGACGACAGAGACAGAGGCGAAAGAGAGACGCACAGACGCCAAAGAGAGACGCACGGACGCCAGAGACAGACGCACAGACGACAGAGAAAGACACACAGACGCCAGAGACAGACGCACAGACGCCATACGCCAGAGACAGACGCACAGAAGAAAAAAGACAAACATCAAAGACAGACGCACAGAAGAAAAAAGACAAACATCAAAGACAGACGCACAGAAGAAATAAAACGTCAGAGACAGACGCACAGAAGAAATAAAACGTCAGAGACAGACGCACAGAAGAAAAAAACAGTAGAGACATACGCACAGAAGTAAAAATAAACAGTAGAGATAGACGCACAGAAAAAAACATCAGAGACGGACACACAGAAAAAAACATCAGAGACGGACACACAGAAAAAAAACATCAGAGAGGGACACACAGAAAAAAAACAACAGAGACGGACACACAGAAAAAAACAACAGAGACGGACACACAGAAAAAAACAACATCTGCGACGGACACACAGAAAAATAAAAACATCTGAGACGGACACACAGAAAAATAAAAACATCTGAGACGGACACACAGAAAAATAAAAACATCTGAGACGGACACACAGAAAAATAAAAACATCTGAGACGGACACACAGAAAAATAAAAACATCTGAAACGGACACAGAAAAATAAAAACATCTGAGACGGACACACAGAAAAAAAACATCAGAGACGGACACACAGAAAAAACATCAGAGACGGACACACAGAAAAAAAAAACATCAGAGACGGACACACAGAAAAAAAAAACAGAGACCGACACACAGAAAAAAAGCATCAGAGACGGACACACAGAAAAAAATCAGAGACAGACTCGGAAAAAATAGACAGACTTACAGACACACAAAATAGAGAGGGAGACATATATAATTACAAACAAGCATAAATGGCAGTAAAAAATGCCGCTTTGAATTTTTTTAAAAATCTTGAAAATCATTTCTCATCCAACAAAGTGCATGTTTACGTCGTAAGACACCTGATTCTGTAAATATTTTTTCACGTAATAAACTTTCCCGATGTTTATACATTTGTCAATTCTTGCCTCACTATAGGCAAACACACAGTCCAATTTTAGGACAGCATTTTCTTTTCCATTTTTATATAAAAGATTTTTAAAAAAATCACTAACACTCACATGTTTAAGAACAAAATCATAAAGTATAAAACAAACAAGAGTACAAAAGTCTCATTGCGAATATCTTCTTTCATCCTTTTCAAAAATAGGTAGGCTTAATTACATTTATGCAAGGTACTGCTCAAGATAGACGTCAAATGCAAACCTACTCCTAGCGTCCAAGAAGAAAAGCAATATAAAAATAAAAAAATATTCTCAAATTTAATTTCCAGCTCATTAATTTCTGTAATTGCGCTGTCACTCATTGTGTGATTAAAGACATAGATCGGCAAACCGAGTATTTGGTATGAGGCAGAATTAAATGAAAACTGATGGCTATGAATCCAAGAATAGTTTCCGTGTTTAAAGAATGATAAATACTTGAATAATATAAAACATTACCACATGTCAAACTCACTAAACATTACCTACAACGCTCGCACATTAAACATTATTATACAGTACTTAACAGAGACAATGTCGCTCACCTTTTTAGCCTTGAATAGCAACCAGCCTAAGAAAAATATTGAATCCTAAACTATGAAGAATTTATAAGGAAACCACTCCTATCTTTTCCAAGAATAGCAATTTACATATAATAGAAAAATGATCTTGTTGAAGTTGATCTTGTATGATATTTATCATGCAAGAACATGGAATTAGATAATAAAACGTCTTTAAAAAGTATTTTGATTAAAAAACATCAAGCGCAAAGATTCTGTAAATACAGGTTCGTAGATAATTTTTTTTCGTATGGATTATATATCTGACAAAAACTGATGATTGTATGGGTCGAAAGGTTGTATTAAAACTATCGAAACAACGAAGTTTGATTGTCTAAGCAAGATTTAGTTTTAAAATCTTCAGATACAGATAAAGCTTTATATTAAAATATAGCAGAAAAGTTTATTGAATATTATAGTTAAAATGAAACAAC
The DNA here is from genome assembly GCA_037127315.1 of Ascarosepion bandense. Taxonomy (NCBI): domain Eukaryota; kingdom Metazoa; phylum Mollusca; class Cephalopoda; order Sepiida; family Sepiidae; genus Ascarosepion; species Ascarosepion bandense. The sequence continues at coordinate 138,240 of JBBBDQ010028989.1, forward strand.
ATTGTGGATAACGGAATACTGAAATAATTTGAGTCAACTGTGAATCTATAATCGTATGAAATGTCGATGTTGAAGCGCCTTTCCAGACAAACTGGTCAGACAAAATCTAGTAACTAACTGTAGAAAGTTATACGCTATTGAATCAGCCCAATCAACCTGCTGAATACCTTGTAACAGTGATGCACTTCAAAATTAGTGATCTATTTTGTTACTTCTATGAATAGATAGCATTTTTGCCATTAACACCAGGCTATATATATATATATATATATATATATATATATATATATATAAAGGAAATTATAGAACACGTAGGTTTTAAACCCACTGTTCATGCATTTACTTTTATAAAGAGTGCTCGATACAACGGAGAGTGTTATATTGTGATGGTTGTTACAATGGTTTATAAAAGCAGTTTATAAAAGTTTATTTTTCATTTCAACTTATAAACCAGACGTGGGGCACACGTAGCTCCGAAACGCGAAGATTTTTGTGTAGTGATACTATGCTTTTATAAACCATTGTAACAACCATCACTATATATATATATATATATATATATATAAAATCAGATACATAGATTGGTATGGATCGTAACTTCATAGCCACAAACTGGAAAGTTAAAAATCAATGAACAACCAAAATTGAAATTTTTGTTAAGAACATTTTTTAAAAAATGGTTTTAAAATGTTAGAAAAAGGTGTTGGAGAAAAATTAAAATGGTAAGATAGACAAGTAAGAAAATATTTCAAGAAATTGTTGTCGCGAATCTAAACAGAAAAATATGCAGGATATTGCGAACAATATCTAAAAAATTTTGAAAGCAACCAAACTATCATCTTTAAGTAAGAATCAAAGAAACGCGTGTAACTGAAGAGGTACATAAAAACTAATTTCTCAACAGCAATTCTATTTTTCATTATCTTGGATGGACCTGGTGGATGGGGTAGAAGTTAGGTTCTTCCTGGGAATAATTCAGCTTGTTACCAGGGCAGAAGCAGAACAATATTCAGAGTTAGTATTGTAGGCTGTAATATATGTCCCTTCAAGGTCAAAATCAATGGTTTAGATGCAGATAATTATAATGGTCTGTATTTAAGTTCTTGGGCAAAATTTGATTTTGAGTAACGCAAGAAACTTTTAGTTAAAAAGCCTATTCGCGTAAGACAATAGCCATTCATATTTTGCAAAACTGACTTTTTTTCGACCCTGTCAAAAAGCTTCAAAGAACACAAATTAACGGAAATATTCTTCGTTTTTCAGATATTAATTCACTAGAAAAACTGTAATAAAAGAGACGTACACGAGAGCGTAAAACAACATTCAAGCAAAGAATACCTTGGAAGCAACTATTGCAAGTAAATTTAAAGTCGAAACAATAAACTTAATAAAAATATCAATGAAGGAAAAACGGGAGAAGGTTATAGAAGGAAAAGAAAAAAAGCTATTAACATAAAATAAGTTAATTTATTCACATATATGGGCTAATGTGTTAAATATGATTCTATGGCCTACATCGTTTTGGTTTATTTATAAATAAAGGTTCGTGTTACATTTTACAGAAAATTGCCTCCGTCACACAAAAATAATATTTTAATAGAAAGAAACTCTTGTGATATATTGTTCATATAAATACATCCTCAATATTTAGGTATATCGACTGATTAGTGCTAGATTTATTGTTAAAACATTGAATAAAATCTGATAGGGATTTAATTTCTACGGCTTATCAAACCCCATTGCAGTTTATCTAAAGTCAGAAAATATTTTTATATTATCATAATTTTTTAGATAATGGTTTAATGATACAAATCTTGTTAAGTAACCTATAAATGAGGGAGAAGTGGTGGATTCACACCTTTCCCAATTGTATTTGCGCGTAAGTGAAAATAACAAACCTAATGGAAATCGGAACTAGGCTCCCCAGTGTGATCTTTTTTATTCAGTTACCCCCAAAATAAAAAGCGATACTTAGTTCAAAATCAATTTAAAAAAAATAAAAGTCTTTCTTGAACCCATAATTTTATTTCCAAGCTGAGTGATTAAATTTACTATTTCTAACACGAAAATAATTTAGTGTATTTCAAACAATTTAAATTTGATTTTTTTTTACTTTAGTAAAATCTATAAATTCGTCCATACTGATAGATCTGTCAACGCAAATAATTATCTTTATTAAAAATAAAATATACTTTTCTAAAATCTTAAGTTGGCTGGTTTAAAGTATAATTAATCTGGAGTTAAACAAATATTACTTTTCATTTAAAATATCGTAGAAATGTTCTTTGTGAATATGGAGTAGGTGTTTTTTTTTTCTGACGTATTGCAGGGTTTAATTTTTGCTCGATGTTTGGTAAATTTAAGTCAGGAGAGATATATTTGAAAGATTGAGGAATACAACGTGAACGCCTTTTTATGAGATTTTTTTATTACCTATTAATCTTTAAAATTTAATATTTTAAGCAGTTTAAAATTTAATTGATTTTTATGCGATTTGGCTTTATAACCTTATTTACGAAAAACGATAAAAAATCTCTCAGTTCTATTGCATTTTTTTCCCCATTCAGGGCAGATTTTCTAGTACTGGGGACTGATAATTATATTAACAAATATTGAAAAAATAAATAATTTTCGTTAATAATCGTTAATTTCTGAATAAGTAATAAAAGTTTCATTAAAATCCGACAATTGTGTTTTTGCAAGAATGTCCAGGTCAATATTTTTGACGGAAAAAAAAATCGCGCAAGTTTCCAGTACAAATTTAAAATCCCATATTGAAGATATTTCCAAGGTTCTAAAAAGAGTAAAAAAAATGTGTAAGAAATTCTTTGGCCTTTCTTCTTAATAATAACGATTCTAACAAATGAGTTTATATTTTAGGCATTTTTCTTCTTGTCTGAGGTACTTACTGTAAATGGAAATAAACACTGACATGAATAATGAAATAAATATTTTTAATTGACTAAGAATATGTAAAATAGACATATTGAACACCTACTATTCATTTCTTTTACCTTTTTATCACCGTGAAATTAAATTAGTTCCAAACAATGATTATGCATCGCTTATACTAATAATTTAATCAGTTTCACGTGAATTATCGCTATAAATATTAAGAAATAATTATACCTTTATAAACAATGCTATCACAACCACTTACCCAGCCAAGATGAGTATTTCAAATAGCGTTAAATCAAAAAAGTTTCTTTGTTAATCTGTAGAATTTGCGAAGAAGGGAAAAAACTATATAAATTTCTATAAATCACTATTTGGTAAAAGGTTGAGGTTAAGTATGACCAAAAGTATCGAGCTCATTATTCAGTCGTAAATGATTTAGCGAGACAAGCTTTCTAACATTTAAACTACGACTGTAACACTGCACGGCGGACGGCTGCCCTCAGGCCAGATCCTGGTCGAAAGGGCACCAGATGTGACACCTCAGGCCGGGCTGGCCGTCTGTCTAATGTGACGCTCGTTCTCGCTGACGGTCGTGACGATCCCAGTTGTGACACTGTCACCCGGTCGTGACGATCTCGTCCGATGATATCGCCACAAAAGCTGGATTACAGGACGTCTGTTGCAACAACGGGCCACTGTCCCACATTGTGATTAGATCCCAGAGGTCACGTCTTGCAATCTTGATAGTCGTCCCTTTTAGCCAGTCTGGACACTGGGGTACACTTGTGGTTTGAAAGAAAATTACGGCACAAAAAAAAAAAAAAAAAAAAAAAAATTAATAAAATAAATGAACGAAGTTGAACACGCCTGGAGAGTTACGTATAATGTCTTTATATAAAGAAAAAACAATGTCTTTCTCTTCCCAAGAATACAGTTGTCGAAAATGATATACAATCGTTGAAAATGATATTTACAACGGAGAGAGAAAGTTCGCCAAAAGCATCATAGCTTCTAATTTTTAATAAAAACGTCTTATTTAACTTCCGTTAGCGTTGAGATCTCTTTAAAATTTCACTAAAGTCTTTTCACGTATTCTTTATAGTCAGTGTCGTCAAGTTTTCTATGTAACTTCTAAAACAGTAAAGTTCTTTCGGGTTCTTGACGGAATCAAAACGGAATGTGCCGAATCGGAGGCGCTGGCGGAAAATGTGGTGGTACTGGCGGCGGCTCTCTGCCCCAAAATTTCTTCAAAAACTCCGACTCAAACTGTCACCCAATTCAACTTTTCGTGTTGAGCATCTATTTTTATAACCAATTTCGATCCTCTCTGGGGATCCGGCCGGCTCACTGACTTCGGCCAATGAAATCGGTCTCCGCCCACTCGATTTGCGGAAAGTTTTAGCTCGACCAATGAGATTATGCCAACTCACATCGTACCTCAATTCACCTCGGATTATTACGGACTGCTGTGATCTCCAGCGGCCTTGGTCTTCGGGTGACCTTATCAAATCACTCTGGCACTTGTTTTGTCTACGCGTTTTCAGATTAGCGGAATCGACATTTCAACTCCAAAAGAACTGAAATTTATATGAACATGAAAGTAGCGAAAATTATACAAGCATGAAAGACGAGAAATGTATATTTTTCCAAAATAACTTTATGCTCCCGGCTTTTAGAAGTACTTGAAAAATAATAAAATTATTATTTTTTCCCTAAGCTCATATTGCGTGACGCAATAGAACTCTAAGAACATTGCCAGTATCGATTTCTCTCTCCGTTGTTTTAAACCAACCAAAGGAAAGTATCCCCGCGGGAGCAGGGAAAGTATCCCTGCGGGAGATAGTGTCACACAACGAAGTACCCTAAATGATTTTCTAAGCGTAGTCTAGATGTGGCACAAGGTTGAAAGTATAAGCACTCAGTGAGAATCGAACTATTCAGTCGTAATTCATCTATCGAGGCAAGATTACTAACCACTATAACACATCTAAGTATACTAAATATTTGATATAAATAACAAATTAGACCGATTCAAATTATCATAAACGCAGGACATTCTATTAATCAGTTTCAGACAAAATAAAAACATTATTGAAAATTTCAGAGTAATTTTGTACAAATGTTAGAACCTTGAATAAGTTCCCGCTGTTTTCCAACAGATGGCGTTCCTAGAACTGCGTGCGTGTACTTTAAAATGGCAACGCATCTATGGGAAGTACTATAAGCAAGCTTGAAATGTATGCCATTTCGCCGAAGTGCAAACAACTTTGTTTTTATAGTGTTAAACATGTCGGATTTCGTACCAAAGAAAGTGTATTTGCCGGGAATTTTACTGCAGAACTCTATTCAAAAGATATCTACAGCTGAAGTACACAGAATTCTTGTTGAGACTTACGGTGATCATGCTCTATCAGAAACTTGCAGAGATTGGTTTAGACGCTTCAAAAATAATGATTTTGATGTTGAAGAAAAAGAACGCTTTGGCGCACTGAAAAAGTTTGAAGACAAAAAAAAAGGAGGTATTACTTCATGAAGACTCATGACAAGGGCAAGCTGAACTGGTAGAATCATTAAGAGTTGATCCCACAACAACTTCGAAACGTTTGAAAGCATTAGGAAGGATTCAAAACCAAGGTCACTGGGTTCCGTACGCGTTGAAGCTGAACAGCATCTTGTCACGTGTGAACAGCTGCCTCAACAGCAGAAAAAGAAATGTTTTTTGCATCGTATCGTGACCGGCTATGAAAAGCATCAACATCGTTGATAAAGCCGAATATTCATAGTTCAAAGCTTTTACTCAGCATTTGGTGAGATCAGCTGAGTGTAGTTTATTATGAGCTGCTCAGACCGACAGAAATCATCACATGTGATTTCTATCGACTACAATTGATGAGTTTTGAGCTAAGCATTGAAGAAAAAAACGGCTGCTATATGAGCAGAAAAATGACAGTGATTTTGCAACCTGGCAACGCTAGGCCACAAAAGACGAAGTTCAAATTCTGCCAGACAGATGGGAAAAAATAGTGGCTAGCGATGTCAGTGACCTGTTTCTTACTAAATGTTTGTAAATAAAGCATTACTTTTCATGAAAAATCAACGGGAACTTATTCAAAGACCTAATAGAACAAAACGTTTTTCTGTATAATATTCACTCGTATTTGTGTGTTTAATACTCTGTCATTACCTCATGTATATATTAGAAACAACGTATAAAGTAGTTAGGAGAGTCATCAAGAAATCTTCCTGTGTCTAATGTATTTCCAATTGTACGAAAACCTTCTTTGAAAAAACTTGACTAAAATAAAATAATAAATTTGTAAGTATCACATCAACAATTTTTTGAATATGAAAGTTTCGTATTTGCATTTTATTTACATTCTTTTCCTAGTAAAATTTGAATATTTTAACAACGCCAAATTCCCCAACACCACTTTCTACAAATCTTTTTCCAACATTAGCCAACGTTTTTAGAATTATTTCATTCATAATACCATTGCATTGGATTTAGCTTTTTACTTTAAAAATATCAAAGATGGTGGGTCTTATCTGCAGGCACAAATATCTGTCAATGTGAAGAACAAACATCAACTGTTTTTAACGGAATCAGAACTTTAATAACAGCAATGACATGCTGTATTGCTACATGTGCACATTTAAAAGCACCCAAACTGTTTATGAAAGAAGTTATGATTCCCTTTAACAAAGATATAAAGGATAAATAAAAAGGAGAAAATAAAATTTTGAAATCGAAATGCCACTTTCGATGAAACAACAAATTAACCAGTGTCTCTATTACGCATAATGTATATTTTAGCATGATTATAACTTTGCATAAATCAAAAGAAAAAAAAAACTTAGTAAAATGAAATGGTTTCCGGTTATGTGGTAAACCACTAAATATTTATAGAAAGTTGAAAAATTTGCCGCTTTCTTTTAAATCACAAACAGGGTAAAAAAAATCAGACAACTTCAAACATTAAAGTTGTCGTTTGTGTGTGGGAGGGAGGATTGGCTGAGTTCAACTATCCGAAGTGTTATACTTTGGTTACCTTGTAAAAAAATGCCGACAGATACTATGATACGTCAAAATCGTATATAGATTATAATTTGATTAGACTAGGAGGGGCTCTCGGTGGTGTTTTCATTTGGTATTTGAGAATAGATGGAACAGCACGCAATTGTTTAGCTTACTGAAATGTTTTGTTATTTTCAAAGCATGATAGGATCTTGGCAAGCATATTTTTTTTGTCAAAGTGCTCGATTTCGAGAGAGAGTTAATAGAATTAATATGGAGAAGTTTATCACTTAACTGAGCAGAGTTATGTCAACTTCAAATTTTCGTGAAAGCATTATTGTGATATCTTCAAGTTTGTCATTTCCCGGCCTTTATTCTTATTTATATGAAGCTTGGTGTAATTTAATATCTTTGTAAGCAAGCAGTTCTACAGACGGTTAATTGCTTTTTAATGCTTTTTGTTGTGTTGACCTCTTTTTAGTGTGATGTAGTGTAAGGTAGGCGGTTAATTGCGTTTTATTGGGTTAAATTCTTTTTAGCGTGTTTAAGTAGATGTCTGCTTAAGTGCTTTTATTACGAGTTAAATGTGGGTTGACCTTTTTTATATATATATGACTGCTTAAATAAATTTAGGATATGGTTAAGTGCTTGTGTTCTTGTGTGTAGTTATGTTTGAGTTTGGAGTGTGATTTTTTTCCGTTTGTTGTATTATCTTCTGTTTGTTTGATTTTTTAAGGATTAATTTTATTTTACGTGTATCTGATTATGTGTAGAGTTTATGTAGGTAAAGCTGTGTGTGTGATATATTCCGAACACGGTAAGCGCATTGTTACATATTCAGTTACACGTAAAATAAAAGTTACCTTTGATAATGGCTAAAGATATAGCCAAAAGCGTTCGAAAACAACACATCTGGATAATTCCTATATAATTTGTGCTCTGAAAAAGATCATAACTCAAAACATTATATCAAAAACATAACGATGATACCTTGTCTGTCATTTTCAATGAAACTTGCATAAAAGTGAGATTATCACACACACACACACACACACACACACACACACACACACATATATATATATATATGAGGGCGAGAGACGGGGTTACATTAACAGAACGCGATATTTAAAATGATTTATTTTTTGTATTGTTAGGTTTTGAAGGCTATCACAATGCGTTTAGTAAAATAAAGAAAGGTAAAGAAGTTGTTGGGTATTACCCATTTATTATACATTAATATTTCAAGATCAAAATTTCATCTTCAGAATGGTAGGAGAGCTTGTGTTCGAGTTCCATGCCTTTCAACGAATGGTCATTCTTAGCTGCTGCTGCTGTCAATTGTAGTGTGTGTGTGTGTGTGTGTGTGTGTGTGTGTGTGTAAGAGCATGTATGTGTATATGTGTTTATGATATATATATGTGTGTGTGTGTGTGTGTGTGTGTGTGTGTGTGTATGTGATTGATAGTTGGAGCCTTTTTACGGTCTGATGATATCAGTCCGCTTTAATATGTCTTTATTTTTTATGAAAACTTGAAGCTTATTTGAGATTTAATTTCAAGCTAATAAATTTGTTTTATTCTAATAAGGGAAGTTTCTTCCTGTATTTCAAAACTATTTTAAATTGAATGGAAAGTAGTTTTTAATGCGTTAAAACTCGCTAATTTTAACCATTTTTCATCATTATGTAGTTTATTTTATCTAAAAAAAATAAAACATAATTTTCTGAAACCTGATTTAAGAATATTAGCTGATTTCAAGTTTAATTATTATGACGTTGAATAAGTTCTCGATTTTCCAAGTATTGTGTTATTGACAAAAATTAGTAAGAAACATGTCACTGAAAGTAATGTCCATCGCTAACCACTATCTTTGCTCATCTTTCTGGGAGCATTTGAATCCCACGTCAGAAAAACGACGTCTTTTGAGACTACCCATGTTATTGACCAGCTATTTTCTTTTTTGCACCTTCATAAGAATGCAAGTGCTGCTCAGCCAGGCCATGTACCATCGTTCGGCACAAATGATAATTGGACGGAGTAATATCTACTGAATATAGCTGATGGGGTAGGACTTTTCATTAAGTGTTACTTGGAAACACTTAATGAAAAGTCCTCACTCACTCATTTTGCAACATGTAATCTAGCGGATGTGCGCTGTGGTGCATTGGATATCGGCTCGGGACGAGAAATCGGGGAGCCGAGTTCGAATTCCAGATGAATTCATTGCATTCACTTACGCGCAAATACCCTTGGGAAAGGTATTAATCCGTCTATTTCTTCCAGTTATGGGTTAAATAACAGGACAGATTGGGTTCTATAGCCTTGGTCGGCAACCAATCTACCGCAGAAAGCAATGGCAACCTACTGCGGGATAATCTTCTGCCCAGTCAGTCATGTCTCTTTCGAGACATGATTGCCCAAGCGTGTATCACGTATGGCATTTAACTGACTGACTGATCTAGCGTTATGTTGCAAAAATTACTGTCGTGTGTCTGCTCGTATAACGGCCATTTTCTTTTTCAATATTTGACTAAAACGCTTTAATTGTAGTCAATAGAGATCTCCCGTGAGGGTTTCGGTTAGTTTGAGCAGTGCATAATGAACTACACCCAGCTAATCCGGCCCAATTCAGAGTAGAAGCTTCGATCTCTGGCTATTCGGTTTTGCCGCCGAATCTTGATGCATAGAAGGGCTTACTATCAATATTTTACTCTCACGATTATCGTAGTTGTGTCAACTTTTCATCGACGGTCACGATACGACACACACACAAAAAAATTATTTTTCTGCCATTGAAGATGTTAACACGTGCCAAGATGCCGTTCGGCGTCTCTCGGTTTCATTTCTTACGTCACCCAATGCACTTGCTTTTAAATCATTCTTAACACTTTCAAACTTTTCGAAACTGTTGTGGGATGAACTAATGATTCTGCAAGTTCAGCTTGCGCATGACATAAGCCTTTATGAAGTAATGCCTCCAATTCCTCGTCTTCAAATCTTTTCAGCGCGTTAGAGCATTCTTTATATTCAACATAAAATCATTATTTTTGAAGCGTCTAAATCAATCTCTGCTTGTTGCTCCTGACCGAGCATAGTCGCCGTAAGTTTCAACAAGAATTCGGTGTGCTTCAGCTGCAGATTTCTTTTGAATAAAGTAGTGCAGTAAATTTCCCTGCAAATACATTTTCTTTGGCCCTAAATCTGACATGTTAAACGCTATAAAAACAAATTTGTTTACACTTTAGCGAAATGACATACAGTGAATTTCAAGCTTGCTTATAGTACTTCCAATAGATACGTTACCATCTGAAAGTACACGCACGCAGTTCTAGGAACTATCTGTTGGAAAACAGCGAGAATTTATTCAAGGTCCTAATAATCTGATTTGAAATAAATGTCACTTTTAGTTTAAAATATCGCAGGAATGCATTTTTTGGGGTGTCTAAGATGTTGACAGTTTTACTTACTGACGTAACTTTGCTAATTTTTTTTCTACAAGAGAAAATTACTTGAGAAATATAACGTGAACGCCTTTTTGATATCTTTTTCATCTACGTTTAAGTGATTTAAAAAAAATTAGGAAAATATTCTGTAATCTGTTTTTTTTGGGGGGGGGGCTTTAAATTTACTATAGTTGTCGCTCTTATTTTTTGACAATGTTGTGTATAGACATCCAGATTTATAAATATCGGCGTGTTTATACCCCACGCACACACAGCTAAAGAATTCAAAACCCTTTTTAAGTAACTGGGAGGTCGATAAACTGTGGTAAGTTTTCCATTTATCATTAGTAAATGTAGGCATTTTTAGAAATTTTTAAAAACTTTATAAATCATTTTATTTAAATTTTAAAAATTAAAACAATTCTAGTTAAAATTCATTAATCATTGATTTTTTTTTTCTTGACAATATGTCTTATTCATAAAAACAAAAGATTTTCTAATTAAATAATGTATTAGTTTTATTGTAGATTTTTATTTCACGCTTCAGAGTAGATTTTCAGTAACTGGTGGAAGGAATCCTTTTTTAAAAAGGAATTCTGCGTATAACCAATATAAACATTACACGGTACAAAAATTAATTTCTCAATTTCATAGAATTTAATAAGTATGTGTGTGTGTGGTGGGGGGCATATGCAAAAAAATTTTAAACCAGGATTTTATCAATAACAATAATTTAATTCATTTATAAATAAGTCCTGAAAATTTCACTAAAATCTGACAATTACTTAGTTTTTGCAAGAGTTTCCAAATGAATGTGTTTTTCACAAAGAAAAACAAAAACGCTAAAATTTGTTCGAAGTTTCGGCCGTTGTACGCTCCGGCCTTCTCCAGATGCTAGGAATTTCGAACCGAACCCTCACTGGGGCATACGATCTCCATCCCTTGCGTAGAGTCTTTTCTGGTAGTCATGAGTTATCTCCCTCTAACCCTGTAAGTTACTTGTTTACCAGTGCTGTAGCTTCTATCCACTGGGCCACGTGTTCTTAAGAACACGTAGCCCAGTGGGTATAGATGTTGGTTAGTTCCTGTGACTTGTGACTTCAATACCAAGCTACAGCAGTGGTGAACAAGTAATTTACAGGGTTAGAGGGAGATAGCTCATGAATCATAACTACCAGAAGAGGCTCTATGCAAGGGATGAAGATCATATACCCCAGGGAGTGTAATAAAGGGTTCGGTTCGAAATTCCTAGCACCTGAAGAAGGTCGGAACGTACAACGACCGAAACGTCGTACAAATGCCAACAAAGATGAGGACAATAGTCCGAATAATGTAAATTCTGTAAATACTAACTCATCTCAGAAATATAGACAAATACTAATTTCCTATACTAATTTCTAGTTTCCTGTCTGAAGAAAAATAAGATCTCTAACCAAAATTTCGAACGTTCTAAAAAGAGTGAAAAATATAATTTTATAATGAAAAATCCTTTGGTCTTTCCTGTTAAGAAAGATTTTGACGATAAAACTGTTTTTATTAGGTTTGAAGTACTTTTCACCATGGTATGCTCATTTATAGAGCATCTGAAGAAGTAAATATATATATATATATATATATATATATACATACATACACGTGCTAATTTACCATAATATAATTCTAATTAGCTACGGATAACTCAAAGGATTACATTTACGAGTTGTTCTTATAACAATTTTGGGAGAAAATATCAAATTACAGCGTTGAAAAATTTCTCTGTTAAGAACAAACAATAACAGCAAAGTTCAAGCAGTTGCCTTAGAATCTCGAAAGTGGTCGACAGAGTTTGGCATGCGGGCATTATGTACAAACTACAGAGCTATGGTATAAATGGACGCTTGTTCGATCTATTCCAATCGTTCCTGTCAAGTCGTGCAATGAAGGTCGTATTAAACGAGCATGCTTCCAGATCTTATCACACAAACGCGGGTGCCCCTCAAAGCCCTATCCTAGGTTCTATGCTTTTCCTGATCTTCATCAATGATCTTCCTGATGTAATTAGTTCACAAGTAGGCATCTACGCCGATAACACCACCGCCTCAATAAGAGACCTACCAAAGCTGATAAAGTAAATCTCGATAATGCTTTTGAAAAAGAACCTCCACGCTTTAGTGAACTGGGGCAAGAAATGACTTGTAAATTTTAACGCTTCCAAAACAAAGTTGCTTTCCTTTAATCACTACAGACAAACTCACGGTAATGGTTGACTAGCGGCAACCAGAAAATACACTGCGCCTCCTCTGCCTCACTCTCACAGCCGACCTCATGTATAACGACTACATCGAATCAATAGCTACTCCTAGGAAGGTCGGGTCACTGTGTCAGGCCAGGAAGTTTTTCTCATCAGAATCTGTCCTTCATATATACAAATCTACCACTCGTCCGTTCATTGAATACTGTTGTCTTATCTGGTCGGACCCTCCTGCTATTCCAGTCGGGGTGCTTGACAAAATTCAGAGGCAGATCTGCAATGTAATCGATCCCTATTTGGCAGCGCAACTTCAGCCACTTTCTCACCGTTAGGATGTGGCTTCCGTCTTTTCTAGAAATATTTTCACGGCTTCTACTTTGACAAGCTTATCTCCCTGGTGCCTCCTCTGCACGAATTTCCTCGTGCTACTAGACTGGAAACTAGTGAAAACAGTCAAATGTAATCGTCTCTTCTACTATAAAAGTTTCTTTTCTCGCACTTTCCGTCTTTGGAACTCCCTTCCGCCTAATTGCTTCCCCGGTAGCTACAATTTCCAAGAGTTTAAGTGCTATGTCAATTGCCATCGTTTATTCCTTTGATTTCTGTTATCTTTTCTCCGACCTCCCCCACTTGTCTCTCTTTATTTTCGCTCTTGTCACTTGTAACCCCCTGTATACGGCAGTATCGCCTTGCTTGGGGTGAATCGATTAAAAAAAAAATTACTTGAACTTTACATTGGAAGTTATGCAGATACGTTTTTAGAGAATCATGGTAAAAATATTTTTTAACAACTGTTACCCCCTCCACATAATTACATGAAATTTCAAGAAATTACATACTGTTGCAAAATTTAGTTCTATTAACTAAAAGCAGGATTCCTTGGAAAATATAAATCATCTATTTTTCCCAAAAATTTACTCCGAATAGTAAAATAAAAAAATGCAATATATCTATGACATTATTTAATTAGATTTGCTTATATATATATATATTTTTTAATCATTTCACCCAGAGCAAGGCGGAAATGCCACTGATGTGCAGGGGGCTACATAAATGTAAAAAGATTAATTAGAAAAGAGTGAGGAGTACAAATTAGTAAGAAAGGAACAATAGAAAGCTGAGAAAGCAGGTGCAATGACAGATACATAGGTGGAGAGAAAGAGAGGGTTATACGGGGGTGGGGAGAGAGATAGAGTCCAGTGGTTAGTAGATGAGTATTGACTTTGCATTTAAATTTCTGGAGGTTGTAGCCGTCAGGAAAGCAAGAATACGGGAGCGAGTTCCACAGGCGGGAAGTGCGAGAGAAGAAGCTGCAGGACTACTGTCGTCTGCATTTGGCTAACCTGACTGTGAATGCGTGGGACCCAGTTGCCAGTCTGGTTGCACGAGTAAACACCTGTTGAGGAGGCACCAGTGACTTAAATATATATATATATATATAAGAACATTATAGTCTGAAGAAAAAAATTCGATGAATGGTGAATCCTTACAAGAATTTTTTCATTTTTATTTTTTAATTATAATAATTTATAAAGTTTCAAAAATATTTTAAAAATTCTTCAAAGCCTTGTTGTGGTTAGGTTATTAAGTGAAGGCTATATTTAATAATCGAAAATTGAAAACTTAATACAAATCTTCCAGCCCCAAAATTTTAAAATTTGAATTTTAGTTTTAATGGAGTGTAGAAAGGTTGAAAGAACGATAATTAACTTGTTCATAAACATGTAAATCTGGCAAAAAAAGTGTCCGTTTTTTATGCTTTAACCGAAAATGCTCAAAAGTTGAGATTCCAGTCAATATCATTTCTGTTTGAAATACATTAGAATATTTTACTTAGTGGAAATAGTAAATTTAATCATTTAGCCTTCAAGAAAACAACTTCGAAAAGAACTTTTCATTTTAAAAAAAATTGATTTTATAACTTATCGAAAATGAGTATAGATACTTATTGATTTTAGTAAAAACGTTTCATTTTTATACTTCACTGACGATCGAAGTGAATTGTATTACTTAATTAAGTTTAATTAAAAAAAATCTATCTCCAAAACTGTTAAATCATCTTTTAATGTGCATAATTTCGCAATGCTAGACTGAAGCGTTAAATTATATTAGTACAGAAGTTTGCAACTGCTTATTCAGTCTTCAATTATGAAAAAAATAAGGGCTGGAAATTTTTTGCCCCCAATTAACATTGGTGATGACGAAAAAGTGCCACTCAAAATACTGTTACGGCTAAAATTCTCTAATGAGCTAATGGCGTATTTTGCAAATGCTTGCACACTCAAAATGCAATATATAAACTATTTTAAATTCAGTTTTATTTAACTTAATTTGTAATAAGTTAATCATGTGTTGTAATATCAACAGTGAGTATTTTACTTTCTTTTAAGATATTTCGAATATTAGAAAAGGATTGTCAGCGTAGCATTTTGTTAAAATTAAGCCCATTCTGACATGTAGTGATTAAAAATGGTGACGCACTGACTTCCTTATTTAAAAATCAATTACGTAACTCGACATAGTGCTTTAAACATGTAAACAGTTATTAGATAAAAACAAACAAAAACGTTCCGAACAAAGATAAAAGCAAAAGGACAATTTCCATATGAGAAAGGAAAAATTGACCATACAGGTGTACATTAATTTATCACACTGTCTTTTAAGCCAATAAAAATGTTTTATTCATATTTAATATTTATCAGTCTTTCTATCAATCTATGTTACAGAGACATGTTCTGTCGCCCAAATAATTTCAACGACAAATAATAGTAATTTTTGTCTTTTAAAAATTACTCATTATGACCTTAAAGTACGGTGGGGCACACCAGTGTAGAGAATTAACAAAAAAAAAAAAAAAAAAAAAAAAAAAAAAAAAAAAAAAGAGGCAACAGAATGAAAAGCAAAAACATCGACTGAGTAATAGGTTTCCTCATTGTTGCAAATAAGTCTTATCTTTTATCCATTGATTCATTCAAATCACTTTGTCTTTATAATAACGTTCTGGTGGTTATAATCTGTCCTTAATCAGGTGTTTGTCGTAACAGTTAGCTTTCGATTAACATCGAGTACCGAACTACGTTTTTCCTAGTGCTTTTTTCGTCAATACCAGTGTCTTCCTTCGGGAATTTAACATCACTAAATCATTCCGTCAGGCATGACAGAATCTTATAGATAAAATCAATCGTAAACCTCATCTGATTCCACCACTGTTTGGTAGCATAAATATATACACCAGAAATAAATGATTCAGAGTTTTAAAATTCATATGCAACAAGAGACTACGGCTAAAATAAAAAGTTCAGTTTGAAAGTCCTAGAAGGTTAATGAATACAACAGCTACCTATAAGTTATAAGACTAATTTATTCGTTTCTTTTACGGCTTATCAGCCTCTTATGAGTTATTTAAAGCGGAAACATTCTGGATTGTAAAAACAATTTCTTTTGCGAGTGAATATTGCATTAACAATGATTTGAGAACAAATGATTTTCCAGAAACAAGTTTTACTATTTAGTCCATAGTTGAGGAAAGATGGATTCATACTTTTCCCAAAAGATATTTGTGCGTAAGTAAATGTAAAAGATCAGATTGAAATTTGAACTCGGCACTCTGAATTCTCATTCGGAGTCATTATCATTTAAACCAACCGTACATCCATCGGAGAGTAGAAAAACAAAAGCTTTTTCATAGAAACAGATAGTAGTAGAAATTAATGAAGGCCTTAGAAATTCAAAACAAATAGTTAAAAATCTCTGAATTATACATTTACCTCTGAGTACAAATAATTAACTGAATGCTATCACAATTTTCAGATAGCATGAAAAAAAAAAAAAAACAGCAGCTGAGAAACTCTCTATTTTATTCTGTTGGCTTAGGTTTCTTGCAATACAAAATAATGTCCCAGTGCTAAAACAATGTCATAAAGAGGGTATCTTTAGCTAAAGGCTAGAGTCCGAATCAAAGCGAAAGTAGCAGGTGGTTGATTACTCATGGATATTATTTCTGAAAAAGAAAAGAAAAAGAATCAGAAGCCAGAAGATATCTGTCGATTCGGAGTAGGGCCAGCTGACCCCTACTTAATTGCCGGCTCGAATGGGAATAAAGAGACGTTTCTACAAAGGTTTATCATTCAAAGTCCGGTCAGTTGGACTATTTGAAATGCTTGTACTATTATGACCATGGTCATTGAGGAGAGATTTATCATCTCAATGGTGAGGGATGAACAAAAGTTTCATAGTCAGATTTGGGCCAAATAATATTTACCTTATGGCCATTTATAACAGCAGTAGCAGCTTAGACTATTTCACATGGGTGGTCAAGCGAAAAGATAGATAAATCTAGTCAAAAATACGAGAGGTTTTAAATAAAAACCGTTAATTTTGGTTGTTGTTTTTCTAGTAGCCTTGTCCCTTTAGGACGTGACGATCATGGGTTTCCTCAACTTCTTGTCCTTTATATCGCTTAATAAAGCGTCTTTTTGCTATATCTTTTAACCCCTGTTCTGCCAATCATTTATATACGCTTCTTAGGTAGATCATGCGTTGTTTTTTTTTTGTCCCTATTGTCTTCAATATGTGAGTGTTAAATTTTTGAGCCTCCTTTCCTCATGTGCTCTAAAAACGTCAACAGTCTCATTGATGCGACATATGTATTTTTTGTTACCATTTTCTGTAACACTTTGTCTTTGCTCGCATGTTCAGTCCATGGCATTCTCAGTATGTTTCTGTGGAATCACATTTCTGTTGCCTCAAGTCTTTCTAATCTTTTAATTAGAGGGTCCAGCATTCACTGCCATATAGGAGTACCAATATTACTCAACAGTTCAGTACTCTTTGTTTCCAATGAAATTTTCCTGTTTCTTAATACTTTACCGCGAGGTTGTAAAAAAATACCAGGTTGGGAAACTGGCGCGGGATATCCTTCTCTCAATGAGGGTGAATGGGCCTCTCTTAAGCTGTGGTAGGCAACCCATCTAGTGATGGTGTCACGATAAAACACCCTTAGTAGCTCTAGCGAAGCATCAAGTACTCAGCTACTGACAAGATTTTGAATCTCGATCGAGGCCACAGAATGATTATGACGATGATGATGATGAATAACTTTTGGAAGGCATCTTTCGCTATCCAATTGCAATTTCAGTGTCGCATTTTCCATCCTCTGTTAAAACACTTCCGGTAATTTTTTTTATTTGTTCCCCGAAGGCGTTTACCCCTTCAAATCTTTCCAAAACATCCTTATTTCCGTGCAAATGTAAATGCTGAACTGAAATCGATAATTGTTTATTGACGAAACCTAACTTTTTATCAAGTTACCAACCAGAAAAATATCGAACTTTTTTTGTCGCTGTTTATCTCATCCCGTAACCACGGTTCAAAAATGTTATTCACTGCAGATTGATTTCACGCGTAGTTTGCCGATTTTTCGGCCTTTTTACTTCCTTTTTGCAATTACTACGCGGAAATTGAGTTCCGAAATCAAACAAATCTCGGAGTAATTGCTCAAAGGAAGTAAATCGGCCGAAATAACTATCCTACACTTTAACTCATTCAGCGGCAAATCTGATACTACAACGGTGGTAAGGGGTGAGATATAGTCCGATTTTTTTCTGGTCGATAACATGAAAAAAGGTACGTTTCTTCAATAAATAATTATCGATTTGAGTTCAACATATACATTTGCACGGAATTAAGGCCTTCGGAGAACAAATAAAAAATTTACCACACTTCCTTGATTTATTCAGATGTAAAAGTATAATTCGGAAATTTGTTATGAATTTCTAAGACCTTATTTCATTCCTGCTACAATCAGTGCGTTGTGGTGCAGTGGATATCGACTCGGAACGACAAATCGGGGAGCCGAGTTCGCATTCCAGTTGAATGCCCTGCATTCACTTACGCGCAAATACCCTTTGGAAAGATATTAATCCGTCTCTTTCCTCCAGTTATGGGTTAAATAACAGGACAAATTGGGTTCTTGGCCGGCAACCAGTCTACTGCAGAAAGTAATGGCAGCCTACTGCGGAGTAATCTTCTGTCCAGTCTCTTTCGAAACATGACCGCCCAAGCGTGTATCACGTACGGCACTTAACTAACTGACAATCTGTTTCTATTAAAAAGCTTTTGTTTCTCTACTCTCCGATGATAATGATTCCAAATGAAAATTCAAAAATCTGAGTTCGAATTGCAGTTATGGAAAAAAGTATGATTTCATCTTTTGCATTTGTTTAATTTTACTATCTCCAATTTGTAATTCGCATTTTGGTATGTTCCTTTTGCTGATAACAATGATTTTAATTGATTGGTTAATCATATAAAATGTTATTGATATGCTTCTTATCTTTCACCGTATTTCAGCATACGGTAGTGGCTCTCTTCTATCCGAATATTTATGGACAACGTTTGGTAAAAGTACAAAAAACAGCACGATTCCTTAACTTGATCAAACCATAGCTGCATGATACTGACGAGATTTAAAATAGATGCCAATTGGACGGAGTGCAGGGAGTGCCTTATGTATTTACCAATATTATTACTGAAGCGTGAGTGCAAGAAACCTCAAATAGAATTCAGATTTGCATTATCAAATTGGTTTTCTACGTTTTGTTAACCGTAATATTAACTTGAACACCCATTAGAGATTTTAGAGGCGGCTGAAAAAAGGCATCTGATAGCAACTCAGTTGTATCGATGAAAATGATTTGCAACGTGGATGAATTTACCCACGACCATGTAAAGAAATGTTGATATTTCAAAGGAAACAGTATTTTACTCGTCATTCTCCACTCGTTCACACTTAATTGCCTTGGTGCCATTTTAAACTTAAAGTTTGGGTAGTTAACTATCGAAGTCAGGTCTTTTGTCAGCAGAAGCAGTTCGTTAATGTTTACTTTCACTCCACGGGAGTTACACTGCAATATTTTATGCATACTTGTAATCTTATTAATGGCTTTTGTTCCCTGTTTAGGATGTGGTTTCCGGCTTTCTCTTTTCCAATCATTTTACTTTTTTTTCTCAATTGAAGTAGATAGACTAAACTATCACCCGGTTCACACTCCACCCACGTCTATTGAACAGGTGAAGAGGATCACCCCTTGTTCCCTGTTTAGGATGTGGTTTCCAGTTTTCTCTTTTCCAATCTTTTCACTCTTACGTATCCCTCTGCGCATCAGTGGCGTTACCGCCTTGCTTGGGTGATATGATTAAAAAAAAAATGTTTTTGATTTGTTTTATTTTAGAAGATTTAGCCGTCTGTGTGTTTTGACTCACTGTTATTTCATCCAAGTTTTCAAAATGATTTTCAATAGAGACTTCCAGTTTTTGCTTAGTAGTTTCCTTTCTCTTTGGTTATGCACGCAATCTAATATTTAGGAACTTTAGTTGGACGTATAGATTTTTCTTTATAATCATATGGCCCAAAGCAAGGCATTTTACTGCCACTGTTTTGCAGGGGGTTCCGTAGGAGGAAATTATGAGAAAGAGTGACTGGTTATAGGGGGTGTCAGGAAGTGGGTAAGAGAAGGATGATAATACTGATGAGAGTGGAGTGGACGGAGAAAGGAGCATGAAAGGGAGAATGCAGGTAAATGAGATAGAAAATTACTATTGACTTTACATTTAAATTGTTGGAGATTGTAGCTGTCGGGGAAGCAAGTAAATGGAAGAGAATTCCACAGGCGGGAAGTGCGAGGAAAAAAAGCTGCTGGAGTAGAATTTGCGTTTACATTTTATTGGTTTCCCAGTAAAAGGGTGGAACCTAGTTGTTAATCTTGTGGCTCGAGTAAATTCATATATAATAAAAAGAATTACGAAGAAAATTGGTATATCTAAACTTATTTATAAATGGAACTGTGTGTGTGTGTGTGTGTGTGTGTGTGTGTGTGTGTGTGTGTGTGTGTGTGTGTCTGTTACCTATAGACTCCGAAACGGCTGAACCAATTTTCTTGAAAATTTACACAGTTGTACTATAAGCGTCTGCGAGTGTTCTTGGTTAGGTTTTGTGTTGAGGTACCCCCGATAAATATCGAAAATCGATAATCGAAAACATCAGGTTATAGAAGGAGTGGTCTGATTTTAATCAAATTTCATACACTCATAGACAAAGACATAAGAAACGATATTCAGAAGTTTCAAGGTTGCAGTTCTTACAATAGTGCAGAGAATTGATAATAGATAAATACACAAACATCTTGCATTATTTTTATATGTCTGTATGTTCTTTATACAAATCCCCAATTTTTATCCGATTCTCACCAAACTTCACAAATATTCATTAGGCTGAGTCTGAGCTCCAGGACCATGGATTAGTTTTAAAGCTTTCATTACACCCGAGCAACGCCGGGCTATACTGCTAGTGATTAATAAATTGAATGTAATCAATTATTTAGAATAAGATAAAATAATTCTTTCTACTTGTCTATACTTCTGGGATGAGATTTTTATCCTTTGTTTTGCAGAAAGCTTAACATTTTTGGGTAAAGCAGCCTGCGTCTGAGATTTTGTTACTCTTATTAGCAGTTTCCTGTTACTTTTTACCTTTTACTGGTTCCGTCTGACACATTTCTTTAAAATATATTTCTTTCAATTTTTCTTTTTAAATTGGGCCAATCATTCGGCTTTAAGTATATTTTTTATAACCATTTCAGCCTAAGCAAGGTAGTACTGCCACCGGTGCGCAGTGGGTTACATAAGAGGAGAATGTTATGAATGAGGAACAAGAGAGGGTGTCAGAGAATGGGTAAGAGAAGGATGGGAACAAAAGATGCGATAAGAGGAGATAAGAGATGGCAATTGACATTACATTTAAAATTTTGGAGATTGTAGCTGTCATGGAAGGAAGTGTACGGAATGAAGTTCCAAAGGCGGGAGGTGCGATCAAAGCCGATAGAGCAGAAGTTGCAGTTACTTTCGATTGGTTTCACTGTAAAAGGGTGGGACCTAGCCGCTAGTCTAGTAGCTTGAGTAAATTAATGCAGAAGGGGAACCAGGGGGCTAAGCTCATTCGAGCAGAATCAGTGAAAGTATTTGTAGAAGAGACAGAGGGAAGCCACATTACGTTGGTGAGAAAGTGACTGGAGTTGAGCTATAGTCATTCCACTTGAGGTCGACTGATGGAGTTAGGCCGAGGAGGCGCAGTGTATTGCTTTCAAGAAGACTAGCCTGATCCATGCTGATGGCAGGTATGAGCAGTTGTCTATGGTGGTTATAGAATAGAAGCTTCGTTTTGAAAGCATTAAAATTTACGAGCCATTTCTTACCCCAGTCCACCCAAGATTGGAGGTCCTTGTCAAGATTATCAGCGAGGTTTGCATTGTCAGCCTCGGCAGATTTTTTATCATGGCGGGAGTAAATGGTGGTTTCGTCAGTGTAGATGCCTACTTGGGATCTGATTACACCAGGAAGATCGTTGATGAAGATCAGAAAAAGTGTAAGATCTAGAATAGGTTCAATGGGTTCGTATGATAGTATCTGGAAGCATGCCCGTTTAATTTGAATTACGCAATTTGAAAGAAACGATTGGATTAGATCAAACAAGCGTCCAGTTATACCATAGCCCTGTAGCTTGTTTAGAAGGTCAGCATACCAGATTTGTCAAATGCTTTCTAGATATCTAGGGCAACAGCTCTATCTTCGCTGTTATTATCGAGAGTCTAATACAAACTCTATGATGATTGTTAACATATCAGCAGTAGACCAGGTGAAGCGGAAGCCATACTGTTTATCGAAGAAAAGGCTGTGGGATGTTGAACCACTTCAGAATTTGATAATAGCCTCGGACACTTTGCCAAAAATCGTTTGGAGGCTGATAAGGCGATAATTAGAGTCTCTCAATAAGGTCCCTATACTTGTCAGTCTGATTAGAGTTATTTGTCTTGTCCTATCCACTATTCTTGCATAGGAAGGACCCTTCATACATCATTAAATTACATTTGTTGCTCCTGTAAAAGGAAATGTTTCTTTTATATTATACTTCCACAATCTTTTTTTTTTTTTTCCATTACTCACAATTTCCAGAGTAAGCTGGATGATTTTCCTGGCAATTTGAGCATCTAATTTCATCCTGGCACTCAACTTTGCCATGATTAGAATCTTTTGGGTCACATTGGCGCATGTAGGGCGACTTCTACAGCTATCTATGTGATGTCTAAATTTTTGACACCTAAAACATCTCAGAGGAGCCAGGATAGATAGCCCCACTGGCTCGAGATTGTGACCTATTTCGATTTTAGATGGAATTTTTGGTGAGTTAAACGTAAAGATACATGTATTCGTAAATACTTTTTTTACCATTTCTTCTAGTCGAGATCCTTCGGTAATCAGAGACTCTCTGGCTACACAAGACAGATTAAATTTCTTCTGGTGTGGCCAGAGGGAGCTCTCTTCTTCTAAACCTTCCCTCCATGTATTTAGTTTGATGTAAGGAAAAGTTTTAATGCTTATGTTGTGAAAGGTCTTCATTTTCATTAAAGATATCCCGTGTTTTCTGGTTTCAACCTCCATCAGATTACCATTTCTCATCTTTCTATCCGATTCTGGATTTTTTCGACTGGATATTATCTTTTCAATCAAGAAAAGGGACAGTCTCGACAAAGGAGTTTCCCCCTCTCCTCCAAAGACCAGAGTAAAAAACATCTCGGAAATTCTATGTTACTTTCTTTTTCGGAATCTGAGCCTGAAAGGTATCACTTGGGTTTTTGTTTTGATTCATAATTTTTATTAATTAAATTTTACTGATTGTGCTCCCCACCCATCTTGAAGCTTATCGTTGGAACCTGCCTAAGGGAAATCCCAATCGCCTTCACAGGTCAGGGCTACACAGATCAATATACTCGCACTTGCGAGAGACCCGGAGTGCCTGTCGCCACATTTGTTGCACTATTGAATCTTTCAGTGAACAAAGTGAATTGTTAGCAGCCATGTCCAAATCTAAATGTCTCTAAAAGCAGATTGGCTATCAACCAACGCCTATACATTAAGTTGAGTTGTTATTCCTCTACTGGTTCATTTGGGTACAGTTTCTCTGAAGAACTCAATTTGATGTCGTTATAGGCTTTAGGGCTTGACCTGATCAGCCGATTAATCGGACAGGCCTAGCCTCTCCGACCGCCCGTCTATTCCAGGGAGTGTTGGGAATCGGAAGTACCTAACCCTCACTACCGAAACCCTCAGACACCAGGATCTCGTCTCTAGACTACTGGTTACCACCCACAGCAGACAGGTGGCCCCATTGGGGAGAGGTTTTACCCCTCGCAGAGGTGCAGTCACGTTTTCGCCAGACCATGGCGTTTTATTCTTATTTAATATAAATAAACTCTGGAAAGTTTTTCTCACATCCTATATTGTAACAATATTTAGCGGAACGGAAGTAATTAATTCTATTAATTATTTATTTATTATAATTGAAAAAATGTTTTTTAAACAGAAGAAAACGCACTAAGAAGATTTTTTTAATTCTTCGAATATGAGCGAAGGTAAAAGAAACGAAAGGTAACAAGTTTTGTTTCTTTTTGTTGTTATTCTAAACCTGAGAAAGAAAGAAGGGAAGGAAAGAAAGAAAACAGAAATAAATTCGTTTTTATTTCCGAGGTTAGATAAAACACCAAACAACGGACATTAGTAATGTGATTAAACATAAAACAATCCAGATGGCCCTAGACGAAAGTAATAACAAGGTGATAACAGGTGAAGTGAAGGATTGTCTGGCTAGCTTGAATTAAAAAAAAGAAATTGATAACAAAAATAACTTTCTGTCATCAGGGAAAAC
Organism: Ascarosepion bandense; assembly: GCA_037127315.1. Lineage (NCBI taxonomy): Eukaryota > Metazoa > Mollusca > Cephalopoda > Sepiida > Sepiidae > Ascarosepion > Ascarosepion bandense. The sequence continues at coordinate 162,586 of JBBBDQ010028989.1, forward strand.
TCTAAAAATATCTGTGACCGAAAATACAGATATTGAAAACGCAGATGCGGGAATTCTTATTTAGGTGACAATGTAAACAAATACCACCTGTCTGTCTGTTTCAGGCAAAAAGGGAAAAGTTTAGTCATACAGGCTTTTATGACAAATTCAAAGGTTAACAGTAATTGATTAAAACCCAAAATTATTTCGTAAGAAAGGAAATTTCGTGAGAAAGAAAATTCGCCGGATAAGTTCAGCCCAGAAAAGGGTTATAGGAAGATGACGTCATAATACAGAGAGCTATCTCATTAGTCCCGTGAACCAGCGCCCCGAAAAGGAAAGACGACCAGCAACTGACGTCATGGGTATAAGACTAATCCCATTGGGTAAACCGAAGGCAACAACGAGCAGCAGATAACCTCAGCATTCTATTGGTTGCCGAAATGAGGGATTAGACACCCAGCATCCGTCAACCCCACACAATGGCATAAATACAGAGTCCCGAGGGACCAAAGTTCGTTCGAGTTGAAAGTCGCAGTTCCAGTTCCTGGCCCAGAGATATAACGACAGAGATAGGCGTCATGCTGTTGGGCGCCAACCGCAGGGCCTACCGCCTCCCATAGAGCCCCTGGCTGAAGATGTAAAGAGAGTTAGGTGCTTACCGTATAGAGGCCTGCTGCCGGCCAACCAGAGTTGAAGACAGATACGAAGAGATTTTGCAGACAAAGTTTTGAAATTGCCAACTGAACAGAGTTGAACAGTTCGAACTCCCGGCCCAGGGACGTAATGACAGAGAAATAATTGCCGCGAAGTTGGGTGCCGACCATAAAAAAACTCGCCGCCCGCCAAAGACAGTTCCCGGCTGAAGAAGTAAAGAGACAGATAAACGCCTTGCCGTTGGGTGCCAACCGTAAAGAAGCCTATCGCCAATCGACCAACCAGAGTTAAAGACAAACAAGAAGTGATTTTGCAGACAAGGTTTTAGAAATTGCCAGCCGAACAGAATTAAAAACAGACAGTGATCCAGCCCGGAACAAGAAATCCACCTCGCTTCCGATTCCGAAGACAAACTGCGCCAACCTACCCATAACCCAGCACTTCGGCAGTTTCCGCAAATTTTCGGAGAGAAAGAACCAAAGTCGACTAGACTTGCTACGAACTTGGAGCTCCGTTCGGGACAAAGGGCCGTGGTTAGCCAGATTCCTTGATTATTATTTGGAAGGATAAACATTTGGAACGTTATACTTCGATTACTTAAGAGACTTCCGTTCCCCTACCAGCTTGATTCAAGGAGTAGGAATTGGGAAATATCCGAATGACCATTACACTAATGTGAATTATTTTCTGTATATAAAGACTTTCTTTTATAAGACTTCAGACGTCCGTCCATTTATTTTTGGTGCCATATTTCTTCCTTTTATTATCTAATTGTGTGCACGCTTTCCGATTTGGCTTAGTTCAGCAGAGAGACTGCTAGTGGAAAACTCACGTGACTGCCTTGTGATCAATCAACACAAGGTGGAACAAGGGAGATCATCGTGAACAGAGTCAACCTACGACCAGCTATCTGGCTCGAAACCAACAGCGACTGACCCGGCAAAGTGCCATAATATTTTGTTAGTATTTCATGACGTAAAGACATTGTTTGAATGCAGAAACTTCGAGTGGGAGTGACTGATTCAAATCTTTTAGCATTTGTTATAATTAATCCGATAAGTTTAGTATTAATAAAATGTAATCAAATCGCCTGCGTTCTTGTTTACTCCCATTCTTTCTCAAGGAGTGGCTGCTGAATAATGGACCCTCTCTAAACAATACACCAGTTATTTAAAGAAAAAATACAGCAAAGCATTTTGACTTTTCATGGAAAGGCATTTGACTAAGTTGAATACTTGGCACTTTTAAATTTATTACTCGTGCAGAATATTGAAGGTTATTATGCATTTAAAAAAAAAAAACGAGAATTTATATAACAGTACAGCAGTAATTAGATTTTACTAATACACGTTAGATAAGGATTGAAATACGAGAGGTTACCGATCAATAAACATACACGATGTTTGAATACTGGGTCAAATATTGAAAAGTGAGTCGGACTGAGAACAACGCGTTCACACACTCTGTTCTGTCCGTATCATACGCGGTCTCGATGACAGTCAGATAAATGCCTTCTTCTATGTACCTTGTTCTTACAGGACGTAAGCGATCATGGCCTTCCACGTCTCCCTATACTTGGTGGCTCTTAGCACGCTTTCTCCTGCAACGTCTCTCAGCCCCTGTTCTATCATCCACCTGCTCAGGCCCTTCAAATGTGTTATCTGCTGCTTTCCTCTATCTCTTTTTCACTCTATCTGGCTTGTTAGTATCAGGTTCTCCAAATTCTCCTTCCTCATTGCATGCCCCAGGAACTTCAGTTGCCTCTTCCTGATATTAATTTCCTTTTCGTTTCATTCTTTCTAACACCTCATCATTGCTCACATGCTCGGTCCACGATATCAGCAGCATCCTTCTGTAGAACCACATTTCAGCTGCTTCAAGTTTTCCCTTCATCTTTGTTGATATTGTCCAACATTCACTGCCATATTGAAGAACTGACATCACATAGCAATCCAGTACACTCTTTGTTTATAGTGAAAGTTTACTGTGTCTTAATACTTTACTCAGATTTTGGAACGCGTCTTTCGCCATGCCAATTCGCCTTTGGATCTCTGTGTTGTACTTTCCGTCTTCAGTTAGAATACTTTCCAGATATTTAAATTTTCGTACCTGCTTGATTTTAACACCCCCACCTGTATTTGGTACGTTATGCTGCTCTTTTTGTTGATGACCATACATTCGGTTTTCTTGCCGTTTATTTGTAATCCCTTTCTGACACTCTCTTCAGCTATCTTCTGTAGGAGTTCCTGCAGTTTTTCGTGTCTGCAATCAACACTGTGTCGTCTGCGTATCTTATGTTGTTCAGATTTTGACCTCCGATGACAAATCCTGGCATAACATCTAGGGTCCTCAAAATATTCTCACAAGTTAAATAAATCCGGTGAAAAGACACATCCTTGTCTTACGCCCCTTTCTATCTTTGTATAACTACTGAATTCGTTACCTGTCCGTATGCAGGTATTTTCCTGCTAGTAGAGGTTCTTAATTGCCCTAATGTCTTTCCCAAATATGTCGAGGTTGCTGAGCATCTCTAATTCTTTGTGGCATATTTTGTCGAACGCTTTTGCATAGTCAATAAAGCACAGGTGTAAGTCCTTCATTTGTATTGCCCTTTCAAAGAGCATCCTAATCATGAATATTGCGTTCTTTATCCCAGTGTCTTTGACGAACCTGCACTGTTCTTGTCCTATCTCTGACCTGAATCTGCTTCTTGCTCTATTCATCAGTATTCGGACGATCAGTTTTATAATATGACTCATTAAGCTGATCGTTAGGTGTAGTTCACACTCGTTTGCATCTGGCTTCTTAAGCTATGCTATGAAAATGGATTTGCATAGGTCATCTGGCATTATGCCTCTATTATAAATTTCATTTATTATTTCCATAATTTTCTCTATGCCGAATTCTTCCATGGCTAACAGCAGCTCTATTACAATGCCGTCTGGACCGGCAGCTTTGTTTCTATTCAGTTTGGCCATTGCAGCTTCCACTTCGGACTTTAATATTTCCGGTCCATCCTTATCTTTGTGTATTATCGGTTGCTCTTTCTTGTCGTGGAAAAGATCTTCTATATATTCTTCCCATCGCTTGAGTATTTCTTTTTTCTCCAGTATTATCGTTCCATCATTGGCTTTTATACATCCTGTTGAGGAGCAGGTTTTTTGTTCTGTCAGTTTTCTTATCTCTTTATGCATATCTACTTTATTAGTCCTGCTCAGTCTCTCTACCTCTGTGCACTTGTCGTTGAGCTATTCCTCTTTTGCCTGTCTGCATTTGTTCCTTATTTCCTTGTGCAGTTTCCTGTATTCCATTGCACATCTTGGCATCATTTTCCGTCTTTTTTACATCATGTCAAGGATCTCTTCAGTCGTCCACTCGTTTTTTCTTCTGCGTCTGATTTCCTTTAGGGCAACGTTGTTTGCTGATGTCACGATCGCTTCCTTTAGTGAGTCCCATTTTCAATGTCCTTGTTCAATTTTTTCTTCATATTTGTTTTTCACGCTGTTAGTGTATTCTTTCTGCAGTTTGAGGTCATTCACGAGTGTGTTGTATATCCGTCTCGGTGCCGTGCTAGGCTTCTTCATTCTCCGAAGTTTTGCCCTTAGTTTGCAGATGACTTGGACATAAAAGAAATACTCTCTTCATTCATTGAACAATCATAGACTTGCGTATATCCGCGTGTGTGCTCACAGAAAAATTACAGCAAGAAATGTAAATAGAAAAATTCGTTAAAATTCGTGGGAGCGATTTTAAGTCACCTGCATGAACTGATTTTTGTTTTGTTTAAAAATGATAATGCCGAAAAGTCATAGTGAGTAAGCGATAATTTAACATTATATTAAAATGAAATGAAATTGCACAATAAAAACATAAAAATCCTGTCAAGAAAAAATTTTCATGTGACAGTTAATATGATAATCAGAATATTCTTTTTACGTCATCCATTTATAGCCACCCACGCTGAACTAACATATTTTATGACCCGGACGAAAAGACGTTAACTTCTATCCCCAACAACACCGACCTCAGGCAATTTTTATTATTTATTTTCCTAGTAATTTGTAAAGAAAAATTCATCTGTCAAGTTTCTATTTCTAACCACAAAAATTAAAAAATTCCTTGTGTTCCTACGCTACTCAATCCCTTGCCCTCAGGTAAACAACAGTCTCCAACAACAAAAACAATATGTATTTCAAGTTAAGCTTAGGCAGCCAAGTAGACTAAACACTGCTATACATACTCCTTAAAAATAAACTGAATTTGTCAGAGAATTTATAACAACCGTTCTTTTATAGGTTCCGTATGTTTAACAAATTGCTTAAATAAGTAAGAAAAATAGTCGATATTACTATTTTCATGTCTAATTTAGTGATTTGTGCACTAGGTATTAGGCACTCATTTTCGATATCTAAATTTTAAATTGAATTTTTAAAAATAGAAAAGTTTTCTTGGAACTTGTATTTTAGTTTTAATTGTAAGCTAAATGATTAAATTTACTATTTCTAGTAAACAAAATACAGTGGTGTATTTGAAACCGAATGTATATTGATTGGAATCTAAAATTTTTCCGATGTAAAAAAATTCACTTTTTCGGTCATTTCTGATCAATTGACATCTTATAAACAGAAACCAATTCTTGGTTTTTAAAAATCTTGCAAAAATAAAATATACCTCGCTGACATTGTTTTATTCAAATTAGCAAATTTAAACTTACCTTAATCTGATTTGAAACAAGCATTACTTGTTTACTACCTGAAATGTACTATAAAAGCGTTTCTTAATTACAGTATCCTTGTTATCAGGGGTCATCATCGTGTTATCAGAGGCGATAACTGACTTGACAAACGGAAGCCATAAAAAATGCTAAGTATGGGAAACGAATTTGACAATTTTATGTAGCTTAATTATATAGTTCGCTTTTTGGTTTTGAACAATATAGTAAAATTAAAAATTTAACAATACTTTTAGCAATTATCTAATATTTTATAGAATTTTAGTTAGTTTAGCTTTATAGCTTTACGTTTGAATATGTTTTATGAAAAATAAAAATTAAAATGATATAAAACTTGCTTTTAAAATAATTTTACAATTTAACATCAGAATGAAATTATATAACATGGCAGAGGTAACTCAATAATTTATGAAATGTTATGACATTTATTAATTTTTAGTATCTATTTTTCATATTCTTTATTAGGTAAGTCCAAAAGTTGTGATTTCAAAATGACTTTTTTTTTTAACAAAATTAGAAAACTAGAAATTAGAATATAAACATTACTTTAAATTTTGAAGGGATGATTTGCAAAGCCTGTTGAATGTTGAAACGTAAGGTACAGGAGACATGGAAGCGAGATGAAAGAATTTTACCCTTCCGAAAATGTTTATATAATTTGTTGTTGTTTTCTTGTAAGGATTGCAACCTTTAAAACACGTGAACTTTTAATGATAAATACAACGTGGAGCCACCCGTATAAAGAAAATGTCAACAGTATGCACACGAAATTTATTTTTAAATAGAATGGCTCGGTTATTTATATTAAGATTTTCAATTAGCAAATATAGTCTTCACGTATAAACTTAACCTAGCGAGAACGAGTAAGGGGAAAATTTCAAAAGATTTCTGAAACATTATAAATAAAAATAATGAAAATGAAAAAAATTTCTTGTAAAAATTCATTGAAAAAAATTCTCTTTAGACTATGATAGCCTCATCACTCAATAAATCACTCAATAAATCATAGGCCTAACTCATAAAACAACATTTAGGCAAAACTCAACTTTACTCATCAACATAATGTATCACGCTAGAAAGAGACAAATTCCAACGCTTATCTAACAATTCCATGCCTTTTTTATAGAACGATTAATCGTTGGCCTCAAAATACGCCTCAGTTTCCGATATCACTTCTTCATTCAAGCCAAATCTCTTTCCCTGGAGCATTCTTTTGAGGTCTGCAAACAGCCAGTAGTCATTGGGTGCCAGATCTAGAAAATATGATGGACGAGGAACCAATTCGAAGTGCAATTCATGTGGTTTTGTCATCGTTGCAATCAATTCATGTGGTTTTGTCATCGTTGCAATCAACTTGTGGCACGGTGCGGTGTCTTGATGAAAGAATTTTTCTTCTTCATTTGTGGCCGTTTTTGGTCGATTTCTTCCTTCAAACGCACCAATAATGCTATATAATGTTCGCTATTGGTGGTTCTTCTTTCTCAAGGTAATCGATGAACAAAATACCTTGTGCATCCCAAAATGCGGAGGCCAAAACCTTACCTGCTGATGTTTGCGTTTTTGGTCGCTTTGTTGTCCACTCAGTTGCTTACTGATTTGGCTCCGGAGTGAAGTGGTGGATCCATGTTTTATCCATTGTCACATGTTTACACAAAAACTCTTTCTTGTTGCGTTGAAACAGTTACAAACAACGCTCTGAATTGTCGACGCGATGTTGTTTTTGATCGACTATGGGCAAACGCAGCACTCATTTTGAACACAGCTTTCTCATTGACAAATGTTCATACAAAATGGTGAATACACTGCCTTCTGTGATGTTCAACTTCTCTGCTATCTCATGTGCAACTTCAATTTACGATCGAGAAAAGCGAGTTTGTGGATTTTTGGAGGTATTTTCCGGGATAACTACCGATTTTGGGCGACTAGAGTGTTCAGCATCATTTGTGTCTGTACGACCGCATTTGATGTCAGCATACCATCTCTTAACCGTTGTTTTCGACGGAGCAGAGTCCGAATAACACTTATCAAGCCATTGTTTTACTTGAACAGTATTCCCCCACTCCATCAGAAAGCAACGCTTCATCAACACACGAAATGCAGATTTTTCCATTGTTTTGAAAATTTGCAACCGTAGCTTCACTTAAATAACTGTAATTTGTAAACTAATAATCCGATTGGGCCCAAATTTTATCACGTGTTATTTGAAGGTTAATACTTCATCAAAATCATATGGATTTATTTTATTGGTGGCGTTATCCATGTGTCAGGACCGGGACTTATTGAGTAATGTGTTATATTGTTTATAAAACCAATTAAAAGTTTAAATATTAAAGAAAATGGCCTAGTTTTATTGAATTTTTGTTTTCACAATTCGGAGCAGATTTTCTGAAAAGGAGATAAGTTACATAAAAAAATAAGTTGATTAGCATTTCTCAATGACTTCTGAATCTAATTAATATTAGGTATATGGACGAACTCTCGCGAATTTCTTGACATTTCAGGAAATTAATCGGTGTGTGTGGGAGGGGATAACATATGTAAAAAATATATTTTTACCAAGATTTTCTAAAAATAATGTTTTCAAAAGTGATTTCAGTCATTTGTGAGTATGTACGAAAATATTAATCAAGATCCGATCATTATTTGATTTTTGCAAGAATTTCCAAATTAATGTTTTTCACCGGTAAAAAAAGTGACTTGCGTAATATTACGTTTGCCGTAATAAACCCTTGTAAAAATTAAGTCACTCACGAACAAAAGAAAAAGCTTTGATATCAAAATTTTGAACATATTTGAAAGAATTAGAAAATTTAAAAAAAAAAATTGAAAAATACGTTGATCTATCTCTTGATAATAACATGAACATTTTGCCGATAAAACTGTTTTTATTTAGTCTGGGACCTTTTTCCTTCATACTATGCTGTTTTTGTTTTCTTTTTTTTTTCCTCAACAAATTCGTGGAGACTAAATTATTCACAATTCAATATTGGTTTTTAATTGGTAGTACCTGTTCGGTCCCGGAAAGGAAAAACCATGTTTCTCGTATTTTTCAAGTTATTAGAGTCTATCCTAAAAACGAATGCAAAAGTAATACTATATTGTTGAAAAACGTTTCCCTCGTGTTTTCCCACGTCTGATTAAACGATATCAAAGGAAATTCTATCAGTGTTGTTGTAATCATCTAACAAGCGGAACATTTCAAACCACCAAAGCATACTTATATCAGTTCTCTAAGCTAAGTTTAGTATACTTTACTTGAAAAATTCACTACACAAACACAGTCTTCCGCTTTTAAATGTCAAATAATTACATCACTTTTGAATAACTTCAATCGGGTGAGAAGGAATCATGCGTTAGAAAAAGTATACGACATTTTTTATAAGCAAATTAGGGTTTTGACCAGTACTTAGGCTGATTGACGCAAGAACTAGTCCTTCGGCGGTTGCTTAATGTTTTTTTAATACTTGGATCTAATAAATAGAAACATACATTTCAATGAAAGTAACAGAATTGGTAGAATTCTTAAATATAGTATAAAATAATGTAGTAGGCCTAACACTTCTGTTTTTAAATGTTACGCTATTTTTTCTGACATTAGATTAAGATTTAGACAAATCTCAATATAATTACAAAAAATATCTTGGCCACTTCGACGTAGCAAGCTTATATCACTAGAAAATTGAGTTGTCACTTCAATGCTCACTGGTGCACAATACTTAAAACCTTAAGAACATCTAATACTTTGCTTAGAAAATCGCTATAAAAATAGCGTGTAAAATGGAAAAGAAACTCGTTTTATGCTTACAATAAAATAATTACATAATACGTTCATTGTCTCTTATGTCAGTCATTGAGTCAATTTTCTCGACTGAGAGAAATCCAAAAGTTTTATTGGGTTTTAATAACGCAATGTCGAAGTCTTATTTTTTCACATTAATTCAGTCACTGATTACATCACATAATTCGCCATTCTATCAGCGTCACATTTATAATAGCTGGTCGCTCGTTTCCCAGTATTCCTGTTTACTAATGTGGCTAGCCATGCCTGTTTCAGATACCTGTTCAGACACATTTTTGTTTTTTTTAACACCATCAGAACCTACGAGTGGTTTATACTGCAACTATGCCGAGCAGATCTTAGTTATAGTTTTTGGGAGAAAGCGCGTTCTCTGGCGGGAACAAGGCTAACGATGATTTTACTTCGTACTTGTCTACGTAAATCCACGCACAAGGCTTAGGTCAACCCATGATATTTTTAGGAACTCCTCAAAAACATAACGCAAGCTGAGATCGCCTTCCCAATAATATCAAAAGATCAGCTTCCTGAAAAATCAACCATATTGAGGTTCGAACCAGAGTTTCATGATCTAACCATTAGAATTAGAGAAATAATGTAATTAGAATTACTGTTTTGCAGCCAAACGATTTAAACTAAGACATTTAATTAGATGCATTAGTTTGGCGTTTTTAGCATAGGTTTAATCAATGTATATAGGTGTATCAAGTTTAAAATTTAAGAAAATTATATTTTTTATCAATTCACCTCAAATAAGGCGACAATGCCACTAAGATGCAAAGAGATAATGAAAGAGAATGAAAATACTTCAGAAGGAACCGGATCTCCAATCTCAAACAGAAAGCAACGGATATATATTTTCCTGTTCAAAAGACCAGAGAGGAATGTAAACCGGACAATTAATTCTATTAGAGAAAAATAAATTAATAGTAAGTAAAATTTCAGAGTTCAGGCAGAGAAGTATAGAGTTGAAGTAGACTTTAAAAAGAACCAAGGGATTGCAAATAAACAATTGAACATAAACTTATTTGAGTCAAATAGAAATCATACAGACTGAAAATTATAGAGTGAAAATTCAGCTCAAAATTCAGATAACTATATATAAAGGCTCCGAATTTATTGGGCCATCATTGTACCGAAGGCCAAATTAAAAACCTAAATATTCGGTTAGTTTAACAGTTATCAGCGCAGAAGTGGAATCGACATCCCGGTTCAAATTCCCGCCTCATCTGCGTTAAATAGTAGATGAGAATGACTAGTCCTACGTGGAAGCCAGTCCAGGAGAAGTCAGTCTGCAGTAGTTTTCCATTACTTTCTGCGGTAGACTGATTTCCAGCCAAGGCTATAGAACCCAATCTGTCCTGCTATGTAACACATCAAAAACCATGGAGAAGGCAACGAGAAACCTCTTCACTATCTTTCCCAAGAAGTCATGGCAAATACAAAGATAGCTGAAATGTACCTGTGACGACAAATGATTGCCTTGGCATTAAAAATCCAGTGTACTTTAGCGAACATCGAAAATATGTTTAAACCATATAACAAAGTACCTAAACCAAAATCAGTTTATATTTAATAGTTTAACCACTGATATTACTGTGATACAACAAAATAAGAGAATAGATTTTTCCCTCCTTCGTCTTACTGGACTTCCCTGAAGAGTATAGGGACATAACCTTTTCACGCTAGTTGTTGCTGCTAGGGTTTCTGTAACAATTTTTTTTATTTTTTACAGAATATAATTGCTGGCACCACACCAAACGGCTTTTAATTCAGAATTGTCCTTATCACAGATTGGTTGCCAGCTAAGACTAGATAGTTCAATCTGATCTGTTTAACCCATAGTTGAGGAGTATTATACTTCCCAATGAACTCGATCGGGACTTGAACTCGGCATGCCGATTCCATTTTCTGTGCTGATAACCACTGCTCATATGTATGTATATGTGGAGAAGTGCCAGAGATTAATGGCAATATTTATGAAAAACAAATGAGAATAATGACCTGGCAAACATATGCTTCCTTGTACATTATTTTATGGTTATTCGGCAAGAAACGTTTGATTGAATTGTATTAATGTATGCAGTGTCTTTATCCACAGTTTCGATCTCAGTTACCAAGTCAACAAAGTTATAAGATTGCGTGAATAATCGTCCGAAAGAGTCGAAATGTTGGCAATTCTGATATTCCAAAAAGTTGTAAAGTGCTTTCTTTAAGCGAAAAGGTGAAATTTATCAACTTGATAAAAAAGTCGTATACTGAGATTGCTAAGATTTATGATGAGAACGAATCTTCTATCCTTTATCCAACATATTAAACTATACATTTATTATTCGTGATCGTTAATTTTATTGTGCTTAATTTATAAATTATCATAGATATAAATATATAAAAATATATATATATTCACATTTTGTGCAAGTAACCGGAGGAATCAGAATCCGACTAAAATAGAGTAGCTAGTTTGAGTTTTTCAATTAATGTTCTTATAATTTATTGAGATTATATTGCTCTATAATTTACATAGAATCGCATTGAGCACTTTTGACTTGTAAAATTATTGAAGTGATTTGGCTGGCTCATACCAATATTAATACTGTTTATTAAGCAATGAATATATAATTTCACCCCAAGCAAGACAATAAAGCCATAAGATGCAAGGCGTTACTGAGTGTGAAAGAATGAGTCAAGGAAAAGCATTAGATAAAGAACAATAAAATAACAGGAAAAAACAAACAAACAAACAAACAAAAAACAGAAGATAATGATTGACATTGAGCTTCAAAAATTTAAATACAAAGTTAACTAGAAAGGAAGAAGCCGGAATCGATATATTTTTTTTTTCTTCCGGGGTCCGTGTATATTTGGTGTTGTTTTTCTCCAGCTTGTTAGAGTTAAGGAATGTAAAAATTGTCCATAATTTTTATTGTTTTCAATATTCAAAAATTCAAAGAAAACTCAATACAATATAAAAAAGGAACTATATACCTCCCGAATAATTTGAAAGATTTATAAATGTTTCTCATTATGATTTAACCGACAACCAAAAATCTACTTAACTGCGGACCTAACTGCCATATATACAAAAAATATAATGAATTACATAAAAAAAATTGAGAATGAGACACTACACCAAGATATAATTAAACTTCAAAAACAGCAGCTAATTGCCACATAACCAGAATTTGGTGATCTACTTAAAGCAGAATTTATAAAAGAGAGACAATGATATATTCATATAAAAGGATATATTCATATAAACTCATAAATACTTCAATAAAGACTGCTGCAAAAGAATTACGCAGCCATCCAGAAATAGTAATTAAGAAAGCTGATAAAACATCTTTGTTGTTTTAAACAAGTCTGACTACAATTAAAAAAAAAAAGCAAAAGTTAATAAATTAATCACAACTAATAATGCCGAACAAGAGAATCTAAAACTTACCAAAATAATCGGTGACTATAAACCAGGATACATTAATGGTTCTATCAAAACACACAAGCCCAACTTTCCACTTTGCCCTTTTATATCACAAATACCCACTCCTATATACCAACTAACTAAAACGCTTAGACAATTAATTACACCCTTCAATACCTAACAAATACAACATTAAATAATCTCTTGAACTTAAATATTTAAAACTGAAAAACCTAATAATGAAACCATAGCATCACTTGACGTTGAAAATTTGTTCACCAACGTTTTTGTTAGAGAAAAAAAATATTTTAACCTGTACCACAGAAATCTCATTCAATGTTCACAGAAATAATGTTTACGTGAAATGGGATGGTGTGGGCTCAGTTATGGGTTCAACTTTCAGCAACTTCTACATAGTCATCCAAGAAAATAATATATTTAGCACCACTAAAAAACCTTCCATTTACTTACGATATGTAGATGCTATTATTATACAAGTTAAAAACATAGAAGAAATAATAGAACACCAAAATAAAAAACTGTTCTCAAGTTCACATACAAACTTAAGATAACAAAATCTCTTTCCTTGACATTTTGATAGATGCAAACATTAACACATTTACTACTTCTCGATATAAAAAAACAACCAGAAAAATCTCACGCACTCTCAACTATAAGAGTGAATGCCTTAACTACTATAAAATTGCACTTACACACAACTAAAAAAAAAAAAAATTAAGCAGACTCAATAATGACTTCCCAAACCACATAGTCAGTCAGTTTAGTGCCATGCGCGATACACGCTTTGGGCGATCATGTCTCGAAAGAGGCATGACTCGAAAGAGGCATGACTGACTGGGCAGAAGATTATCCCGCAGTAGGTTGCCATTGCTTTCTGCGGTAGACTGGTTGCTGACCCAATCCGTCCTATTATTTAACCCATAACTGTCCTATTATTTAACTATTATTTTACCCATAACTGGAGGGAAGAGTCGGATTAATACCTTTCCCAAGGGTATTTGCGCGTAAGTGAATGCAAGGAATTCAACTGGAATTCGAACTCGGTTCCCCGATTTCTCGTTCCGAGCCGATATCCACTGCGCCACAACGCACATCACAATAGTAGATGATCAAATAAAAAGAATATTTTAAAAACCTCAACATATCAAACAGAATATGGTACTGCCACAACAGACAATAAATATATCAAACTTTTATATTGCAGCCAGATCAACAATAACTACAAACAGGGTGAAGAAAAAAAATCTCATTCGTACTAATATATCTGCCGTGGATCGTAATAAAAAATTAAAATTAATAATATGTAAAAAATCCAATACTACTAAATTAATTATTCGTGTAACTCTTCTCGACCAACTGATGTATTACGTAAAACCAGCATTATATACAAATTCAAATGTCCCCTTGGAGAATGTATCTCTGACAAAAAAACAAAAAAACAACAACAACAAACACACACACACACACACACACACACACACACACACACACACACATATATATATATATATATATATTTATGTTAGATTTACAACAACTACATTAACAAGACGCCTTACATTACACATGTCTGACCATTCGTCAATTTCTAGACATCTACAACGTCATTCCTGTCTGCATTCACAATATAAAAAATAATGATTGACAACACAACTATCTTACACCAAGGAAACAAGAAATTTAAACTACAGATCCTCGGGACAACATTCATTAAAAACTTAAGCCGTCAATCAATTAATAGAATCGGCTATGAATACTGTCGTAATGTTCTAAAATGTTTATAAAAAGAACAGTTTTATGCTATAATACGTGCATGACCATGATGTTACAACATAAAAAAATTCTATAGTGGGTAATTTTCACGTTCTAATGAACAGTTACATTCGAAGCTAAAAAGAAAAATTTACAGTAATTTTTAGCAACACAGTTTTGCGGTTATTTTTTGTTACCACAACTTACACCCCTGAAAATGATCTTTAAAAAAATTGAAAGTGACTTGGGAACATCGAGAAATAGATATTAAAATCCATTTCTTACATCTTTCAATTATAATTCACGAAAGATTGTCCGTGAGTACAAACGGTTTTTATAAAAAATAAGCAGACGTAATGTTTGCAACTTATTTAACATATTTGTTTGAACATTACTTTTAATCAAACAAATAAATATGTCGGTTGTTAAAATCATTTTGCTAAACTTCGGGATTTTCGGTAATATATATATAGGTTCGGTACTATCCGCACTTTCAGGTATCAGTTAAGAGTCTAGAAGTTGTGTAACAAACTCACACCAATACGGAAATATAAGCTAATTTATATCATTTACATATAATCTTTCATGAATCAGATAATTAATTCCTCTAACGATGTTTTCATTGTTACAGAACAAGAATATTTTATGAAAATATAACTTTGGAATTTATGATCCATGGAAAACATCCACTTGCCTGGATTTAGAAGTCCCAACTAGTCACCCTCTAATTAGCAATGCATCATCATACACTAAAAAGAAACTTGTTTCAGTAGTAATAACCAAGTTAATTTGTCATAAAAAAGCAATAAATTTTTGTATGAAAATAGAAACGATGGCGAGATGTATCGTTTGATTGTTTTTTGCGTTTCCGAGAAAAATAGTTTTAAAAAATTATCGCTTTGTGATCAGAACCTTGAAAAAAAAAAATAAGATACTGATTAACGAAAAACAAAACAAAAAACAACAAAAAACAAAAAACAAACAAAAAACAAAAAAACAAACACTAATTGTCAAGATTTTATAAGATTTCTTCCGAACCTTTCCATGGAAATTTCCCGCTATCAGCTCCACTAAATGTTACCGGAAAAGAGTTTTTATTCTGTCTACTCATGTGACACGATAACTAGGCATATATGTATTTTATTATAATAGATTAAAATAGAAAATAGATTAGAATAGAAAATAGTCTAAAAACATATTTAACAAAAGTGAAAAAGAAGAGGAAAAATAAATAAATAAACGCTTTTTCTTTTATGGGGAAAATTGTGGAAGAGACAACGGTATCCGATTACTGTTTTAAATCCTACCACTCTTCCGGTAAATATTTGACTCAGTGATTTAATGTGATAAAGAGATAAAGTTCAGCAGGTAGGTTTTCGAATGACCGGGTCAAAGGCTGTCTTTTACTGTATCTTGACCACACATTAAGAATTTTCCGGCGGAAGTTTTATTAAGATAAAAAAGATAACTGAAATTTCAGACTTACAGTCGCCAATGTTTGTCACCGGTGGTCTAAAGCATTTCCGGATTTCCGGATTCATTTAAATAAATAGAAGTCAGTTAAGTGAGAGAGTCAGTTAAGTGAAAGTAGAGTTGAGTTCAGCCGGGTGCGAGCTTCAAGTAAGGATCTCCGTTCGTCTTGTTTCGTTCAGTTCGGATTTGTTGATCTCCATTAATTAGAGTTAGAGCTGTGTGTCACATTCGCCTGCCCCAACCGAAAAGGCTCACTCTAAACGAATAAAGCATCCTTTTCAACTCATCCAAGTTGTGGAAGTTCGTTCCTTATAGTTCAATCTTGTAGCCCCAGCTGTTCGGCCGACATTTTCAACAAACTCCCGGCAACATCACAGCGTGGAGAACGGCCGCCGGAGAAAATTGTTAGTACGGTCAGTTGGGGTGGTACACTCAAGAAAAAATTCACTTCCAGGTTAATGAATGGATTCACGATTTAAACCTTTATTTTTTAATCTGAGCCATGAGCAAAAATTTGGTTAGAGGAAAAAAATTCAGTTATCTTAAAATTTGCGTTACTCCTCTTTTCTAACTTAAATCGTGGATAGTATGGTTGTTTGTTTTTATTCTCTTATATATACATATGTATATGGTTAAATAAAATAAAGACAAGAAGAAAACTGTATTTTAAATCGCCTACGCGTTTCGTCCTGTGATGGACTTTATCAAGGCAAAAAGACGAAATGAGCTTTATTCTAAATTACGTATCTATAAGCAAACAGTGTTGGCAATAAACAAGAACGCTAATAAATCATTTCAAAAGATTAACAGAATATTTTAATTTTTAGAATTCCTTCATGTGTAGTCACGAGATATTAAAATAAAGGGAATTCAACCGTTTTCTTTGAAACTTTTTATTATGTATGTATATACATATGTATATATAAGGGAATAATATATAACATTTAATGTCTAAACCCTTATGTCAATAAGAGACTGACAACAACTAGAACAATTCTAACAATCACTGAAGTAGAAATTAACGAATGGACGTTCTTACCATATACATTAGCAAAAAAAAAAAAAAAATCTATTTAAAAAAATAAGCAGAATTCGGAGAATTCTGGCTGGGGCTTCTAAACAATATCCAGAAATTAATAAAAACAATACAATTTCTGCTCCCTTCCACAACATCTGATTTATGCGAGTCTGCATCGTCAAATATGATATATTCGAAAGCAAAATAGAAAAAATTGTTATCGACTAAAGATCAACTGTGAGACAAGGTCTCTCTGTAAACATAGCCTGGCGCCCTCGCTCGGCTTTTCTCCGACCAGTCAAGTTACTCCATACGGCGCTTCAATTTCAATTTACATTGGAATGAACAGAAACTGGGAAAGGAATGATGTATGCTCACAAATTAAAAAAAAAAAGTATCGCCATGAAACGGAATAAAAATACTTAACCAATTTCCGATATATCTGGTTGGTCGTTTACGGATTCACTTGGTCTGGTCTTGAGTAGTTTAGTGACATCTTCGCTAGTATTTTTGTCTCTTACAACAAACCTCCTGCAAGCAAGAGCTTCTATTTCCTGTTACCAACCCTATGCCCATCTTGACTTCACCGTTGCATGGATAGCTATTCGTGAACTTTGAAAACAAAATCCACTCAAGGTAACGTTTTACTGAATGCGATTCTGTGTGGACGTAAGAAGAGAAAGTGCTGATAAGGACATGTAAGATAGATAAGAGTTGACCATAATTTTAAAAGATTAAGAGTGAAGTGATCGGGGAAGCACCATCTCGGGAGTTTGTTCAACAAATTAGAGATTGAGAAAAAGCAGTCTGAAATTAATTATTACTAACCGGATATGAAAGGAATACGGATTCGACCATGTTTGTGTCATAGCGGATCCTAGCCGTAAGGGTTTGAAATGGTGTCACTAAGGAATGTAGTTCGTCTGAACATTTCTATGGAAACAGTGATTGAGTAGCGATATGTTTGTGACTTTTCATCTGCGGGGAAATGGGCTGTAGGGTTAAAAAATAATCGCTCATAAGGCCTCGTAAACGCCTTTCACTCAAGGCTGGAAAGTAAGGATTCCCACTTCAGATATGGCAGCAACACTACATTTTGTGCTGATCTGACTCTTGTAAAGATAGAACATGGCAGGAGGAGTCGGGTACTTTCTGGAGTGGTACACGAAATTTGCTATTTTTTTCTAAGCATCATTAATGATATATGGTATACGAATTCCACTTGAGATCTAGGGTGAAATGAAATTCCAATAGGCGATCAAAGAAAGTAGTCCACAACTGCTTACCATGATTGGAGAAAAATCAGGGTTTACTCAAATTATTAGCAGGTGGCCACTTTGAAGGTTTCATACATTTTTTTACTATGTACATTGTCCCTTCAGTTCCATGTGCGATCATGGCTCATTGCAATTTCCTGTTCTTTGTAGCTCTAAGTAAATGTCTTTTCGACATCTCTCATAATGTTCTGTTTATCATTTACACACGCTCGTTAGGTAGGTTATCCGCTGCTTTTTCTCCGTCCCTCTTGTCTTCATAAAACCCGACCGGGGTAAACTCGTTTAGGACCCACTTAACTTTGTTTTCTCTTGCCACGACCGGATGTCATTATGTCACCTCTCATCTATAGAGCTAAAGTTTAATAAAGTTGCAACAAACTGTCAATTTTCGCAATGCTGATAAGATTAAAATCATAATGATTCTATGTGCCATGCCTCTTCAGGAGGTTTGCGATCATGGTTCTACGTAGCTTTGTAGCTTTTAAAAAATGTTCACAATGAGTGAGTAATAATGATCTGTGTATTAACACGCTTGCTTATGGTGTTAAGTTTTGTAACACAAATACTGAGAGAGAAAGACACAGCAAAACAGAGAGAGAGGGCGTTAAGAGACGAAAAGAGAGCGGGAGACAGAAGGATTTGAAGGCGATCATCTTAGATAAAGACACTTGTTTAGTGTAAGGAAATAAATCATGATCTGTTGAGGACATTTCAGTATTTTAAAAATACTGCCACATTTGTTATATCTAAATCTAAACTTATTTATAAATGGAACTGTGTGTGTGTGTGTGTGTGTGTGTGTGTGTGTGTGTGTGTCCGGCCATTACCTATACACTTCGAAACGGCTGAACCGATTTTGTTGAAAATTTAAACAGTTGTACTATAAGCGTCTGCGAGTGTTCTTAGCTAGGTTTTGTGTCAAGGTACTCCCCGATAAATATCGAAAATCGATAATCGAAAAAATCGGGTTATAAAAGGAGTGGTCCGATTTTAATCAAATTTGATACACTCATAGACAAAGAAACGATATTCAGAAGTTTCAAGTTTGCAGTTCTTACAATAGTGCAGAAAATCGATTATATATATATATATATATATATATATATATATATATATATATATATAAAAGGCAAGATGTTTGTGTGTGTGTGTCTGCTTATCTACCTACATGCCTGTATTTTTTTCAGCCCTTTTATTTTACTTTTTGCTTCGGGTTTGGCTCTAAGTAGGTATAATTGTAATTCTTAGTCTCAGCCATGATACCATTTACTCAGAGGATTTATTTAGCCTTCAAAATTCAGTTTACGACGAAAAAAACTTATTTGATATCGATTCCAGGAATTCAAAATTTTTCTTACATCCATTCATTTTTCTTTCAGTCTATGGTTTCGCTTTAACTGGAAACAACTATTCCGTTTTAGTCTTTCGTACCAACGTCCAAAGAGTCTGTATCTCCAGGACCATGGATTAGTTTTAAAGCTTTCATTACATCCGAGCAACGCCGGGCTATACTGCTAGTCTGCAATAGGTTGAAAAGTACACAGCGCAGCATTAAAGAAATTATTAATACGTGTAATTTACGTGGTTCTTGTTCGTCTGTGATCAGCGAATTTGCATGAGAGCCAAATTTTACTTTTTATCTTGTCAAATGCTTCTTTTTAATTTAATCTATTAAAATCAGTTTATACTTTTTTGTGTGTCAACTCCTTTCAGAATGTGGGTCATCATGACTCAACAAAATTCTCTTGTTTTCTATTTTTTTTAGCCTTTACCACCACTCTGTTATCATGCATTTGCACAGAGTAAACTTATTAAATAGGTTACTGTTCCTCCTGCTTCTTTGTCTTTAGTTTTTCATGTTCTTGTTCTCATATTCTTTAAGTTCTCTAAACCTTTCTTAGTTATATCCACAAATTTCATTTATCTCTTTCTGATTGTAAGTATCAGTTTAGAAAAAATCCTTATTGCTCATATAGTCTAATGATTGTAATTTCTGAATTTACCGCTAGAATTGAGCGATTTCTTTTTTACATCTTATGAACTTTCGCAGGCTATTTAAAACAAAGAAATATTTTTAGACTGTAATTATTTTGGAAATAATGATTTAGTGATACACATTGTACTAATTAACCCATAGCAGTGGGGAGAAGAGGTAAATTCAAACCTTTCTGAAGAGTATTTGCGCATAAGTGAATATAACGAACCTAACTGGAATCGGAACGCGGCTCTCCGATTTCCAATTTCGAGCTGTTATCCATTATACCACCCACACATTCAAACTTACAGCATCTGGTATTCTTAAGCGGACACCAAAGTAGTGACCAGACGACGTTGCATAACAGGTAATGGTACGGGAACCGGTGTTTCAGCGTGATATGGCCTTACGATTTCGTCGGTAAAGCAAATCTTAAAGTTTATTCATTTGTGAAAAAGTTGTCCGGTATTCACTTCCAAATGTATGTGTTTTGAAGAACACACGAAACATTAAATCAATTTGTACAACGTTCTACAATATTCTACTCTTTTATAGAAATGACGTTTTGGTTATTCAATTAATTTCATATCTCTTTTTGATTGGGTTTCTATTTTTTATTAATCTCTGCCTCCGATCGTATTCTAACAGACAACACTTGAAATTATTGTTACTTTTCTGCTGGATATCGATTGGTCCGAAAAGAAATCGCGAAGCAACACACACACATACATATATATATATTTCTTATAAGTAAATATACGCGTACACACACGCACACAACTACCTCATTTTGTATTCCGTTGTTCGTGCAACATGAATTGTGAACCTGCCTTTTCGACCCTGATTACATATTTTAACGATTTGTACTGGTTGGCCGCTCCAAGAATAAGATAGGAATTAATCATTTTACTTTCTCGCTTCTCCTCCTTCACTTTCCTTCATTTTTCTTTCTCCCTCCCTCCTTCAAACACTTTCTGAAGCGAACTGTATAAAACCGTTGCCTGGTGTGAAACGGCTAAGAGAAGATGAGAGTCGAAGACAGAAAGCAGCTAAAAGATGTATGAAAATCGGACACAAAACAACAGATAAGGAGAGGGGGAGAATTCACAAATGAAAGAAGTGTAGGGGAAAGGGACGGGAAACATGGGATAGGAGAGAAATAAAAGGGAGAAAACTGAGAGTAAAGTGTAGAAACTTGGAAGTGAGAAAAGTGATATTAGCTTCGATATTGCCGTTGTTTTGTGACTGAATCACCTGCAAATGCTAATTTGAACCCGAAACCTTGCCATGATGAGAATATAATGATGCTTCCTTTCAATCTAAAAACTATAAATTAAAAGCAACTGTCTCCGATTTAGCAGCTGTCGTTTAATTTATTGCACGCATGACTGACTATTATATTGGTGTAGATACTTATGTGTCGGTAGATTTTATAATATTTATTCAGTTTAGCTTGACACAAGGCCAAATGGGAATTACGAAGAGTTTTAAATAGGAAATATTCTTCGAAAATCAACATTCGTAATCCTTATTTTAATTGTACTCTAATACCGACTAGTATCAGTGACGGATCTATGATGAAACTGAAATTACCCCAGTTGTCTTCCAAAGAATTTCTTTTAACAACCGTTAGATGGCGTTGCCAAAAGAGGGTGTAAATGTCTCTCATTCACCCACCCACCCACTCTACTTCCTAAGTTCACCAGCTTACTGAGTTCATCAGAATCTTTCGCTGGTTAACGTCATAAAATGTTCTATAAATTAGACGTTCGGCTAGAGCCAATCGCAATAATAAAATCAAATATAAGTTTTAGCGGCACTTTTCTCCATTGAGCATTTTGGCATCAAAAAACACTTTAATCTATTAATCCTAAGGGTGTCTCCTCTGATTTCTAACATTTATTTGTAGTGATCTGCCGTAGAATAATCCCATTGAAAGTAATAGCGATTAACCAAATCTCATTCTTCTTCTTAATGTGCTGTGTCCCTTCAGGACGTAGGCGATCATGGAGTTCCACTTGGCTTTGAATTTTGTCGCTTTCAAGAACCCAATTCACCATCCTTGGCCGGCATTTTTGTCTTGAAGAGCAGCAAAGTCTCTTGGACAGTGTTGAATGCTGTTCCATTCGGCTGGTCGCGAAAGTATCCCCTATAATCGTTCAAACATCAGTATCCCAAGAATGTAGGTTCACTGTTGCTGACTACTAGAGTCAGTGGAAAATATGCAACTACCTTATACACCAAGCAAATGATGAATTTGATAAGATATACCTGGAAGTGTTCTAACAAAAGACGGAAAGTGCAACACAGATCCGAAAGCGAATTGGGATGGCGAAGGACGCGTTCCAGAAGCTGAATAGAGTATTAAGATACAGGGAAATTTCGCTAGAAACAAAAAAGAGAGTACTGGATTGCTATGTGATGTCAGTTCTTCAATATGGCAGTGAATGCTGGACAATATCATCAAAAATTAAGGAAAAACTTGAAGCAACTGAAATGTGGTTCTACAGAAGGATGCTGCGGATATCATGGATCGAGCATGTGAGCAATGATGAGGTTTTGGAAAGGATGGAAACGAAAAGGAAATTAATACTGAGCATCAGGAAGAGACAGCTAAAGTTCCTGAGACGTGATGAGGAAGGAGCGCTTGGAGAACCTGATACTAACAGGCTAGATAGAGGGAAAAGGAGACTGAGGAAAGCAGCAGATAACATATTTGAAGGGCCTTAGCAGGTGGATGACAGAACGAGGATTTCGTGGTGTAAAGGGAGAAAGCGTGCTAGGAGCCACTAGGGATAGGGAGACGTGGACGACCATGATCGCCTACGTCCTGAAAGAACAAGGCACATAGAAGAAGAAATAATAGGAAAGACATGAATCGTATTAAGATTCATTTCTGAATCACTGAAGCACTGTCAACTATTACTGATATATTTCTTTTCTTCACGCTTTATAAACAGCCCAATTCAGTTTTGCTGTGACTTTACAAGCTCCAAAGGTTTTGGCATTTTTGCTTTAGGTAATCAATGTGCGTTGTGGTGCATTGGATATCGGCTCGGAACGAGAAATCGGGGAGCCGAGTTCGAATTCCAGTTGAATTCATTGCATTCACTTACGCGCAAATACCCTTGGGAAAGGTATTAATCCGCCTATTCCTTCCAGTTATGGGTTAAATAACAGGACAGATTGGGTTCTATAGCCTTGGCAACCAGTCTACCGCAGAAAGCAATGGTAACCTACTGCAGGATAATCTTCTGCCCAGTCAGCCATGTCTCTGTCGAGACATGATCGCCCAAACGTGTATCACGTATGGCACTCAACTGACTGAATCAATGTGCGTCTTGAAATTAAGTTTGCTATCTAGTTGACAATGCAGGTCTTGAACTGACATGTTAAAATAGTTATCTACTCCCTAAATATTATCTGAATTTACAGATAAATAAACGTCTGCTCTGTAAATTAAATTAAATTTACACTGACCTCTCTGTTGGATCAGTTTTAATATTTAAATGATATTACTAGGATCCTCTCGGATTATTTACCAATCAAACGTAAGATGAATAGTAGCATTCTTTCCCTAGTGCTCTTTTCTTCGCCCACTACACTCCCATCACACCAGTATTCTCATCTTTCTCTTACCCACTTCACTATTACCTGTCTCTTTCTCATCACTTTCCTCCTATGTAACCTCCTGCACACCAGTAGCAGTAAAACTGCCTTGCTTGGGGTGAAATAATTAAGAAAGAAAAAAGAAACGAAAAAACTTATTTTGGATTTTTACCGACAGAGAACGATCAATTCAGGCAGCAATTACTTTCAGTAGCAGGATATAAAGTCACATACAGAGTCATAAAGGTTAAAGCTGGATTGTAGGAGGTTGTTTACATTACATGGTGTTCCTAAATGGTTACCCATGTAAGTACTGACTGGACGCTACTGCTTAACTTTGGTGATCAAACAAGAACCACTGTTTTCAGCATGTAGGCTAAAAGTATCAGATATAATTTTTGAATATTGCCCCAAAACTCATGGCTGCAACTGTGTACATGAAGTTTTGAAGAAGAGACCGAGTAGACATATTTATCTCTTTCTTAGGGAATTTACTAAGTGGGCTACATACTTTCAGTATAGCTTTCTTTTATTTGAGTTTATTTCTTACAAGAAGTATGCATTGTTGTAGACAATTGTTTGTATTCATTTGGGTAAAAACTATAAAATAAAATAGATCAATAAATCTATACATCTGTAACTCTTATTGTTCCACAAGCATAACTATTTACAATTGATTTTTCTTAAAATGGTTTTGTTTCTTTTATCAAAGTCTTATATGTAGAATAGTACTCACTGTTACTTATATATTAAAAAAGCAAAATGAACAGCCCAACATACAAACTGGTGATACCAAAATCAAACAGGTGTACCAATTTAAATATCTGGGAATAACAGGGGATGGAAAATGCAACTCTGAAATCTGAAGGCACATTGGGATAGCAAAAGATACCTTCCAAAAGCTAAGGAAAGTAAGAAGAAACAGACAAATTTCATTTGGACAAAGGATAGAGTACTGTTATGTAATATCAGCACTCCTATATAGCAGTGAATGCTGGACAATCTTATCACAGATTAAGAAGAAATTTGAAGCAAAAGAAATGTGGTTCTACAGAATACCATTGACTTGAACATATGAGCAATGATAAAATTTTAGAGAAAATAAAAAAAAGATGCTCATACTTGGAATCAGAAAAAGACAGTTAAATTTTCTAGGCCACAATGAGGAAAGAGAACTTGGAAAATTTGATACTCACAGGGCATATTGCTTATGGCCATAGCACCTTGAAACACCAATTGCCTGTAAAGTCACAAAAGTTACGCACTTTCTAGATGCAACTTTCTAGATGCAACTGTATGTTCTATTTTAGTAGTTTTTCTCACACCTCTTGCCTGTGGTTCCCCTACAATCACCAAAGTTAAGCAATGTTGAGCCTGGCTTGGATGTGTCAGTGGTGTAATGTATAATGGCTCAGAATGTTAATCAGAGAGCAGAGTTCCAATTCCAGTTGGGGTCATTATATTCACTTGGGTGCAAATACCATTGAGAAATATATGAATCTAACACTGCTCCCCAGAGCTATGGGTTAATTGTATTACTAAATTGTTTTTCCAGAAACTTCTTACAATAATAAAAGAAATCTGGTTTTAAATAACCTGCAATCACAGGGTATTTTGATTGCATGAGGGAAGAGGAAAATGACAACCTATCGTGCAAGCTTTTGTAAATGGATAGCAGAAAAGAGTTTAGGAAAGATAACAAAAAGACAAAATTTATTAAGAGTGACAAAGGACAGGTAATCGTGGAGAGTCCATGGTTACGAATGTCCTGAAGGGACTCAGGACATAGAAGATACTCTTATCAAGATAATAATGATATTAGATACAGGCAAAATATGATTATGGCTTTATATTCTTAACTATAACTTGCACACCACTAGAAATTTTGGTTCAGGTAAATGGGATGTGCGTTGTGGTACAGTGGATATCAGCTCGGAATGGGGAGCCGAGTTCGAATTCCAGTTGAATCCATTGTATTCACTTACGCGCAAATACCCTTGGGAAAGGTATTAATCCGTCTCTTCCTTCCAGTTATGGGTTAAATAGCAGGACAGATTGGGTTCTATAGCCTTGGCCGGCAACCAGTCTACCGCAGAAAGCAATGGCAATCTACTGCGGGATAATCTTCTGCCCAGTCAGTCATGTCTCTTTCGAGACATGATCGCCCAAGCATGTATTACGTATGGCACTTAACTGACTGAAATGTTATTGCTATAAAAGCATTTCTGGTTCCTTGACAGTTATATTGATAATTCATTTATTCACCTACAGAGCAACAGACACAAGAATTTATTGTCTTTGCTCATTTTCATTCAAAAGAAGCGTTAGAGATGCAGAAAATATTTTTATTTATTTTTAATTTTTATAATAATATCTAGGGATGTCCAAAAGTAGGTGGACAGTAAATGATAACATTTATTATTTGCCATTATGGGTTCTCTGAATTACATGAAAAGAAAACTGATTAAATTTTGACAAATTCAGTTATAAAATTTAAAATAATATTGCACAAATACTATAGTTGTAATGAACATCCGATGTAATAATATAACTGATATGCAAGTTTGGAGTAGATAGATCTATCTATCGCCCGGTTCACACTCCACCTACGTCTATTGAACAGGTTAAGAGGCTCATCATTTGTTCCCTGTTTAGGATGTGGTTTCCGGCTTTCTCTTTTCCAATCTTTTCACTATTACGTAGCCCCCTGCACATCAGTGGCGTTACCGCCTTGCTCGGGGTGATACGATTAAAATATATATATATATATACACACAGAGATATACATATATATATATATATATATATATATATATATATATTATATTGCAATTAGGGTATTTGGTTTCATTTTGGCATGTGATATGTGTGGTTATAACCATTAACCATTCTTCCCCCATACCAACTTCTTTGTACCTTTCATTCTTACCATGTTCATATCTTTGGTAGGTAAGGGCATCTTAATGGGTTTAGAATAAATGTTTCTACTTTGGAAACTGTGTACCCAATTTGATTTCCTGTGGAGGTTTGGTGCATCAAAATCACGTAAGTGTTGATGTCTATAATTGTATCATTTTCAAATGGATATTCTTTTTATATCTGTAAGAGCTAATCTTCTTAATCACTTCTAGTGTACGCTGTGAGAGTTCAGTTCTTCTCACCACGTCTCTCGGGGAATTTCAAAATTAGATTGGGTTGACCCATATCTTTATATCATGAAATTTGGTCAAACTTATAGTTTCAGCGTCATGTTTTCCTTTGACTTCGATTAGTAACATTGTTTTATCACTGTTTTGATGTTATTCAAGATGCTAAGATTATTTCTATTACAAGGAGTGACAACTTTGTTATTCATTTATCTTCTATTGGTTCTATTACAATGAATTTCGAAAAAAACATTCCTTACATTCCTTTTCTGTGTAACTTTCTGTTTATATCAATATATAGTCTTGATTTTTTGTGATCATACATTATTATTATTATTAATAATAATAATTAGTCATGCTTACCTCCCACCTCGGAGACCCATATGGAGGAGATGAAAGGAAAATCTCATTAGCCTAATTAACCCAGAGCTACATAAGGGATATAATCTATCTTGGAGACGTTTCCAAGCACTTGTTATATCTGAGATCGTACACCCAAATATAGGTTTTCCTCAGAGGTTGAAATAGCCATGTTCCTTTCTTCCCAGTCTCAATGACTGTACTGTCACCGCTTACTAAGTCAGTTTAATGTTTGATATATCGATTTTTTAGTCTGACTTAGGGTTTGACGTGACCAGCCGATTGATCGGATAGGTCCCCTCCAACTGCCCGTCTAGCTCAAGTAGCGGTCAAAGTGGGGTGTCTGCGTTTAGGAGTTAATGTATTGCCAGGCTCTTAAAGCCTTCAACCACCAGGATCTAATTTTCGAGTATCACGGGTTGCCTCCTATGGCAAACAGGTGGTCCCCTTGTGAGACGTCTACCCGCTGCAGAGGTGTAGTCAGTGTATTCTAAGCCACGCCAACAGGGCGATGAATGAAAGAGGAGGTGGTAGAAAGTGAATATTATGCGGATAAGAATAGATATTGACTAATCCTTGACTTAAAGAGGTTAAGATTGTAGTGTTCAAGGAAGCACCCATACAGGTGTCTGTTCTACAAAGTATCAGTTCTTGGAGAAAAAAAAAAGCTGAGTGGAACTTTCTCCACGGAGAAAATGAAAGCGATTGGATTCCGTAAAAGTAGCATGGCACTTAGATTTAAAGATCTGAACTGACAAAATTAAAGGATGGAGTTTATCTGAACATTTTCTTTAGAAATAGCGATAGACCTGTGTCTGTGGGAAAGGGGCATCAGAGTGGAGAGTAAGACAACCCCACAAGACCGTGTAAGTGATTTTCAACTATCAATATTGGATATACACTATTTTTAGTCATATCTGATTCTTGCAAAAGTAAAACCTAACAGGAGGAGTCAAGTACTTCCCACGGCGATGGATTGAGACGTTCATTTTTTTTTCAGCATCTTTAAGGAACAAAAGGGAATAGTAACTCGTAATGTGACACACTGCGTGAAGTTTTAGTAACATCAGTAAACGATATCATCCAAAAGGAAAATGGACGAATAAGAAAAAACAAATCACAAATGAGTTTCTTGACGTGATGTAAAGGAAAAAAAAACAATGCCAAGACATGAAACAGAATACGGAAAACTACAAAATGAAATAAGGAACAAATACAGACAGGCAAAAATAGAGATCGGGTATTATAGTTAGATAATGTACGAAAGCTAATCTTTCAAAGAAAGAAAAACAATTTGCTGTCGTACTAATTTCTATACTTATTACCTAACCGACATACTTTTTTTTTTATAATTCCAGTTGTCTTCAAGACATAGGTGAACATAGCTTTCCCGACTCCTTTCCTTTATTATTTGCGATTGCCATAATTTTCGAAGAAATACAATATAGTTAATTTCTGTTAGACTTCTCTAGAGGTTGAATCAGGAGTATTTCTATTAGTCTGGATGCCACCTAAGCTCCAGTGCCCAGTCTTCTCTCGCCTATAACTGAGAGAAGAATCGTGCCATTCACTAATGACATTTATGCGATAGGGATATACAGTAGACTAAGCCGGAATCTGATCGCCGTTTCCACACATCCATATAGTTATTCAAAGGCAATTTTTTTCGCCAAGCATAATCTACTTCCATCTTAATGACACGTTCAAACAATATTTAAACTAAAAAATTATCTGGTATTACTTCTGATGTTGCTTATAAAAATACATTGCTTTAAATGCGTTTTTATTTTTATCTCAATATTACTCCATGAAACAGTCCTTCGAATTCACCTTATTCCATTTCTGAACCTGGTGATTCTAAGTAGAGGATTATATTTACTGACAATGTGGCTTCCCTGTCTCTTCTGCAAACACTTTCACGGTTTCTGCTCCGATGAGCTTAGCTCCCTGGTGCTCCCTCTGCATGAATTTACTCGAGCTACTGGACTAGCGGCTAGGTCCCACGCTTTTACAGTGAGACCAATCAAATGTAACCACAACTTCTACTCTATCAGTTTCTTTGCTCGCACTTCCCGCCTGTGGAATTCCTTTCCATATACTTGCTTGCCTGATAGCTACAATCTCCAAGAATTTAAATGCAAAGTCAATTGCAATCTCTTATCTCGTTGACTTGCATCCTTTCCCTGACAAACCCTTGTATCATGTTCTTCTTCCTTTCCATTCTACTCTCGTGTAGCTCACTTCACAACAGTATTTTCATCTTTCTGTTTCCCATTCTCTGACACTCCCATAATTTGTTCTTTCTCTTCACTCACCCCTTGCGCACCAGTGGCAGTTCTGCTTTGCTTGGAATGAAATGATTAGAAAAAACAAATAAACAAACTAGACCCTTTCAACTGTGCTATCTTAAAAGAGTAACGTGCTGAGTGTGTTTTTATTGGAGTTCGGATTTCGAATGTTGATTTTTAAAGCTCTTTTCACATAGGTCAAGAGGTGCACCAGAGTAAATCTATATCATTTCGTATGCATTCTCTTCCCACGCTGCAGACAATGCAGAATTTTCACCGTTTCTCATGAAATAATACGTTACGTACAACACGTGCATTTATTACTGATTTATTAGGGTCTTTGGTCAAAACCCGGCAAGGAAGACAATCTAATATATTATAAGGTTCATAAATCTGTAATAGAGATAAAAGAAATGTGGCGTCGCACCAGATTCCCATTTCTACATATTGATTATATTTAATTCATATTCACTCAGATGACTTCATTAGGTGCTTGCTATAGAGTTAGCAGGTTAGCCTAGTTTAATACTTTGCAACATATTTTGGTCTAAACAAAAAAAAAAAAATATACAATTTCGTTAGAAACAAAGTAAAGAGTGCTGAGTTGCTTGTTATGTGATATGACAATAAACGCTGGATAATCTCTCTACAGATGAGAAAACAGGAGGCAACAAATGTTGTTCAAATGATGGATACTGAAAATTCCATGGATGGAGTGAGAAGTAATACGGAAACCTTAAAGAAAATGGCAACAAAAAGAATCAGAAAAAGACCGCTGAAGTTCCTTGGACGCATAATGAGGGAAGAGAGATCAGAAAACTCAACACTCACAGGACATATTGACGTCAGGAGAGATAGGGGAGGCAGTGAACCACTTACCTGACAAGCTTGTGTGAATTAATATCGGCAACGGACAGTTAGAAAAAATACTAAGAGCGAAAAGGAGTAGAAAGTTTTGGAGAGACAATCTATGGAGGTGACGCGGCACAAAGAACGTTTATATATAAAAAAAAAAGAAGTTTTCTTAGCCAAGCTAAATTTATATATAAAAAAAAATGTATATAAATATACGCTCCCCCACAAAAAATGTAGTCAATAATTAAAGAATTGGTAATTGATAAAAGTGTTGCAACAAATCAATTTGAAAAGCTCTGCTCTAACAAGTCCCACGGTTTGCGAATTCGAACTTTACTGTGTGACTTCCCCTGCATCGAACTTGCGGCGATGTAAGCATTTGAACTCTCTTGAGCAGATAGTAAATATCAAAATGTGTGGTTCTAAGTTTATCTTAGTTTGGTATAAGGCCATAATTGAGACAGACAGTGAGCAACAAACAAGCTTACTTAGATCTTCTTCAATATTTCTCAACGATTTTATCTCTTGCTACAATTGAATCTATAGTTAATTTAAACATGCCGCGGAAGTTTATCATGATAAACAAAAGAGTAAAAAACAAAGTCTAGGTTTTATAATTTATTAACACATGCAAAACAATATAATTTCTCGTAAAATGATTATAATTAAAATATCTTTGTGTCGTCTTCGTTTTTTTTTTTTTTACTTAAAAACTTGTCCATTTTAATTGAAAGCTGTGTAATAATAATAATATTAATAAACACGTTCAATACAAGCTACACGTCCTCACTACTTCAAGTACAATTCATTACGTACACAATGAGAGTTAATTTTCTAAGCGCAGCTTGGATGTGGCACAAGGTCAAAAGTATGGGGCACCCAGTGAGGATCGAACTCACTACTACGTATCTTTTGCACGTAGGTGCCTACGTACACAATGAGAGATTGCCGAATCATTCCCCAAAACAACTTCGGATGATTTCGACATATATCGGTGTTTATCGGCAAGTCCTTGTCAAATCGAGCAATCTGTGGACGTGTCACACAACCTCATTTCACACACCCCACACACTTTGTTTTGTCTTCATTTATTTATTATAATAATATACTCGTATAATCAGTTTAAAGAGGTTCCAATTTTGATGTGTACATTTATTGTCCTTTAGAATTCTTTCGAAAATAATCATTGGCTGAAAGAAAGAAAAAATCATTGCTCTACTCTATAATAAGGTGCAAAATAATGCATGTTTAGTAAGTTTAATTACGTGTAGAGCACCTAGTGAGAATCGACTTCAGGTGGTCTGCCAGAACAGCTTCATAACCATTACTTTACGATTAGAGGTTTCGAACCACGCCCTTTGTCTTTATGTTTCCGTATTAATCCGTTGAACTTAGCATCTTGTATAATCAGTTTTCAACAAATTCTACATTTTGAACTATTTCAAAAAATAAACATTGATGTACCAAAAGTTAATATTGGTATCTACTATTGCGTAGCACTCTCTCTAGCCTGGCAAACCTGTAGCAATTTAACATGGCATCGATTCCACAAGTTGTCGGAAGACATATCTCGATAGCTGCTCATAATTTCCTGATATTTGTAGATGTAAGATCTTTGATGCGTGTAGATCTCCCCACCATGTCCTATCCCTATCAAGGTTGTAATTTGGCTCATGTCAGGTTATTATTGTGCTTACACCATTTATAGGACGATATCAATGTTTCTCAAAACAATTCTGAGCAATATGTGCAACCAATGACATTGCATTATCCTAATGTTGTAGTTCTTTAATGTTTGGTACAGAGAATCCATGAATGGGTAAAAATGGTCACGAACTGCTACGTAGCGGTTACTATTTAAGGATATATTCAGGTGAAACCAAGCTCTGCTCCTTGAACACATCTCATTTAATATTCTTAAGGAAAATGACCAGTTTGATCAATTGCAAATAAGTGAAGTTTTGTTATACTACATTCCTTTATCAGAAAAAACGAAAACGTATATGACACCATGCGCTATTATAGTTGATACTGACATTTGAAATAGACGTCCCACTTTTGTTTTAAACAGTGTGTATTAGGTTTATCGGTCTGAGTATTCGAGAAGTCTTAATGAAGCACTTTTCATACCCGAAGTAATAAAGCACGCCGAATCAAACAGTGGTTTTTCCTACAAAGAGGGATGCAGGTTCGATCCCCGCCAGAGAGCACATTTGCGTTAAGATTTCTCTAATGTATAATAGAGATAATACACAGTTTAAATTAAAAAAATAAAAATGGGGCGTCTACGTCAAATACGAACATCTATTAAATAATGACGTTTGAACTAATAAAAACGTCGAATTAAAAAAAATCCATTAATTCTTATATATCGGCCTTATTTTTCAAATTTTATTTCGTTTTTCATCACCTATTTCAGATATTACAGAATCATCACCACGGAAAAGTCCTTAAAACAGATGAAGAGATAGAAACGGCTTTCTCTACATTATTTGCTTCTAAACTGAGAAACTAACAAAAACGGTATTATGAAGTTTGGTTTGAGTTTTGTTTAACGGCATATCAACCTCTGTAGGTTATTTAATGCCAAAAAGGTGGTGTTTTTAGGTATTTTTTATGTTCAGTTGTAGTGAGAAGGTTGATTTAATCAGATTTTGATTATTTTTTTATTTTAGAAACTGAAGATGTCTTTTAGTTTGTATTTAAAAAGGTATTGCTGGTAACATTTTTTTCCTTAAAAAATGTATTATGATAATTCTTTTTTTCTTCAAAACTGTATTGTTGGTAATATTTTTCCTTCAAAAATGTATATTTTTCTATAAAAGTTTATTTTTATACATTCATAGTGTTTTGACCCTAGTCTGGGGGTTGACTTTTTGCCCATAGCTGGAACCCTAACAGCTGCTACAGCTCCGGGTCAGAGTGGACCTGGGAACAACAGCAATTAAGAGGTGGTTCCATGCTTCTCACAAACTCCCAATCAGAAGCCTTGCTGCCGGAAGCAGTTTACGGTCATACCCAGAACCATAAAGTTTGGGAACCGTTGAAAGGATAGTATTGATGATAATGAAACCTATGTTAATAAATTTACATTAAACGTGTTTTTTCTTTTTCTTGCCTTAAATTAAGATATTAATTATGGTGTGTGT
>JBBBDQ010028990.1:0-112500 GCA_037127315.1 Ascarosepion bandense
TGTTTAAAAGAGAAATTTTTGTTTACCTGAGAAATAAAACTGCGCTCTTTATCTACTTCTTTCTTGCCTGTATTTTTGTACCTGGATCAAAAACAATAGAAATAACCCTTTCAGTTTTGTAAAAGTTTTTTAAAAAAATTTCTTAGGGAAAATCTTTTTTATCACAGTCAATGATTGTTAGATTTATCATGACATTATCATTTTTTTATTATTTTGCTATACATTTTAATCATTTGAATTTGGAGTATTTTCATATGACATCTTATTTATGAGATATCTTGTGAGCAGCTTGAGGAAAATTAATATCAGAAGAGGAAAAGGCAAAAAAAAATTGTCAGTTGCTTCAAGTGGATGTAATCTTTATGAAAAGTTGTATTGCCTGCATTTGTGTGTAATATATCTACATATCTATATCTATATATATATATATATATATATATATATATATATATGTGTGTGTGTGTGTGTAATAGTGTGTGTAATTATATATATATATATATATAATATCTCACCTTATTTAACTGTGGGAATGGTGTGTTGAAATCTTTTTTTAAAAAAATAGAAAGTCACTCGAGTTTCAGTCATATTCAACACATAAAGGCTCTGAATAAATGCTCCTACTAGTAGTAACACAAAAAAATACATTGTAAAGAGTCAAATATGAAAAGAAATTAACACCACCTAAATCGGAACGTACACCCCCAACCCCCCGAAAAGAAATTGTTATAAGCAATTGGTCAATATGGATAATTTTTAATTTTTCACTCCCACCAAACAAACCCTAGAAAAACTAAATAAAAAAAAATTAATTAGATTTTCCTTGTCTATCATATTTAATGAAAGCTGTTTAAAAGGAAGGTTGCTTCCTATATATATATATATATATATATATATATATATATATATATTTATTTAGTAGCATACAGTAAAACCAGTTTTATGATATATTTTTATTATATTTTGTTTTGGGGTGTTTAATCTTCTTTCAGAATATCCGATCAAACCCCAAATGGTGGCACCCATGAGAAATCACCACCATGTTCTTTATATTATTTCCAATAAATGGCAATGTCCTATTCTTTCCAAAACTGATCATCACAGCCAGGTAGCAATGTTATAGCAATGCAGCAGTGACAGTGTTAATGATTTCAAATCAAAGCTGGAGAAATTTTTTTTGTTTATCTATTTTTTTATTCTGACCTTGCTTTTTGCTCATTAATATTATCAAATTTTTATTATTTGTAACTGCAGTAGTTTACAGTTTTTTAGAATGAGAAAGGTCACCAGTTGAAAGTCTATCCATGTTTGCGTTACAATATTTAAAAAAAATTGTTAACAATAGTAATTTTATTTGATAAATTATCCATTTAAAAATTAATAACAGCTCTTAAAAACGGAAATTGTGTCAGACGAGAAATAAAAAAAACATTTAGTAGCTTTGTACTGCTTTATAAATTTTGTTATATTGCTCAGAAAGAATTTTTTTTTATTATTCCCTAGTACAATAGTTTTCAACCTTTTTATATCTTCCAGCACATTTGAACCTCTAGTTAAACTTCTGTGGCACACTTAAATTATGATTAAAAAAGAAGAGCATACTTTTTAATGTTTTCTTTATTAACAAAAAAAAAAATAATTATTTAATTTATTATAATTTAGCATTTAATAAGATATCTGAGCTTGACACTTTTTTTTTTAGGTCAAATTTTGGTCAGGCATGATCTTAAATTTTCAAAGATTTTAATTGATTGATTTTTGCTTTTTATATTATTTCATATATTGCTATATGTCTACTCATCATAATCATACAATCAGTTAAATTTTTTTTCCCTGGTTTCTTGACCAGATGTATTTACTCCCACACTTTTACTGTCAAAATAGTTAAATGTAACTGCCTCCTCTACACTAACAGTTTCTTTTCTTGCATTTCTCTTTTGTGAAACTCCCTATCATTTGCTTGTTTCTACAATCTCCAAAAATATAAATGCAATGCCAGTTTATATCTTCTATCTACTTGATTCCTATCTATCTCTTCTTTTCTTCAACATCTCCTGTACTTTGTTTTTTCTCACATTGTAACCTCCTGCGCACCAATTGCAGTTCTGTCTTGCTTGGGGTGAAATGATTTAGAAAAAGAAAAAAAAAAGAAAGTTCCTTTTAATTTTGATGTGTACACTAATTGTGCTTTGGATTTCTTTTGAAAATAATTAATGACCTTTAAAAATGTTCACTGTACATCTACCACCCTCTCACTGCACTTGTAGATAGTCATCCATGAAACAAGATCTGTGAGAATATTCTTGGTCCTTTTGCTTGTATATTGGGTTTGCTCCTTCCACTTCCAAGTCTTTGTACATATTTTAATTTCCTTTGTCCATTGTTCTTGTACAGACCACTGGGACCACACCTGTTGATCAGATCAAACAAGGGATGCGCCTTGAGCTGCAAGATTATATAAATCCAAGTCAAATATGGATTGTGAAGGTCCTTGAGAATGTTGGTGGGCGTCTTTATCTCAGACATGAAGGTCTGGATCACACCAACCATGATTTTTGGCTGTTCTATCTTAATAATCTTCTTCATCCAATTGGCTGGGCAAAAGAAAACAATTATACTTATGCTCCACGCAAAGGTAAGTTTAAAGTGAAAGAGCTTATGCTTTTTTGCCCTCTCCTCTTTTTTTTTTTTTTTTTTTTTTTTTTTTTTTAACAAAGGAAGTGATATTGAAAAGTTCTCAACCTAACCTGCTCAGCAAAATTTAATGTGATCAAATGACCAAACATTATCTGTCTCTCCAACCCTTAAATAGCAGGAAATGACTGTATGATCATGCATGTTAAACTAGTAACAAAAAAGAGATATAAAGAAAACTATATTGTATTTGATGGCCTGTAAGATCTTCAGCCCACCCCCTTTAATATTTATTTTTTATTTATATTTAATACTATTTTGGAGTTTGGCTAGGTACATTGGTATCCAAGACAAGTTACCTAAGCTTGATATATATACAATCTGAAATTTTTTTCCAATTTTAAAACAAAAACAAACTACTACTATTGGTATGTTATTTGCCATGATTTACAGTAATTTGAACAAGACAATATCCTAGTGAATTATAGTCTGTAAATTTGGTGAGTTCAATCCTTGGGCTAGGTAGTACAGACATAGTGGAAATGGGACAAAGCATAACTGGGCAGTACTAAGTAATAACTAAACAAGATCTCCTTAGACATGGTCAGTGGAATGAGGACAATCTACTTGTATAGTTTGGATAAAGGGTTCACCTTGAAATTTTTTGAAGTTTACCTGGCTTGGCAAGCACCTGATGAAGACCTTGAGAGTACAACTGCTGAAACATAATAAAACTGAAGAAAATAGTAAGAGAGTAAATAATGTGAATAGTTTGAATGATTTAATTTAACTTTCTATTGGTTTTTAGACTTTGAGGACCAATACTCCAAAGAAGAATGGGAAGAAATTCTTCAGGATTCTTTAAGGGAGAGTGAAGCCATGCCTCTTCCTGTTGATATATTTAAGGTAAGCAGATCTCTGGTTAACCTTTTTTCTTAACATTAATTTTACATGAACTAAAAAATTTTCTTACAAATAAATATTCATTGCTGTTTTATCAGACATTGATATAACAGAACCTAGATAAATTCTTTAAGGAAAAGAAAAACATTTTTTTTTTGTCTGATTTCAGCTCTGAAAAATTGGTAGTTTGGTCCATGTTGGAATTTGATAGAATCTATAATAACTTACAAAAAAAAATGTCTGAAATAATTTTTTCAATAGGTCTTAACTTTTAAGGATTACATGTTTAATAATGAAAATGCAATGTAGATGAAGTAGGCATTTGGCAACAAGACTGTACAAAAAAGGCTGAGAGAGATGCTAAAAATATTTTTTATTCCTATAGTCAATGTTCATTGTTTGGAGTTCTCATTTTTGCTTGAATTGACATATAGTATAAACTTGGTTTCAACCAAGAAAGAATTTTGTACTAAATAATTGTATTTTCTTGATACTTAGGCAAGAATATTCTTCACACATTTGAGAAATTGGTTTTGCTTATGACTCATTAAATGTTGTTAATTATTTAATATCAGCATATTACCTGTCAAAAATGAGGAGATTGTTTTTGTATGGATTGGCATTTCTGCTTAAGATCAGCTTAGTATCTGTTCATTTTGCTTTGGATCAAAGAGTTGCTCCTCTGCCACTTCTGCCTAGGATTAGTGTGTAGTGCATGTACACTTTGAAAGGTGTTATGCACAAAAATAGATGAATGCATGAATTGTTTTATATCTGTAGATTTTTACCACTAATTTTATTTTATTTTTTGCTTTAAAGACCAAGATGAGTCAAGTGACCTTGAAGTTTAGAACAACTTTAGGATTCAGATTTTCTTAATTCTTCATTATCTTAAATGTTTTATTCAACTGATAAATATTTTTTCTACATTCTCATCATAATGTATGTTTTCTAAATTTAAGCAAGACAAACCTTTTTACTTTTTTCCTTAAAGATTATAAGGAATCAGTTAATCTGTAATAGACTTCTTGTAATTTGAAAAAAAAAATTAGAATCTTTAACATGTAATTGCTCTATTAAATAATATTTTTACTTAAATATTTCCTGAACTAAAAATAACAATTTTTTACTTTACTTAACATGACTGTAAAGCTTTTTTGTTTCTCCCACCCCTCTCTATTTTGCAGGACCAGATAGATATCCGTAAACACAGTTTCAAGGTGGGTTGGAAACTGGAGGCCATTAACCCTGTGACCCGAAATGAGATTTGCCCTGCGACCGTGATTGAGGTTATTGATGACAAATACTTCATCGTGGAGATTGATGACTTGCGCTCGGAGAGGGAGCGATCAAGTATCCAGTTTGGCTGTCACGTTGATTCACCAGGAATTTTTCCTGCTAGGTGGTGCAGTTGTAAAGCAATAAGACTTACACCCCCAGCAGGTATGGAAAAGTAATATTAAAGTAATGGAAAAAAAAAGGAGAGGGAATTATCCAACAGTATTACCTGAATTTTTTTTCCAGTTCACTCTTGTTGAATAACAGGCTTTATTGCATCTTGCTACTAACATTTGTATCCATTTGATGATTTTATTTAAGGTAATATAAATAGCTAAATTCCTTTACATAATAGTAAATACATCAATTTTGTTTTTTCTTTAGCATATACAATATGTATTAAAAGTAAATAAAAAGTATATAGTAATTCTTAAGGAATTGATTTTATTTCCATTCCAATATGATTTCATCACTTCAATTGCTATATTTAGCTTCCATGTTTCAGTAGACATCCTGTTTTTTTTTTTTTAAACAGTGTAAATTATGTCTACTGGCTTGTGCATTTGAAAGAGAAAATGTGCCTTCCAGGGTACAAACCAGCATTCCTTATTTAAGGGAAGCTATCATCTGGAGTGTAAAGCTCTCCCAGAATAAAGTCTAAAATGCACGAGATCATCAGATTGTGGCTTCCCTGACAAGGGTAGGCAGGTTTGAACCTGTCAAAGGGCACATTTTCTTTATGAAAACTCTTCAAAGTAATTTACATTGTTAAAAAAAAGCTGTGCATCTGCTCAAACACATGCAACCATTAAATATAATGTTTAAAATAATAATAAATCTGTCTGTTGACTCATTGGGTGAGGAAGACCATTGCTGAGAGATCATAGTTAATATATAGCTTGCACAATACCCTAACAACTTGCACAAGCATTGCTAAGGTTCTCGGAGACAAGCAGATGTAATATAACTGAATTAGCACTGTGGTGGGTGTTACATCGGTTTTTTTTCTTTTCCTAGACTGGCTGACAAAGTTGAAGAGCTCAGTCTGCCTAACTATTTAATCCATTGCCGGGAGGGGTGAACATGAATTTATACCTTTCCCAAAGGTATTTGTGCATGAGTGATTATAACAGACTCCCCTGGAATTTGAACTAGACTCTCTGATTTCTCATTCAAAGCTGCTATTATGCCACCTGCACATTCAAAATATATACAGTATAACCCGGATATAAGAGATTTTCTCTGGTCCCAAATTAAAGCCTGTGGTAACATATATAAAATAGACCAAACCCTGATATAAGAGAAACTCCAATATAAGAAAGCTTTATCCGGTCCTGACAACTCTCTTATATCAGGGTTACAGTGTATATTTACGATACAAATGTCACGTGGACCTAAAGCAGTG
The DNA here is from genome assembly GCA_037127315.1 of Ascarosepion bandense. NCBI lineage: Eukaryota > Metazoa > Mollusca > Cephalopoda > Sepiida > Sepiidae > Ascarosepion > Ascarosepion bandense. Next base: position 6,218 of record JBBBDQ010028990.1, read on the forward strand.
TTTCTCAACATTTCAACATATTAATGTTGATTGACTTACAAAGTAGATTACCGTTTTAAATTAAATGAAATTAAATAATGTTTATGAATATTCAACTTCAGGACACAATTGTAGTAGAATGAACTTGGGGCGGGGGGCATTTTAAAATTTTAATACGGAAAATTAGTCATGAAATTTGAAAATAAGAAAATTAGGTTTAGCATTCCCAAAGAGGATTAGTGTTAGAGTTTTCATTTAAAGAAATTTGCGAAGAATCTTAATTTTTTTTTTTTTCTTACTCCCTCTCTGTTTTGTTTAGTTTAGAGAGAGAGGGGGGTGATTTTAAATCTCTTGTGGAAGGAAAAAGGACAGGATTATCCATTTCTTAAAGATAAAGGAATTTAGCATTCAGTTCAGAATATCAGCTGACAAGAACTTAGACATGAAAGTTATGTGCTTGGTGACTTTACCCCTTTTTAAAAAAAAATGAAGATATTTCATAAATTATTCTCCTGTTAATTTACGGTACATTAGTGTGTCCAGATGCAGAGAGAGAAAAACCATACTGCAATCATTGTTTATAGTTTAATAAATTAAACTTTATTTACCAAAATAAACCTTCTAATAGAAGAATTTCTAATAACTATGCCAGAAATATAATGACATTATATAAGGGTCCAAGATAATTTGTGTCATTTTGTGTGTTTAGGGTAAAGTAGAGTGCTGTCAGTTGCATAGTTGGCAGATAAGAACAAATGTATCATAAATATATTCTTTTTCAGGTTGGAATGAAGAATTCACCTGGCCTGACTATCTCCATCATTCTGAATCAAAAACGGCACCAAGGAATTGTTTTGGACTTATCTGCACGGTATGACTAAGTTTTTTTTTTGTTTGTTAAACAATACTTTCTCTTGTTTTTACTTTTACTTTGACAAAGCAACAAATTACAAAAGTTTGTATATAACATGAAAATCTAACAAAAAATGCTTAGTAGTGTATTACTAACTTAGAATTGCCTAAAAAACAAAATTTAAAAAAATTGTCCTACAGGATTTGTTTTGTCAGTTACAGGAAGAGGCTTTTTTTTTCTTTTCCCATTATGAATTATTGCACTGAGTTTTTCTTGTATAGAGATTTTCTTTTTCCTTATTCTAAATTTTGGGATACAATGTTATTTGTAGCTGCATATATATATATCTCAGATTAAACAAAATTCTTGAAGAGTCAAGACATCACAAAATGCCTTCACAAAACATCAATGTTGGCATGACTAAAACAACACTGCTCAGTTGAGTGAAATTCTTCTCCACATTGATTCTATTAATGCTCTATCTCTATCTTGATATCGAGCACTTTATGACAAAAAATAAACCCGATTGCTTAAAAAAAGCTTTTCTACTAGTAAACAATAGAAAGAGCAACAATTTTGGCACTAAGCAACATTATAATTTAATTATATATATATATATATATATATATAACCATTTATCTTGGTCCCTACTTTCTCTTTAATTATTATAGTTTCACATATCTTGAAAGTTAGATAAATGAACATTAATGGAAATAAAGAAAAATTGACATTCATTTGAATATCTGAAAGCTGTTTGGAAATTCCGGTAAGGCACTATGACCCAATGGATCTTGATGTGCTAATGGAAAAGGTGATCCAAGTTTACATAAATGATAGGTTTTTTTGGTTTGAAACAATAAATTTCTGGTTTTATATTTATCTAATATTATTTATTTGCTTCCTTTAAAAGAAAAAATTGTTTACTTTAAAATGTGCCCCCACTCCATCCCAGGTTGCTTGTTTGGTGATATGGTCAAAATAAATCCTGGAATTTCATTTTTTTTATATATATGAACATACTATCTATATATAAAAAAATTAATTTATTGAGATACATGATGCTGGGGCACAGTTTTTTTGTAAATTTATGTCTGATGATTGCTATATGCATAAACGTCTCGCATCAAACTATGAGGAACAAATATTATTCTATACATCTAAACTTATAAATAAGTGGGACTTTGTCTGTGTGTATGTGTCTGTTACCTATAGACTCCGAAATGGCTGAACCGATTTTCTTGAAAATTTACACAGTTGTACTATAAGCGTCTGCAAGTGTTCTTAGCTAGGGTTTGTGTCAAGGTACCCCTGATAAATATCAAATCGATAATCGAAAAAATTGGGTTATAGAAGGAGTGGTTCGATTTTAATCAAATTTGATACACTCATAGACAAAGACATAAGAAATGATATTCAGAAGTTTCAAGGTTGCAGTTCTTACAATAGTGCAGAAAATCAATAATATATAAAAAAAAAAAGGCAAGATGTTTGTGTGTGTGTGTCTGTTTATCTGTCTGTATGTCCTTTATAAAAATCCACAATTTTTATCTGATTCTCACCAAACTTCACACAAATATTCTTTAGGCTGAGTCTGAGCACCATGGATTAGTTTTAAAGCTTTCATTACACCCGAGTAACGCCAGGCTATACTGCTAGTATATATATATATATATATATATATATATATATATAAAAACATGCTCTCTCTTTCTTGCACGCACACACACACACACATTAAGAAAATTTTCAATCTTATCCAGTCATATTTTTTCTTCTCTTTTTTTTTTTTTTCTTTAAGGATGTCCCATATCACAAATTCCAACGTGGATATAAACTTGAGGCTGTGAATCCAGAAAATGGCAATCAGATTTGTGCCGCCACAATCACTAAAATCGTTGATCGGCTCATGTGGATCCATTTGGACAATAGCTCTAGGATGAAGCCCAGCTTCATTGAAGATATTGAGTCTCACAACCTCTTCCCTGTTGGCTGGTGTGAAAGCAATGAATATCAGTTGAAACCACCTCGAAGGACTGCTCTCAGGCGGCCTCACAGACGTGTGGCTGTGGTGCAACCAGAGTGAGTATGCATATTTGACCACCCCATTTTTTCTTTTTGCCTTTAGAGAAGGAAGTTGAAATTCTTACTGCCACACAAGGCAAGTCATTTGCAGCTTCTTGTGTATCGTCTTTGATGTGTGTGAGGTAATAAAAAAAAATAAAAAAAAATAGAACCTCCTGCACAAATGTCTTTTCGTATATTGAGAACAAAACAAAATTAGTACTGACAATGTGCATCAGCATCATTCTCGGTAGTTCAATTTTATTTACCAAAATAAAGCATAGTACTATATAACAATTGCTAATGGTGACTCTAACATAAACATAGATGACATTTTGTAAGGTTTAAATATCCAAAGTAGCAGTTAACATGTTAATGTTGTTTTGCCCATAAAAATTGTTCTTTTATTTGGTCATTTTTCCTACTGCACATACCGAGAAAGTTATACTTAACATGTCTGTCACATGTTTTCAAGTACTTGACAACAATTCTTTGAATTTAAGGTCTTTGGTGTAATGAATGAAAAGGGTTGTGCATTGTACTGTTCCTTCTGGTGTAGTGTATATGGGAGGGGATATTTCATCACTGCTGACTCAACACCGGTGTTTAATTTTCAAACTTTTCATCTTGTCAAAAATGGAAATTCTTATTCAACGAGGAAAAGAAAAATTTGTGCATAAAGGCCATTTATTTGTATTTGAGAAGTTTAGTAAAAGAGACAGCAACATAAAATTTTGTCATTTGCAACCAAGGCTCTAGGTGCAAGGCAAGAATTCATACGATGTTTGATGCAGTTATCCAGGAAGTAAACAAGCATTCCCACAATTCATCAGTGACCAATGTAGGAGTGGCTCCAAATAATCAGTTCTAACTTACTTTTATTTGTTTTTAAAAAGTTGATGAAAGTTGGAATTAAGTTGGCAGTGATGAGTTGTTCTGCACCCATGTATGTATATCAGATCAGAACTCATTTTCAAATCTAAACACGAAAACAAGTTCCTACTACTAATTCCAACCGCATGAAAACCAAAAAGACTAAATAACTCCCCTAACCTAAATGTAATAAATTTCATTTCAAATACTCAGTTAAGCTAAGAAAAGGTGTACAAAACAAATGAAATGTATAAATTAATTATTGGGTTGTCCGCGTAGTTCATGTTGATTTTTAGCCGTTCATGTTCCAACAGGTTAGAACATGTCAAATTTATCAACAGATATAATATGCTTACATTTTTGATTAGAGCATGTGGATTATCATGGCTTTCCACAACTCTCTCATTTGTTGCTCTGCTGCAACCTACCTAGGTATTGTTTCTGACCATTTGCCTCAATTTATAACAACGGTGGATACTTTCAGCACAACAATGCACCATATCACAAATCAAAAACAGAGGCAGATTGATCTATGAAATACAGCAATGAGTTTTCTCTGGTAAAAGTAGCCTCCACTGTTACTGACTTAGTCCCAGAGGGCATCTTTGGAATGTGGTAGAAATGGAAATTCAAATCCTGGAGGTGCAGTCAACCAATACAGAATAATTGGGGGATTCCAGAATAGCTGCATGGACCCACATATCAAGAGTGCTTTTTGAGCATCATTTGATTCCATGTGAAGAGCTTGGACAGTTCTAAAGGCGAAAGAGGATCCAAGACCCAAGCTTGTACCAGAAGAATATATCTAATAGTGACCGGTGTTGTGTGTACAGGTTCACACACACACTTTCTAATTAGGAAGATCAACCAATTATGCTGCCTTGGTTTCAACCTTTCGGTATTCTCAAGCATTATATATAAACTGATTATCCAATCCTTTTTTGAACACATAACGAATTTTAAAATCTGTACATGGTAAATTTTTTTTTTCTTTCAATATGTATTGAGCACTATTTGATACAACTGTTTACTGGTCTAATTTGACTCTGACCAATAACTGGTTAATATATATATATATATATATATACACATACACACACACCTGACTTATGATCTGTGACTGTATCTCCAGATAATACTGATGATGATGGAAGATATCCTTTTTTCCTTGTGTAAATTTACAGCCACCAAAGTTGACCAATGTCAAGCCTGGTTAGTACCTAAATGGATATCCCAGGTGTTGTAAGCTTAGATTTGTGGTGGTTTAATGTATATCTTGGAATCAGAGAGTTCCAATTTCTTTTGGGTCTGTTATATTCACTAACCCACAATTACCTTTGTGAAATCCACCTCTTCTCCTCCTGCCTTTACTATGGGTTAATTAGAAAGACTTGTGTCACTAAACTATTGTTATCACTAAAAAATAAAAAAAAATTATTACAGTCTAAAAATATTTTCTGTCTTTAAATAATTTGCTAAATGTTGATAAGCTGTAGAAAATGCATCAAACAAACAAACCATGTGTGGATTGGATAAAAATCAGGTGCTTCTACCAATCCGTCTGAAGATATGGAGGACTAGTCTAATACATTTGCTTTTGTTTTTCAGGCCTATTCCAATTGAGAGCACATACAATAAAATTAAAACCGTCAACATGGAAGGTAAGAACTGTCTTCCTTTTGGTTAGGCCCCGTTTTTTGTTTTTTCAACCTCCTTGATATATATATATTTTGTTGAGGTAGTACTGACCAAAAAACCAAACATTGTTTTAAAGTTTTCACAATGTCTTATTGCTTGTGCAATATGCCTATCCTCTCTACCATAATAAAGATCCTTGTGTGTGTGTATATATATATATATATATATATATATATATATATATATATATATAATGTTATAAATTATATTTTGGAACATGTACAATTTTTTTTATAGATATCCACTACAAATTGTACATTTTGTTTTGACATTGGACTTACAATGTCTCTTATTAGAGGGGGAGAGTAAGGAGGTGTAAAAGGGGGAATTTCCCACCCTTTACACCTCCTTACTCTCCCCCTCTAATAAGCCCAAAGAATAAAGGCTAGCCAGGCGGCCATAAAACCTATACACCATTTTCTAATGTTAAATCTGTCTACAAAATTCCTGACACTGTCATTAATCAACTACATCCCCTACCCACTTCACTTTCTTCAAAATTCTAATGGACAATTCACAAGACTTATTCCCTTATTGCTAACCCCCACCAACATTCCATACACAGCTTGCCAAATATAAGAAAAGAGGCCTTGCATTCCTTTCCACACCACCTGATGAGACATTGTAAGTCCAATGTTGAAACAAAATGTGCAATTTGTAGTGGATATTTATAAAAAGAATTTGTACATGTCTGAAAATGTAATTTATAATAAATATTCACAGCTCTATATTATATATCAAACACTGTTTTAAACTAATGTTTTAGATGTTGTAACTTTTTCCTTGTTCCTTATTCACTGGGATATATATATATATATATATATATATATATATATATATTCCTCCTATCATGCTCATGGAGAGAGAGAGAGACAATATCAAGGCAGCGTTAGCTCAGTTCATTAGAAAAACAATGGCAAGGCAGAGTTCATTCTCTTTACTACCAGTTATGAAAGCTCTTGCCACATGTTTGTTTTTTAACAATGTCTTTTATTTATTTTGCAACAATTTTGTTATTGAGTAGTGAAGAATATATATTTACATATACATACTCTCCATCAAAGACTGTTGTACAAACAACCACTAAACAAAAAATAAAATGAATAAACAAATAAAAATAAAAATCAAACACACGTAAAGCTCACAAATCCAAATCCAGTAACACCCAACCATAACCCAGAAAAAATAAATTGTCATGAGGCAAAACATACCAAAAAAAAATGCATTATGAAAAAGGTCAAACCAATAAAAACATAAAAAGGTCAATAAAACAAAAGGGCTGATCCCAATTTAATAAATACCCATTCATGCATACTTTAAAAATAAACCAAACAACTACACAATAAAAAAAAAACGCTCAACCAATCATAAACAAAAAGAAACATAAGCAACCAATCACAAACAAGATCACTCTCTGAAAAATAACACCATATTCTATATAAACAAAAAAAAAACTGGGACTTAATGAGTGAGAACATCATAATGGTGTCCTCTTGAAACTTCAATGTCGGCATGAATCTGCTCTGTTAAAGAGACAAACTCTTCGTACCTGTATAAAACTGGTATCAAAAAGGTATCAACAGAGCTAAAACTATTCAGAGATTTTGTGTATCAAGTTTTTAACAAAGGGAAAAAGCTCTCATGGAATCTTTTTTCCTTTAGCAATTGTAATACTTGTAAAATATGCAGTAATCCTTTCCAGATGGACTAACCAAACCTAGGCATTTGTTTACAACCAAATCTAATAATAACCAGTTGACCAGAGAGAGAGATAAATGGTGTTGAATCAGCTAAAACTACTCCCCCCTCTCTCTTTCTCTCTCATATATAAAAACACAAAAAATCTAGAAGTGAGCCACTACCTACCACGGTTTCACACAAACGGTTCTTCTTACCCTGAAGAACTGTTTGTGTGAAACTGCGGTAGGTGGTGGCTCACTTCTAGATTTTTTGTGTTGTATTCTCGCTCTACTTTCGTATCGAGCACTTTGCAGTTAAGGTTTCGTCTTGGGGTTTTTTTTTCTTTCAAACAGGCACTAGACGTATTGTTCTTGTGCGCTGTTTGTTTCCTTTTTTTCTCCCCTTTATTTAACCCACGAGGTAGTTCTTGCCGGATTACAAGATGGTTTATATTGCTGTTAAGTTAGCATTATTTTTGGGATGTTTAGTCTTATTATTAGTGTTGCCTTACTGCGATTAAGTTCATTATTATATATATATATATATATATATATATATATATATATATATATATGTAGTTTTTCTCATACTATTGCCCTGTCCCACCAATCAGTGTCATGCTGTTGTCAATATTTCACTAATCTTCTCTCTCTCTCTCTTATAATGCAATGAGAAAGTTGCTACTGCAGGGTTGGAACCCCTGGGAGCAGGCATATTTCTCAGTGCTTTTTGATGAACTGCCTCAAGACAGAAATGCAGCAGTGAGAAACAGATACTACATACTGATCCTAGCTCAAAGAGTATACTTTATAAAAACAATTAGGGTACTATAATTTGCAAGATTGCCACCAATCTGTATTAGGAAGATAGTCAATAATCTTTAAGCAGATCTATTTTCTGTGACACTTTCTATGTTGGTCTTTGAATAAAGACAAAAACTTGTCCGAGATATTCCATACCAACAATGATTACTGGTTATATTTATCTGACTGATAATGTGACACCTATTCTTTGACACATTTACCTTCCAACTGTTAACAAATGCTTATTCAGTTTTCAAGGTACTTTTGCTATCATATGTGCCAAAACTGCACTTACAAAATTAGATTTGTCTCTCATATTACTTTGGCTACCAGGACATATTTCATTTATTGGGATTATCTGTAGATATTTTTTTTAAACCTTTTCCAATATTTGGGCTTAGTACTTTTGCGAGATGTTTCATTTGCTTGAATGAGAACATTGTTCATGTTATTGTTTTGTTAGACTTATTGCTCCAGCTTTTTAAGTGGCAATTGTTACACTTTATTACAATTTCATCCTTTTATTTGGTTATCTTGATATTGCTGCATATTATTTCACTGATTGCTTTTCGTTTCTAGAGAAATGAACCAAACCAGGTATTCCTAAGTAAAATGTCTCTACCATATATCTGCAGTGTGAGCCCTCACCCCAATAATGTGTTCACTTTTTAAATGACAAAAAAATTCAGTGTTTATTGACTAACCAACAAGATCAATAGTTACAATTAAGAAATATTAATGTTTATTGACTTACAAAGAAGATTACTGTTTTGAATTAAATGAAATTAAATACGTTTACAAATATCCAAACTGATGCCGAGTCCAAAACTGAATACATTTTTGACACATAAGTTGTGGAGAGCTATGATCACCTACATCCTGAAGAGAAATGGCATATAAACAAATGAGAATTTGTCAGTCTGTTACAGAAAGCAAATACAGAAAGTGTCGGGAAAGACCACGTGTTAAGGTACCCATGTATTTTGACTCTGGCACATGTCTACCCGATGTGGGGCACCCACTGAGAATCATGCTCACTACACAATAGTAATGATACACTTATATATATATATATATATATTGTTTATTGACTTGCAAACAAAGTTAATAGTTAAAATTAAAAAATATCAATTTTTATTGACTTAGAAAGATTAATAGTTTAAATTAAATATATGGATCTGTAAAAAGAAAAAAATAATCCAGTTGTAGGAAATCAAAAAGTGGGTACATTATATATATATATATATATATATTAGTGGGCTTTATTGGTCAGGGTTGACCATGGGTGCATGTGTGTGTGTATATATATATATATATATATATATATATTATTATTATTAACTATAGTACTTAGAATAATAATAGTAACAGAACTAACTCTGCCAAAACTAGGATTAATTAAGCTATAATTTAAATCGTCTTGAACAACTCCCACCGAGGAGGAACTCGGAGGGAAAAGAAGGGGAAGTAAAAAAAGAAACAAACGAAGTACATGAACTAAAAGTCAAGTACTCGTAAGAAAGAAAAAGAAACCCAAGACAAAACTCTAACACTAAAGCGCTCAATACGAAAGTAGACCAACAAATACAGAAAATCTAAGCAAGAGCCAACAAACCTACCTTGGTCTCACCCTACGGCTCGTCAGGGTGAAAACACGTACTAAAACATACTGATTGGCTTCCTGACACTGAAATCCCCCATTGTAATGTCATAAGAACAAGACAATGAAATAATTGATGGTGATCCCCTAAAGAGAACTTTGCAAACTTTGAAATTTGGAATGTATTCTGGAATAGACCTGAAAGTTCCTGAGAAGAGAGAACTTGGCTTTAGGAATGAAGTCATTGCAGGTTTGCACCTCTTTTATGCATTTAGTGTCATATATATATATATATATATATATATATATATATATATATATATAAATTTTTAACAGGATATAATTTAGTAACAGCCCGGAATATATAGAGGTTGGATGGCATTTTACTAAGAACTAAAAAAAACTACCGGTTTTACCCAGATCATTATCAAGTTTAATTTCTGGGATTTAGGTGTAAAAGTAAAAAATGAATGGAAATTGTGAATTGTGGGGGGGACATTAAGGATACTAGAGCCCAATAATACTCTGTCCCAGAAGGCATTCTCTCTGCTTACAAAGAGTAGGTCCACGGGACCTGATGTAAATGGACTCCAGTACCTTAAGATGATAAAATGAGTGCGACCTAGATAAGATAGTGAAATTGTCAGCACGCAAACCAACAACGCAATTCCTGCTATTAATATGTTGTCCTATTGACGACCCAGATGTATTCACCAGTTGACTGCCATTTGCAGTATAGTCTTAAGATTCTAGGAGGTAAATGTTGCTTAATTCTTTCATCCAAATGCTGAGATGTTCTATCTATGTAGTCGCATCCGCAACTACATTGAAATTTATAAACAATGGAATTTATGTGATGTAGGGGTAAAACATCCTTACGAATGGAGGAAAGAATTGTTTGTGTAAAAAATATACGCACATTGGCAGCGAAATAACACTTGCCAATAGAATTAGAAATTCGCCTATCTAAAACTTCATCTGTACCAATAAATGGTAGTCGCAAATAAATTGGGCATTTTTTTAACATCTAACGACTTAACCTTATGAAAATTATTGATGACAAAATGCATGGTGGAATCCAAAATGTCCAATGGATAACCATTCTTAGAAAGTGTCATCTTAATAAAGTCCTTTTCGATGGAAAGGGAGGAACTGGAACAAATGTTTGATAGCCCCTATAAGTTAGGGTCTTAAGTTAATCTTGCATTGGCAGGGGCAAAAGAATCCCAACACTTGTACAGTCCAGTAAAAGTGGCCTTCCTATATGCTGAAATCTTACATTATTTTTATGGACAAGAACATCCAAAAAGGATAAACAGCAATTTGACTCCTTTTCAATAGTAAATTTTAAGGACTGATGTACAGAATTTAAACTGGTGAGAAAAATATCGGCTTTGTCCTGATTATTAAATAGACAGAATGTATCATCCACATGATAATAATACATTAAAGGATGATCATTACAAGAAAATAACAAGGTCTCGCAATAATCAACAAAAATATTTGCTAGGGATGGACTTAAAGGTGAACCCATCACAACCCTGTCAATTTGTCGATACATGATGTCATTAAAACTGAATTCGACTGATGAGGTGGTGAATTTCATGAGATAGCAAATACAGACTTGGGAATATTTTTTCTTTTAATCATAAGCAAGGCGATGACGCCACTGATACGCAAGGGGCTACGTAAGAGTAAAAAGATTGGAAAAGAGAAAGCCAGAAACCACATCCTAACCAGGAAACAAGAGATGAGCCTCTTCACCTGTTCAATAGTTGTGGGTGGAGTGTGAACCGGACGACAGTTTAGTCTATCTACTCCAATGTGGGGGGCGTTGTTGAATTTAAGTTTTAACTTAGTCCAGGCAATGAAATTTTTGCTAAGAAAACAAAATCAATCCTTCAATTAAGCATGAAAAGTTTTAAAATCAAGCAACAATTAGGCAAAACAAACAAAAAAAATAAAATAAATGCTCACCCTGAAAGATATTCAGCAATATTCAAGACATTTTAACTCCAAGCCGAAAACACAATGCTACTGACTGTTGAGAAAAAAAAAATATTATAGATAGTGACAGATAATGTAGATCGATAAAGAATGTCAGTACATATATCTATTGTTTCTGTCAAGAGAACGCAAGTGAAAAGAGAACAAATGTCATATGAACACCTAAAACAACTACTGGATGTGGGGGGTGGGGGATAAAATTTTTGTATTAACTCAACAAAAGTAAAGGAATTTTTCATACAAAATGTGCTAAAGTGCAACAATACAGGTTGTAACACTGTAGAGAGCCAACTGATGCTGAGAAGACCCAAACAGATGATTGGTCATAGTGCGATATCATTCTTAGGAACTTTAGGTAACTCATACAAGCGGGGACGGATGGAACCAGTGGGTCTAATTCAATCAGGAATATCTTTAGTTAGTAAACCACTTTTGACCCACTTTAACAATTGTCTTTGAAATTTCGCTTCAATAGACAAAATATCATGAGTTTCCACTGGACCTAATTAAAAAAAAAAATAAAAAAAATATATACGAGGTGAAAATTTTAAATGAAGAAATTGAAAGAATTATTAACCTTGCCAGTATACACACACACACACACACACACACATTTATTGAGCTGAAATTGCCTATCTAACTATCAAAAGTGAAAATCATTGTCATTAAAACGCTTTTCCCTTTTCTCATTTCACCACTTTTGTTTGGATTTTATATCCTACTAACACACATACACACACACACATTTTATGCATAGATTAAATCTGACATATTTTATTTGTTTAAATGTTATTTTTAATGGATATTTGAGTAGATGCTGTTTTTATTTAATTATTTAATTATTAAACTCTATTTATTTTCATTTACATATTTTTCTAACAACATTTCTCAAATATTCAGACCAGTAGATGGAAATAAATAAATATAAACAGAATATTTGCTTAAATATGAGTATCCATTAAAAAATAACATTTAAACAAATAAGTGTGTGTGTGTGTGAAACTTTACAGTGCACAGATACTATACATTCTCTTCAGAGGCAGAAGTGCCAATTCATATCTAAAATATAAATAATCTTGTCATTTTTTTAATTACTATACCAGCTTACTAACCTTATTTTTTATTTATTTTTATTTTTTTTTTTACCAGAGGATACGTGGTGTCCAAAAATTTATTATAACCACAGATGTTTTTCGGGTCCCTACCTTGCCAAGAGCCGGATAGCTGAGCTTCCCAAATTCATTGGGCCAGGACCAATTAAACTGGTGATGACTGAAGTGCTGTCCATGTTGATAAGTGTTGCTTATAAGTCATGCAGAGTTTTACGAGAGTTGCAGATGGATGGAGAGGCCAACCCAAATATGCACCAACAATTGCTCAAAGCCAAGTAATTATCACATCTCCTTATCTTTTATTCTTTGTCTAGCTATAAATCCTGTGATTGTGTTAAAAAAAAAAAACATAATCAATTTTAAAACAATGATGAAAGTACTTGTGAAAATATGCATAATGTTAATTTCTGAAATGTTGTTGTCTTATGATTCTTTCTTTTGGATCAGTTTTATTTGGTAGGTCATAATGTTTTTATTTTATTGCAGATGTCTCGCCTTTCTTACTGAATTACCTTAACAGGGTCTTGCTTCTTTGATCCTTTTTTTTCTTTCTTTCTTTTTATTATTAGTTTCTTTCTTTTTATTCTTATCACTACATTTCGATAGTTGTATACTGTGGCCTTTGAAATTTGTAAGCTTACAAAATGTGACAAAATCCTGAGAAATGTCAGCGGCAGATGTGTGATTAGAAACAATATCAGGAAAATGGTTGAAAAGAATCAGGGATTAAATTTTATTAGGATCTTTGTGCTTATTCATGACCTCTGCAGAATTAATCAGCCTGGAAATGCGAAAATCAAATCATGCCACTTGTGTTAATTTGTATTAATGTAATTATCATTACCTAGAAGCATGTTTTCATTTATTCTTGAAGTTTTTTGCTACTCATTATACTGCATACTTGTATTCATTCTTGTTTCCCAACTCAATGTTGTAAAATGCAATGGAAAATATAAAATAAGAATATTTCTTCTTCTGTATTTTGTAGATTTGTTCTTTCATTTTGTAATTTTATAAGCATGTTATTGTAAGTGTAAATATTATGTAATATTTAATCTATACTGTTTCTATGATTGTAGAGTTCATTTACAGAATGTGTTTGTGTATCTAATTTGTTGTACTTATGGAGAAAGTTTTGTGAACTTTTGTATATTAAACAGTTTGGGCATAAGAATCAACACATTTCTTCAAGCAATCTTTAAATCCTGTGTCAGTACTACTTTTGTAGGCTCTATATATAAGCCATTGGGGAATGTGGGAAGTTGGAGAAGGGGAAAACTGGCCTTTCTCTAGCTCTCTAGGGTATTTAGTCATGAACATTAATTTGCTTAAAGAAAAAAAGAATTATTAACAATAATAAAAAAAAGTATGAGAAGCCGTGAATGTTTTGTTTCAAATGTAAATTTATTATTATTAATATTGCTTTTTTTTTTTTTTTTGTATGATATATTAAGTGTCCATAATGGTATTTGTGTCAATACATATGTTTTGAGTCTAAAGTTGACTCTGTTCAGGTGAACAAACTTGTGATTTTACATATTGGGATTCGTTTGTTTTTCTGATGGCTAAAATAGCGCATATATATAAATAAGCGGTGAGCAGGTCAGAAAGTTCATTTCTTTGGTTGTTTGTTTGTTTTTTTTTTTCTTAACTTGCACATTAAATCTCTTCTGTTTTGGAAATCAATCACGTTGGCCAGAAGAAACTTTTTTACACTAACCTGCAAAATTTAGTTTCATTTCTATACTTCAAAATTGTTTTTAGCGATTTTGATTCAGTTCTACTGTATGTGCCATCTAGTTTTTTTGTTGTTTTTGAAATACTATTTTTTGCAATGGTTTGCAAATTTTTTTTTTTTTTTCATTTGAATTTAGTGTGTGTGTGTGTGTGTGTGTGTCTTAAGTTTTTCAACTTGTTTTGTTAAGGGAAGGCTTGTATTTTTTATAAATATTTCTTCCTGCATCATGAGTGTATCATAATCTGCATTTTGGTAGATAGGCATTACTCTGAATTTACCTCCACTACGTTCATGTAAATGTTGGGAAACAATATTTAATGTTACTTCTGTGCAGGGCTATTTTTTTTTATTCAGGCCTTGTGTTAAATCCATGTATATTTTTATGTATTCATCATATCTATATATATATATATATATATATATATATAATAATTTTCTAGAATAAATCTTTCAATATAATTCATTGTTTTATTCTTGAAAATCTGTTCAAAACCAGGGGTCTAATAGTCTGATTAAAATTTTTGATGTGCATTGTAACAATAAAAGGTTTCACCTGGTTGAGTTGTTAACCCGATGTAAGCTAATCAGGTGGTAAGGCTGCCCGCTTCATAGCCAACCATGTACTACCCTGGCCTACTGATACGGAAAGGGTGGCACTTGTTTAAGTTGGGCTGATGTGATTGCTCTTCAGCAGCCAGGGAACCTCGAACTACTCTCATGTAGTTGAGCTAGCAGGTTGATTTCATTCCCTAGGGTGGGGCGGTCACTGTTTTCTCATTAGTGCAGTTTATTCGTTGGCATATATTAATCATGTAAATGAAATATTATACAGTAAAATCTTCAGATCAAAATTCAGTTAATATGTTAGTCTATAGACTTATTGATCTACCTTTGCATATATAGAAAAACTTAGGTTGAATAATGATGCTATGAATTTGTATGAATAAAGTATTTTGTAAATTAAAAAAGACTTGGAGAGGGATGAGCTCTGCCAGGTGTACTTAGATAATATATGCTATGCATGAATAGATCCCTTCAGCTTTCAGCTCAGATATTGATGTGGGGTTGATGTTCAACTGAAGACCTGACCAACTTCCAAGAGGGTGCTGGTCAGGTCCTCAGTTGAATGTCAACCCTACAACCAAATCCAGTCATGAGACTGATGATAATGAAGAACGTAAAAGTTGTTGGAAATTTTTTGCATACCCTTATAAAATGATTGATTGGCTTCTGCCAATGTTGACTACAAGTGTAGCAGCTTCTACTGGGTTGTTAACAAAGAATGTTCACTGATTCACTCTTTTTAATCAACCATTATGACAAGCCAGTGATAAGATGTTCAAGTGGTATGAAGTGGATCATTGTATGTTTTTTTTTTTTTTTTTTTTTTCAGGTGGAGTGGGATGATAGTAGAAATAAAACCTGTGGCACATAAAAATCTCAATTTCCATTGTGGTAGGGGCTCTGGATTTGTTTGGAAAAAGCTTCTGAGAAATTCATTGAAGGAAGTTTTGGCAGCTAATGTCTTGAAGAGATACAAAACTTGTTCTCACACAGTTCACACTGTATAAAAGGCTTTATCTATGTAAAATGTATATGTGTTTGTAGGTTTTTTATCATTGAGATTTTGCTGCTTTTTTTTTCTCTCTAGCACTTCCCACCTGTGGAATTCCCTTCTATTTACTTGCTTCCCCGACAGCTACAATCTCCGAGAATTTAAATGCAAAGTCAATAGTTATCTCCTATCTCACTAACCTGCATCCTCTCTCTCCTGCTCCTTTCTCTGTCTACTTCACTCTCATCAGTATTCTCATCCTTCTCTTACCCACTTTGACACCCCTTGTAACCTGTCACTCTTTCTTATAACTTTCCTTCTAAGTAACCCCCTGCAAAACAGTGGCAGTAATATGCCTTGCTTGGAGCGATATGATTATAAAAAAAAGATAGCCAGACAGCTACAATTTTCAAGAATTTAAGGGTAAAGTTAAGTCATTTTCTATCTCAATAACCTGCATCCTCTCTCATGCTCCTTTCTCTGTCCACTCCACTCACATCAGTATCCTCATCCTTCTCTTACCCACTTCCTTGACACTCCTATAACCTGTCACTCTTTCTTTAACTTTCCTCCTCTGTAACCCTTGCAAAACAGTGGCAGTAATATGCCTTGCTTGGGGTGATATGATTATAAAAAAAAAATGTGAAAAATGTCATTTCTGACCTTAGGTCTCTAGTTAGGACATTGGAGGAAATGAGTATATGACAGAAATAAATTAAAAAAAAAACATAATAATAATAATAATGCCTTTTCTCACATGGGTTTTTTTTTCTCCTTCTAGGTATAAGGGTAAGAGTTACCGTGCTGTAGTTGAACTATGTCGCAATGTGAAGCAGCTGGATGAATTTTGTCGACAGATTTGTATTAAGCTGGAATGCTGCCCCAATTTGATCAGTCGTCACTGCATTGATGATGACTGCCCAGAAAACTGTTCGCAGCACACAAAGACGAAATATAGTAAGTATATATGTATGAATAGAAATTGTATAACAAGTAAGTCAGGAAAAATATTTTTCTTTATATCAAACATTATCTTGAGGAAAATGTTGACTTATTTTACTAACAAACACATGGTACTAGAATATATCTCCCAAGAAAATATGTTAACTGATGATTATGGAGTTTAAACAGATTTGCATTTTAATATGACAGTAAAATCATTAGCAATGATTATGCATGCAAGCCTTATTCTCTCAGTTGTACATGCCTTAATATCTGACCACAGACAAAACCTTCTTGGATGTACAGTTGATGTAATGGAAATCAATTTAATGAGACATCAGAGAGCTGAGTTTGAATTTTAATTGTATTATTTACACACACATGCAATCTATCTACACCCCTCTAGCTATGGGTTAAATAGTAGGATTTGTATCTGGAAAAATTTAACCCCCTCCCCTACACACACACACACACACACACACACACAACACCACACACTGGGGTGGTGGGTAATAAAAGTGCAATTTTTTTTTAATCTTTAAATAAACTAGCAGTATAGCCCGGCATTGCTTGGGTGTAATGAAAGCTTTAAAACTAATCCATGGTCCTGGAGCTCAGACTCTTTGGACGTTGGCACAAAAGACTAAAAAGCAATAGTTGCTTCTAGTTAAAGTGAGACCGTAGACTGAAAGAAAAATGAATGGATGTAAGTCAAATTTTGATTTCCTGGTATCAATATCAAATAAGTTTTTTTCATTGTAAACTGAATTTTGAAGGCTAAATAAGTCCTCTGAATAAATGGTATCATGGCTGAGACTAAGAACTACAATTATACCTACTTAGTCAAACCTGAAGCAAAAACTAAAATAAAAGAGCTGAAAAAAATACAGACATACAGGCAGATAAACAGACACACACACACAAACATCTTGCTTTTATATATAATCGATTTTCTGCACTATTGTAAGAACTGCAACCTTGAAACTTCTGAATATCGTTTCTTATGTCTTTGTCTTTGTCAAATTTGATTAAAATCGAAACACTCCTTCTATAACCCGATTTTTTTTCGATTATTGATTTATCGGGGGGTACCTCGACACAAAACCTAGCTAAGAACACTCGCAGACGCTTATAGTACAACTGTAAATTTTCAAGAAAATCGGTCCAGCCATTTCGGAGTTTATAGGTAACACATACACACAGACAAAGTTCCACTTATAAATAAGTTTAGATTTTTAATGCCAGAAATATTTTGTTTGCTACTGCAAAAAATGATTACAAATTTTCTAAGAAACTGAGACCTTGCTTTGTGTATGCTCTTATCCAATGTTTCATTTGTTCTCCTCTACTGAGAATGTTGTGTGTCACTATCCAATCATTTGAGTGAATGAAAACTTTTAAGTCTTTTGCTTAATAAATCTAACCTGTGAGATTATGATTTACAAGAATAGCATAATGTATAACTCACTGGATTGAAATTCTGATTTTTAACATTTTTCTTATGCTTAAATTTCGTCAAATCATCTACTAATATACAATAAATAGTATTAGTGTTTTTATCAATATTATTTTTATATATTTTAAAATCTTCCTTTTTAAATTATTTGAGGTAATTTATTGGAGTGATTTCTACAAATGTAGGAAATGTTTGCTGGAACTCTAGAAATGCTGGCTAACATGACATATAAAAGATTGATCAATCTCTTCAAATTTCCAGAACTTTTAGATAGTATCTTATGGATGTTGTGTCGAGTGAGAAAAAAAAAATTCTATTTTCATACTTTTTGTATAATCATCCCAATTGTTTTTTAAACTTTCTATATGGTCTTCTTTTCTTCAACATTTCCAGCCTATTACTCTGGAAAGAAAAAAAGGAAGATTGGCCGCCCACCTAGCGGCCACAGTAATCTCAAAAATGGAAGTAAAAAGCTGGGCAAGCGCCGGAAACGGAGGAAAGGGTCACTGATGAGCCGAAAATCTCGGTCTTCATTTGATGACGACATCTATGCCGGCAGCACCACACCGACTGAGGAAGTGCCTGTGGCTTTGGCCAAGAAGTCGTCATCGTCATCTCCCCCTGTCAGTGAGAACAGTGTCTGTAAGAGTGAAACCAAGAAAGCAACAGAACCCAAGCCTCCTGCTAAAAGGAAATATACCCACCATGTACCTCCTCGTTCAGAGATCCATACAAGGCGGGCAAAACTTCCGAGGTATAGCTTTGAAAGAAAGACTCATAAAAAAATTTTAATTTCTCCAGCTCCATCTTCTCCTCCTTTGAAGAGTGAAAGTCCCCCTCCTGTCCAGACTGCTGTCCCGGTAACAGTAAGTATTTCATATCAAAGATTTGAAAAATGCTTTTTTAGATTTGGATAATTTATAACTTGCAGTAACTAACATTTTTAAAATCCTATAAAAGATTCCTTGTATTTAAGATCCTTTCTTCTCGAATTCTGTGTATATGAATACCTAACTAAGCTATTCAAAATTTATAAGTCTCATTATATTCCTTATTGCACATTGCAGTATCATGCTCACTCTTGCAGATGTGAATAAAAAATACTTTCCATTGTCTGCTCTACATTGGAGACAATGAGAAGGAAAATGTTTGTTTTATATTTGTTCATTATGGCGATTTTTCTAAGCAGAACTTAAATGTGGCACAAGGTGGAAAGTGTATAGCACCCAGTGAGAATCTAACCCACTATTCATTCATAATTGATTTATTAGACCAATAAATACGTGATAGTGAATATCAGATCCAAGTGGCTGTTTCCAAAGGTTTTCAAAACAATTAAGTTTTCTTTTATCAGATATTCGTTGATTTTTAAAAAAAAAAAATTATTGCAATGTCAAGTTGTTTTTTACATATTTTGATTGTTAAAAATCAGTCAGTTAAGTGCCATATGTGATACATGCTTGGGCGATCATGTCTCGAAAGAGACATGACTGACTGGGCAGAAAGTTATCCCCCAGTAGGTTGCCATTATTTTCTGCGGTAGACTGGTTATCAGCCAAGGCTATAGAACCCAATCTATCCTGTTATTTAACCCATAACTGGAGGGAAGAGACGGATTAATACCTTTCCCAAGGGTATTTGTGTGTAGGTAAATGCAAGAAATTCAACTGGAATTCGAAAACTCAATTAAAAAAAAATAAAATACCAATCTGAAATATGATCCTTTATTATTTATTAGAAGCCAGTTTTATCATAACAACACCTGAACAATGAAGCTCAAATTGCAGTCGAATTTATTGCATTAATTTATGTTCAAACTAGCAGTATAGCCTGGCGTTGCTCAGGCATAATGAAAGCTTTAAAACTAATCCATGGTCCTGGAGCTCAGACTCTTTGGCATGAAAGACTATAAAGCAATGGTTGTTTCCAGTTTAAGCGAAACCATAGACTGAAAGAAAAATGAATGGATGTAAGTCAAATTTTGATTTCCTGGTATCAATATCAAATATGTTTTTTTGTCGTAAACTGAATTTTGAAGGCTAAATAAGTCCTCTGAGTAAATGGTATCATGGCTGAGACTAAGAACTACAATTATACCTATTTAAAACTAAACCTGAAGCAAAAACGAAAATAAAAGGGCTGAAAAAATACAGACATACAGGCAGATAAACACACACACACACACACACACACACACACACACACACACATCTTACCTTTTATTTATATATATATATATATTTTCGATTTTCTGCACTATTGTAAGAACTGCAACGTTGAAACTTCTGAATATCGTTTCTTATGTCTTTGTTTATGAGTATATCAAATTTGATTAAAATCGGACCACTCCTATAATCTGATTTTTCAATTATCGATTTTCGATATTTGTTGGGAGTACCTCGACACAAAACCTAGCTAAGAACACTCGCCGATGCTTATAGTACAACGGTGTAAATTTTCCAGAAAATCTGTTCAGACATTTCAGAGTCGTCTATAGGTAACGGGGACACACACATACACACACACAGTTCCATTTATAAATAAGTTTAGATATTCTTTGGAAAGGGTATTTGCACCGCTACTTCCTCCAGCTATGAGTTTAATAACAGGACAAATTGGTTCTATAGCCTTGGTTGACAACTAGTCTATCACAGTAATAGCAACTTATTGTAGAAAAATCTTCTGCCCAGTCAGTCATGTCTCTTTGAAGACATGATTGCCCAAGCATGTATCGTGTATAGCACTTAATTCAATGATGGACCTGAACAATTATGGTTCAAAATCCAACCACCAAACATCCTTTAAATATTGACATATAGCTATATTCTTCCTTTTCTAATTTATCTTTGTGCCATATTGTTTATTTACACTTGGCAGTGTTCTGTTATTATTATTATTATTATTCATTTTTTAGTCTTGTTTTTGGTTTTTATTGAAACATTCAGATTGTTTACATGAATTCTCAGAAATACTAAATAATCTTTTACTATGATTTGGACTCCCATCTGTTATCCTTGAGGTCCTGCCTGACCAGGACTTCATCTTACCATTTAGGTTATGAATCATTCCTAGTTCTGTAGTTTGAGCAGCAGACACCCTGCACTCCTTCTGTTCATTAATTAATAACAATAAAAAAAATTAATAAAAATTAGGGGGGGGGAAATAAGTCTTAAAATCTTTTATCATTAATGATTTTTCTCTCTCTTTCGATTTGTAGCAGACAAGTATTCCTGTAGCAAAAGAGGAAGAAGAGGAAGAAGAAGAGGAGGAGGAAGAGGAAGAGGAGGAAGATGACGAAGAGGAAGAAGAGGAGGAGGAAGAGGAGGAGGAGGAAGAAGATATTTCTGTGAAAAAGAAAGAGGAAGAAGAACTCTATGTAGATATTGAATCCAATCCCCTCCACTGGACGGTGAACGACGTTGTCAACTTCATCCGCAAAACTGATTGCGCCCAATTTGGCCGGTTGTTCCGTCAAGAGGTATGATTTTTTTTTTTTTTTTTTTTAAAAAGAATTCAATAAACTTACATTGTTATCATCATCAGTTTAATTACCTCTGTCTCTCTTTTCCCTTGTCTCCAGTCACCACAAAAAGTGTATAACACCTTTTCTCTTATTGTTGCACTTAGGGAAATGTAACAAGTGTAGAATTATGCACTAACTTTATATACAGCATAAATTATCACAGGCAGGCTTTATTAGACAAATATCTCAAAATTTTAATTCACTTTAATGATTATGTAAAAACATATATGCACTGCAAGTGATTTTTTTCTCTGCTATAGATATTAATTGCCAGTGATCCTCCCACTTCTGCTATAAAAATGCATTGCAAATATATTTCAGACCCCGCTATCGAAATTTATTTCAAAATATTAAAGTACTAGTTGTTCATATAATCAATATCACAGGCTTGATTAAACAAATGTTTCAAAACTTTATTTACACTAATAGCAACATTGCATACAAAATAATTTGAGACTTTAATTTTTTTTTTTTTTAAAAACTAAAAGCATCTTAAGGAATTGAGCTGATGCCATAATTGTCACAGTTACACATTTATATTCTCATTAAATTCTTGCCAATTTAATGAGAAAGAAAGTTATATTGACCAGCTATTTTAAAGATTTTTTTTGAGATGATGATGTTGACAAGTGAAGCATTTTTTTATAGATTGTATTTATTAAATAGATTCAAAATATTGCTATTCTGTCTGAAGAACATCATTGTACAGCTCTGGCCAAAAGTTTTGCAACAATATGTAAAAGTATAGTTTCAGATATTTTTGAATACCAAAAGTGAGTGAAACCATGAATAATCCATAAATAGGATGTGTTTAATTCACTTATGCAAATTTTAAGTGATTTGCATGGGTAAGTTCTCGACTCTATGAAATGAGATGGAATATTTTTTTCTGGGGAGAAGAAAAAAGAAGAGCATAGAGGTTGGACCGTATTTTCTTTTTGAACTGCATATTTGGCAGACAGAGTGAAGTGAAAAGCAAAGCAGAGATAAGAATTTAGACAGTAATTTTTTTTTTTTAAACCACACTATTCATTCTGTACATCTAATCGTGATCCAAATGGGAAAACGTCATCGTTCCGAATCCAAATGATCTGCAATTGTTGCTTTACACAAAGCCAGTCTTAGCTTTTGTCAGATTGCTAAACAGGAACAAGTTCATGCATCAACAGTTACAAGAATAATCCAGAAGTGGAAGAAAAACTGGAAAAATCAAAGTTGGGGCTCAAAGTGGTCGTCCATAAGTGTCTACAGAGGGAGATGACTGGCGACTGGTGCGATTTAGTTTGTCTGATCGACAGGCCGGTAGTCAGCAGTTACTGAAGGAATGATCCATCGGTGGTGTGGAAGCTTCAGATTTCACAGTATGGCTGTGTTTGTTGATGAAAGGATTGATGTCAAAAGGGCCTGCAAGAAAGTCACTTTTGACATGAAAAAAATATAAAAGATCGACTAAATTTCTGTCGAATTCATAAAGGTTGTACTGTAGAAAACTGGAAGAAGGTGATTTTCTCTGAGGAATCACCTTTTAGCTGCTTCGCTAACAGTGGTTCAATTTGTGTCAGAAGACGAGTTGGTGAAATATTCCACCCTGATTGTGGGGTATCCACAGTCAAGCATCCGGACTTCATTGATATTTGGGGGTGCTTCTCCTATCATTGCGTTGGAGAATTAGTGATTGTACCCAAAGGTATGTCAATGAACAAGGAATGGTATATGGACATGATCAAAAATTGACTACCACAATTTTTGATAGAACACTACCCTGATTGAGATGCGGTGTTTCAACATGATGGTGCACCTTGCCATAAAGCAAAAGCTGTGATGAAGTGGTTCAAGGCAAATAACTTCAGAGTTCTACAAAACTGGCCTGGTAATTCCCCTGATCTCAATCCCATCAAAAATTTTTGGTCCTTCCTGGAACCAAAGATGCATGAAGCTGCAACAAGAACTGAAGCTGTTATACAAAGATGTTAGACTTCTATTAGATCTAACTGTTTAAAATCACTAATTGAGTCTATACCAAAGCTTGTTCTTAAAAATAGAAGGCACATAAAGTATTGAATTTAACACCAAAATTTAACATACATCATAATAAATAATTTCTTTTTACTTTGAAATAGTTTAAATTATTATTTTAAAATGCTAAAGCAAAAATAGTTGCGTTTTGTTATCGATAATTTGGATTTTTTATGGTGTTGCAAAACTTTTGGCCAGAGCTGTACTGCTCTTACTTCTAACACCCTTTTTTTTAAATTTTTTTTTTATTTTTCAAGTCTTTGTAAAAATTGGTGTCTTTTAGTGCAGCCAGCTCTTATATTTTAGTATCCTTGGTATGGACTATTTAATTGCTGTTGTCCTCAGGTCTATCCTGACCTTAATGATAACACCATGTCTGTGATTTTTAATGAAACCTGTATAAAAAGAGATTGTTGCTCAAATAAAAATTTTTATATATATATATATATATATATATAATTTTTAAAAGTTTCACCAATAACACTTTTATTTACTGCTAAATTTGATCCCTTTTAATGGAACACTGTCTCCCTCTCTCTCTCTCTCTCTCTCTCTCTATATATATATATATATATATATATATAGTCATTCGCAGACAGATCTGTTTCACTGTATCACAGCTCATCAGTACGGTTAGACATCCGATTACTTTTTACCCAGGATTGAAACCCAACCGAATTAGCGTCAACTGGTGATTTCTACCTCTGAGCTACAGGCGCTCGGTAGAAGGAGGCAGACTTTTTAGCGTGTACATTATCATTATGCACACATATATAATATAGCAGTAATAAATTCAAAAGATTTGGTGTATAATCTGAATAGATCCTAGTAATATTAGATTAATGTTAAAACTGATCCAACAGAGAGCTCGATATAAATTTCATTCTTATGTTATTTTGAATGAAAATTGTTCCATCATTTGATTTTTCTCTCAACACACACATTCATAACTGTTTTATTTTATTTTATTTAAAAAGAACACATTAACACATACAATTAAACAAACATGAGTTTTATCTTCTATATTTTAATATTCATTCATTGCTTTACCTCACGTGACATGTATCTGATCAATGAAACCCTATCTCAACATACTGTCTCTTGGATTTTTTAAATCATTCGTCTTTGAAGAATCTCTGAAGAAGTTTGTTATAAGTGAAACATGTTAGATTAAAGACACTTTTTTCCTACTTGTTCTTTATTTATTCTATTCATCTTGTCGGATTCCAATCCATATATTCAACTCGTATAACACTTTTCACTGAACTTATCTATTGTTTTTATGTTTCTTTCTTTGCAGGAGATTGATGGTCAGGCCTTGCTCCTGCTGACTCTTCCAACTGTGCAAGATCATCTAGATTTGAAGCTGGGCCCTGCCATTAAACTATGTCACCACATCGAGAGGGTGAAGATAGTTTTCTACAAGCATTATGCCAAGTGAGTTATACTCACATGTCTGTACCCTCCATTGGCTTTTAAACAAACATCAAGAGCTGGACAGTGAGGACCTTCCTCCCTCTCTCCCATCAAAACAACCCCCTCCACCCCACCCCCACACACACCTTCACTTTACCTCTCAACTTGTCCACCCATGGTCATCCTGTTGTGATTGGAAGCTGTTGATTTCTCTTGTTGAATATTGTCACTGGACACTTGCAAAGTCCAGCTTGGGTCAAATTCCCTGGTTGTTCAATCAGAATATTGAAATTGGCTCATTGTACTTGCTCATAAACAATGGTCGCTATTTTAGCAAGTCCATTCACCCCTTCATCTACTGGTGTGGGCAGACGGTCAAAACAGGCAGCAGGCAATATAAATGGTCAAGTAGCTAAACTTTGACCATAATTTAATAATTTGCTTTGTATATAACAAAAAAAAAAAAGAGGAAAAGCAAAAAAAAAAGCAAATTTTCTTTCAGCAGGTCAGGACATTGTAAAAACAGAAAAAAATTCTTATTTGTTTATGAAAGCTTAAATCTGAAATATTATTTCAACTCTTTTTTTTTTTTTTTTTTTTTTTGTAAAGATACAAAGAAAAATTTTGGTTGGTTATTTCAATTATCCAAGTATGTATCTTGGGCTTTGTTCATTTCCAGAGAAAGAAAAAGAAAGTTCATGATGCAGGTTCAAGTGTTGCTGTTGAGAAACATTTTAAATCTTATTAGCTTTCTTTTTCTGTTCTTAGCTTAAAGCTAATGATGTTGACTTCAGTTTATCATTAACATTAAACATTGTAATCTTGTAAAAACAAACTGAAGCACTTATGAGATCTGAACATTTATTTCTTTTCATCTTAAAAAAAAACAAAAAACTACCTGACAAGAAAAATTGTTTTAGAATGGCACCTGGAGAACCAGAAATTGTTGAATTAAAACATTTTTTTTTTTATTCATAGTCTGAATGGGTGATTTTGTTCAGAATTGTCTCCCCCACCTTCCATACACCAACTGATAACGAATGATAAGTGTTTGAGTGGGTTTAGGAGGGGGAAACTTTGGAAACAATGTTTCTTTTTAAGTGATATAAGATCACAAAGGGAGTTAAAACTAAATTCAATAACCACATAATTGTAATTCTTCTTCTCATCGTTCATATTGTCTTCAACTAATGATGGACATTGGAAATTAACCATATCAAATAGCATTTGAAGCACAGTCATGTGACATAATTCTCATTAATATTCAAGAAAAGCATTTCTTGGTGTAGATTGAGGATGACTAACTAAAACGAAAACTAAGACATTGTTGTAAGTAATCAATATTCAATTTATAGCAAAAAAGTCATGGGAGGCTTTAATATATTTTTTCTCCTTTTTTGTAACATCTTGGAAAAGTACATGATTTGAAGATGATGTGAATAAATATTGAAATATTAAATCTCTCCCACAGTACTAATTTGCTTATTATTTAACTGCAATCATGATTTTGAATTTACTTTGATCTTTAGTTTTAAAATTGTCTAGGACAGATTAAACATGTTTGCAGTAATATGTAAACCATGATTCTTTATATAAGAAATTGTCACCTTTGTTTCATTTTATTGTTTTTAAATTAGAGAATGAAGAAAGGAAGACAATTATATCACTATGGAAAACTTTTCTCTCTCTTTTTTTTTTTTTTTTTTTTTTTTATCCCTGAAAATAATAATAAAAACCATATAACACAAGTGGGTATTAAAAGAACCCTCTTGAATCTTAGTCCCTAAAAACGCTGAAACTGACATGCAAAAGCAGAGAAGTACGTTTTTTTTTCCTCTCTGTCTTTTAATTCATTTTTTTTTTCTTTTTTAAAATCAATCTTCCTTCAACTGGTAGGAATTGAATTTTTGACTGATAGTGCATAAACTTGAAAAAAAAATTTCCTCTCTTACTTTCATTACTATTTATTTTATGTTATGCTTTAATTTTTTTATTTAATGAAGCAAAGTACTGTTTTGGGGGGAAAATGCACTTTTACAGTCACTGAATTTTTAACCTTCATCCACCCATCCTCTTATGTAAAAAATTAAATCATTGATAAAAAAAAAAAAATTTTGTACTTAGGAATTACATGAAATTTGCACCAAAAATGATTACAATGGTAGCTGTACAATTTCTCAAAAAATAGTGCATCTTCTACTGTGAGGAATAAGTGTAGTAGCAATTTGTTTAGGGTTTCAATTTTCTAGAGGGTTGTGATTATCTTACAAGTTTTTTTTTTTTTTTTTTTTTCCTTTTTAACTTTTTGGAACATGGAAGTATTGGTTATGCCTGATTGAATGGGTGAGTGTTACTCATCATCACTCACTTAAACGATTGGATTTACTTTTAAATTTTAGCATGTTTTGGAGCATTGCTCTAGGCAGTTTCACTATTTTTACCTATTTATAATGATATTGTTTTATTTTAAACAATATTTTGATGTTATTTCAAATCTTTACATGCCTAAGTATGATCTGAATCCCCCTGTAAAATGTGACTGTAATCTTTCATCTTGGATATTCCTCACCCCTGCTCAACACTTTATTTTTTTTTTTAATCAGCCCAATCATTTAAAGACTCTTTGATGTTGCTATTTATTAATTTCCCTCCCCAATCATGTATAACTTTGATATATATATAGAGAGAGAGAGAGCTTGAGAAAGAGTTGTATTTTCATTCCTCTTTCCTTTAAAAATAAAAAATTAAGAAAATCTCATAATTTTTTTTTTTTAATAAACAAAAACAAACGGTCTTGAGCTATTAAAGTGAAACTAGTGAGGCTTAATTCAGAAAATATGGAGAGGCATAATCATCAAAGTTTCTAGAGGTGTTCTGCAAGAGTCAGCAATTTGAAAGACTTGAAATGCTGTTAAAAAACTTGTAAAGGACTTTTTACAATATTGAATCAGCTGAATATTAACCATTTTTCTTTCCATCCAAAATACAAATGTTTACTGCTGAAAACCTTATTTTTCTTGGTTAATATCTGGATCTATTGAATTAGGCTCTTTGTATGTTTGGGCTTAACCTTGATTCAAGAATTTTCACTTAGACCTAACAATAAACTTGAACTTTGAACCAATATTTTTTTTTTTTTCCCTGAAATTATCATCTGTATCATGGAAATGGAAAGAAGCCATTCAATCTTTTTATATTAAGTGTCCCCATATTTTCTTTGAGCAAATAAACGGATTATATGAATTTGATGGCTGTACAGAACTTAGGCAAGTCTTTCAAACCTTAAATTCACCAGTTTGTCTTGAATGTTATTAAAATATTTCTAAACTATTTTCTTTTTCAAACTTTGAACAAATATCTTGTTTGCTTTATTTCCAAATAATAAAAGCACATTTTACAAAGAAAAACAAAAAAAAAACAAACTTGGATTCATTTAATACACACAAATAAATAAAATATATCTAAAAAGACAATAAGAATAAAGACAAAAAGAAAACTTTTCTCTACCAATGTATTTTGTCCTCTGATAGACTTTATCAAGGCAAGTGTAAGGATTTTATTTTGCAACATGGAATTATAAACAGATGTAAAAATAATATGCTTTTAAAATTTAAAATGCTCAAAAATATCCAAAAGGTGAATTGTGAAAATCAAGGTTAAACTAAAGAGAAAGCTAAATGGTGTAATTTAATGCCTAATAAAATGTTTCTGTTTATAAATAGCAAAATAAAACCTTTCCATTTGCCCTGCTAAAGTCCATCAAAGGACAAAACATGTTGGTAAAGTCTGATACAGAGCTAAAATAAAATATTTTTTTTCTTTTTGACAATAAAAACAAATTGTTATAGAGTAGTTAACTAAATAATTTCTTAACTTTCTCCTTTATGGTTTTACACAAAATTCTAAAAGTTGAAAATTTTTTTTTTTTTTTGTCATTTATTTTGCATGGTCTGTATTAACATTTTTAATATTTATAAAGTGTATAAGTCCAAGTTTTAGAATTTAAATTTAGTTTTTGTTTGTTATTTTCTTTGTTGTGTCAATGTGAATAATGTTAATATTCAAATTGTGTTTTGAACAGTTTGTATATCTTGTCTGGAGATTTCCATGCACCACTTGCCTTAACTTGGTATTTGTTTTTAGAAGTTAAATCACTCTTCCCCTCATCTCTTATGTCAAAAGGATATTTTATAATATAAGCAGCTGAAGAGAGGTAACTCTTAGTTTCTTTGACTGGATGAAACACTTGTTGGGTTAATTGTAGATGGTTACCCTCTGCATTTCAATCTGATTTGAAAAGGCTCTATATGAAACAAAAAATTGCTTGAACAATCATTAGATATAATGTTGATAAAAACCATTCGATTATTATTTTTACTATTTAGAGTAAGGTTAGTTGACATTTTTAGAATTATTTTTAATCTATTTGACAAGCTTTTCTACTTGCTTAGTTTAAAAATTAATTTGAGGATTCTCACTGAAATTTTAATTGAATATTTTATCTGTTTAAGAATGGATTGCTAATCATTGTAAATTTTGATAAAGGAACTTTTTTTTTTTTAATTATACACACAAATTAATGACATTTTTAGGATAAAAAAGAATGATTTAGAAAATTTTGTTTTAATATTTTTATTTTAAAGTAAAATATCAAGTGGAGATGAATTTAATTCATTGCAAATTGTCATTTATTTCTTCGGTTAAAATATTTGAATGTATTTTTTTTCTTTTTAAAATAACAAAATAGAGGCAGTAAGTTTGCATTAAAATATTTCTGCCAATAATTGTGCATATTTAACAGAATTGGAAATGTTTTCTATGTCAGGTCTTTATAAAGCCTGTGTCTATTTTTTTTGTTTCTGGTTGCTTTAAACTAATTTGTTTTTTGTTTTAAATTAGGTACCAAGTGTCGCAAAAATGTCCAACAACAGTTTTGGAGTAAGTCTGTTTTTAAAACAAAACAAAAAACAAATTTTCAAAATGTCAGTTGTCTTTGGACCACACTTAGTGAGTTGAAATTGTTTTCACTTTGTAAATTCATCCTGTGTGGTGGGAATTTAAAAATTCTAAACTGAACCAGCCTGAGTCTGGCCTAACAGCTTTAACAAATTCAAATACTGATTCTTTTTTATCTTATTTTTTAAATGTAAAGTGATTTTGAAGTACACTTTAGTGTGTGGGTGTATATATATATATATATATATATATATATATATATATATAACTAATTGCTTATCCAGTTTTTTTTTTTTTTCACTCTTAATAAAGTATCATGTTGATTCACTTTCCCTACCATAAAAATAAATAAAATTAGCTTAAACAAGCGCGCCGAGGAATAAAAGGCCCTTATTAATATAAAACTTAAACCTCTATTTTATCTCGTTGATATAAATGATTACATTCAACTTAGTTATATGATCATTAATTATAAGAAAAAGAAAAAATTTGAATTGCTTCTCCCCACCTACTTTTACTGAATAGATTATTAGGGTAGGGTTGGGGGGAAGTAATCATGGTCAGTAAAGACTTTATTTTTTTAATCATTTCATAAATTTAATCTTAAGGTCGTACAAATCAAATTTCATTAAAATTTAAAAAGATTTTTTTTTTTTCTTAGTATTTTAATTTTGAGCACAGTTTGTGACAAAATGATAAAATACCCCACTATCTGTATATTTGGTGTCAATGATTTGGGGGTGTTTTTTTTTTTTTTTTATCTATACTTGAAAAATATAGTGTGGTAGAAAGAAATGTTTTTATTTGTTTTATATGACCTTAAGATTATTAACGTTATGCAGTATTATTACAAGTATTCATCAGTCACTGGCCTTTGTTCAATTTTATTGACTTGGTAGCTATATTGCTTGTGATCCAAAGATTGTATATGGCTGCTGCAACCAACTCCCAGAAATTTGTAAGAATTTTTATTTATTTATTTATTTTTTAATTTAATTTTAATTTTTTTTTTTTTTTTTTTCATTTTTTAAGGTTTCTTCAAAATATTCTTAAAAATGGATGGCAAAATACTCAGGCTTTATAAAAACTTGCCTGCCTTGTAAAACAATTTTTTTCTTTTCTTTTCTTTTTTTTAAAAAAGTTGTATTGTAATAAAAATGTTTTTCCTCTGGAATTGATAATTGAACAACATTCTCATTTGTTTAAATTTTTATTTTTCATCTTTTTTTTGTTTCCGTCACTTCTACATCCCAGATGAGGATAAACTTCCTATGATTCAGTGTTTTTGCTATAATGGATGTGCAATGAATTGAAATTCTAACAAATGATTCAAATGTATATGTATGTACATAGCTTGTCATAATTTATTTCATGGACAAAAGAAAGAAAAAAAAAATCATTTTACTTCAAGGAGAAAGTCATTTCTCCAGACTCAAAAAAATGGAAATAGATTCACCCGCCCCCCACTTCTTTCCTCCATCTCACTGTCACTTGATTTTCCTGCTTGTTTTTCTTCTCCCTCCACTTCCACACACACAAAAAAAGGTGGGGTAAAACTATTATTTATTTTTCTTCTTGTTTCATAATATATTTTAAATTAAATCTTAAATATTTTTTCTGTTTAAGGATGAAAACTTATTCCACTTGGAGGGAAGGGGAAGGTAAAAACCACTTAAGCCAATTACAAGATGTCTGACTTGTCCAGAATTGTTTGCCTATCTGCCACATTGTTTCCCTTAGACCCCAGATCATTATGCTTCTACATTACATCTTGCAGCACTTTTGGCAGCATTTAGACAACCCGTGCACCTCATCAAGTGTTCTGTAAATTCTGAACTGAACAAAGTCAGGCCATATCAAATTCGAACTCAAATATGAAAAACAAAATCAAAGAAAAAAAAAAAACATACTGAAAACTGCTGAATTCTTGTTGAACAGACATTTTTCAATTTTTGCTTTCGAACTCTCTTATGCTATGTCTGGTAAATTCAAGTTTGTGTCATTCTTCATTTACCCTCTGAAATTCATTGGTGGGTGGGATATGGATGTAGATATAATAAATTCATGACAATCCCTCACCACCACCACCACCACGACGTTATTTGTTCATAAATTTCAAAATCAAAAGTGTTTTCTTTTCCCACCCAGTCACCTCTCCCACCTCCAACTATATATTTGGAACTGAAAAGTCAGGATGCTATAGAAAAGAAACTGAATTTGGTGAAATATGGTTGAAGTTGTGATTATGCTTAGACTAAACTATCGCCCGGTTCACACTCCACCCACATCTATTGAACAGGTGAAGAGGCTCATCCCTTGTTTCCTGTTTAGGATGTGGTTTCCGGTTTTCTCTTTTCTAATCTTCTCACTCTTATGTAGCCCCCTGCACATCAGTGGCGTTACCACCTTGCTTGGGGTGATATGATTAAAAAAAAAATAAAATAAAATTTTTAATTTTCTTTTTCCTCTTAAAGTGCAACTAATCTACAATTAAATAAAAACTAAAGGAAAATATTGAAGAATAAAAAGGCATAAGTAAAACTGACTAATTGGATTGTAGAAGATACACACACACACACACACATTACATATATATATATATATATATATATATAGTAACAAAGTTGTGGAACTTGTAGGTATTTTTTACCTGCTATTCACGCATTTACTTTTATAAAGAGTGCTCGATACAACGTAGTGTTATATTGTAATAGTTCTTACAATGGTTTATAAATTCATCGTATCATTACACAAAAATCTAAATAAATAGAAAAAAATGTAGAAATAAAAGAAAATAAATCCCACACCACACCAACAATAGTTCCATCTACCTGTAAATAGTAGTAAAATAAAAACTATCGGCACTGCATAAAAAAAACATATATCCCAAAATAAAATACCTAAACTAAACAAAAAAGCAACCTGCCCAAAACTAAGCTACCCTACACCCTTCTCTTAAACCAATAGCAGCACCTCTAGAACCACGAACAGACGACTAGACCATTTTAAATTCCCTCACCACATTTATTTACATCGTTCTCATTAACGGCGACGCTGCTTCTACCACATCCAGACAAAATAAATAAGGAACTTGTCTTAAACTAAGCCACCTCTCCTAACCCATATCTCTAAGACTACAATATGACCGACAGAATAAGTTCCCAACCACACTTTCACTTAAACATCATATCACCACAAATAAACCGTTTTCACCACTTAATTTTCATTCCAACTTTTTCACCCAATGAGAAGTGCGCAAAGCAGCTTCGAAATGCGAAAATTTTTGTGTAGTGATAGTATGAATTTATAAACCATTGTCACTGCTATTATACTATATATATATATATATATATATATATATATATATCTATGCTCTAAAAATCATATTTGGTATTATTTCCAAAAATAGTTTATCTGTAAATCTTGATAAGAGGTACTTCTGTTACATATTCAAGTAAGAGGAGTATTTCAAATTGAATTTTTTCAGGATAATACTTTATGTGGTGTAGTGGATATCGGCTCGGAATGAGAAATCGAGGAGGCGAGTTTGAATTCCAGTTGAATTCATTGCATCCACTTACATGCAAATACCCTTGGGAAAGGTATTAATCCGTCTCTTCCCTCCAGTTATGGGTTAAATAATAGGACAGATTGCGTTCTATAGCCTTGGCTGGCAACTAGTCTACCGCAGAAAGCAATGGCAACCTACTGCAGGATAATCTTCCGCCCAGTCAGTCATGTCTCTTTCGAGACATGATCACCCAAGCGTGTTTCATGCATGGCACTTAACTGACTGACTTTATTCAACTTAGTTGGTTGGAGTCATTGTTCATGCCTACTATTTCTCTTTTCATAATATTATGCAGTTATCAATGACATAAACACAGTTTCAGACTTAACATTTGTAAATAAAGACAAGGTTCAAATAATTTCTTAAATTAGGGATGGATTTAACACCGTATCATGAAAATATAATTCAATATAATTCAATTTTAACAAATGTGATTTGAGGAATGTCTAACAAATGTTAGGCTAAAACAAAAAAATAAATGTTGAAAGAACTGACATAGTATTATTTTTATTATAAGTTTATAATAAAAACATAGTTTACTGCAACACAAAAGCCATTGTGTTTCTGTACTATCTTATTAGTAACTTATCAGGCAGTCTATATAATGCTCTAAGTATCAAGCACTTTTAATAAAAGTAAATCACTACAGTGGATTGCCAACCCATTAGTTTGTACTACTTCTAATGTGTGTGTGTTCTTAAAAGACCAGTAAAATTATGCAATGTCAAATAAAATGTGTTTATATATATATATATATATATATATATATATATATATAATCTGATAGAGTAAGTAAAGAACATGTTGGAAAATTGTCTTTAATCTAACATTTCACTTGAGTTTCTTCAGAGATTTGTTAATAATACATGGATTTAAAAAAAAAAAAAGCATTATATATTGAAATGTTGATTGGGGGACCAGTGAAATCAATCCTCAGTCAACATTCCAATATACTGTCTTTTAATTTTTAAATATTTTAAAATCCGTATCTTGACAAATCTATGAAGAAACTTATTAAAGTAAAATTTGTTAGATTAAAGACACTTTCCCTACCTGTTTTTTTTTTTTTTTACTTATTCTGTCATCTTGACAGATTTATTTATATATATATATATATATAAAAATTTCAACAATAAGTAAATAAGAACTGATTACTATATTTCTTGTGCATAATAAAATGAGCAAAAGTTTTTATTTTTTAAATCGTATCACCCTTAGTAAGACAGTAACACTACTGATGTGCAGGGGGGCTACATAAGAGAAAGACGAACCAGTTAGAAAGGAGCAAGAGAAGGTGGAGAGAAAGGAAAGAATATACAGAGTGGTATAGAAAGAACTAGTCAAGTAGTTAAGAGATGGGTATTGACATTGCATTTAAATTCCTGGGGGTTGTAGTCGTCAGGAAAGCAAGAATATGGAAGTGAGTTCCACAGAAGAAGCTGAAGGAATAGAATTGTTGCCTGCATTTGGTTTATCTAACTGTGAATGGGTGAGGTCCAGTTACCAGTCTGGTTGCACGAGTAAACACCTGTTGCTGACTTAAATATTTATAGAACAGACAGAGGGAAGCCACATTCCGTCAGTGGGGAAGTGGCTTCAGTCAATTCGATACCTATCACATTACTGATTCTCCTTTGGAGCCTGTCAAGAATACTGAGTTAAAGGCAGGGTGGGGGCATGCTATATCCAAATACACATTTTCAAATTTTTTCCAGCTTAAAAGCCTTATTTGTGTCAGCAAGGCTGCAATTACTCAGTTTTGCCCATAAGTTTTATTTATATTCTGTTAAGTTTTCTCTTCAGTCTTAATGGAAAACAATCTTTCTTTTTATTTCCGTAGTTTATTAATATATAGATATATAATAAATAAATATGAAAACGTCATGTCAAACAGAAAAGTATGATAGATTAATAACAACCTTAAAATAATTTACTGGGTATGTCTTGTTAACAACTTCCCCTGAAAATTTGAAAATTATAAAATGTAAATTTTATGCAATGGCTAAACATCTGATTCATTTCTATTTTTTTTTAATATTGAGAGAAATTAAATCTTTAAGTATATGTATAACATTAAGTTTGTATTGAATAATATGGTGCAACTTTTCCAAAAATTTACATATAGATGGTTATATTATGGGGTCGTATTATACGCAACCATGTAATTTGTTCCGTTTTTAGCTTTGTAAATACTGGGGTATATTATACATAAGAAAATATGGTAACATCATTCATCTGTTAAAATTTGAAACGGTTTTAGGAGAGGGGGAATAACTTCACCATTATGTGGTTTCATAGCTTTCATCATTTCTCTGCAAATTTTAAATAACAGTCTAACAAGCATGCGTTCATTCATCTGAGCTGTATTGCTTGAAGGGAAATTTTCTAGCTCAATTGGTAAAGTACATTTTTCCTAAAGAGTCTTTTTTCCTGACTGACTGTCCAAATTGTCATGAAATTGTTATATCTGTATACTTTTTGACTTGTATGCATAAAACTTGGCTAAAAAAATAATAAATTGAAGCCTCTCACCCTCATCTCACTTAGCTTGCAGTGAGGATTGTAGGGTGCCCTAGCTGTAGGCTCTTTCCCCCATTCCAACCTCATTATTTGATTTGTTAATTTCTTGCATTAAAAAACAAAACAAAAGAAATTATTCTTGATAATTTTTCTGTATTAACAGGATGAGGAGTTTTGAAAAATGAATCTCTGTGTTTGTTTTTAAATGTTTTTGTGGATCATTGCACCTCTGCTGACAAAACCCATTGTTCTTATCTATCTATCTATCTATCTATCTATCTATCTATCTATCTATCTATCTATCTATATATATATATATATATATATATATATATTAGTCATCTGCAGACAGATCTCTATCACAGAGAGAATCTAAGCAAGAGCCAACAACCTACCACGGTTTCGCCCTACGGCTCGTCAGGGAAATTGGCTATTTCCCTGATGAGCTGTAGGGCGAAACCGTGGTAGGTTGTTGGCTCTTGCTTAGATTTTCCGTCTTTGTTTGCTCTACTTTCGTATTGAGTGCTTTAGTGTTAGGGTTTTCGTCTTGGGGTTTTTTTTTTCTTTCTTACGAATGCTTGACTTTTTGTTCATGTACTTCGTTTGTTTCTTTTTTTGCTTCCCCTTCTTTTCCCTCCGAGTTCGTTCTCGGTTGGTTCTACAAGACGATTGAAATTATAGCTTAATTAATACTAGTTTCGGCAGAGTTAGTTCTGTTACTATTGGTATTGTAATTACTATAGTTAATATATATATATATATATATCTCCGAGTGAATAAGGAAGAAAGATAAACATTTTTACAACGTCCAAAACATTAATTTAAAATAGTGCTCGATATACAATATATATAGAGAGCTGTGAATATTTATTATAAATAATATTTTAGAACATGTACAAATTTTTTATATATCCACTACAAATCGTACATTTGTTTTGACATTGAAACTACAATGTCTCATCAGGTGGTCTGGAAAAACACTCATTAATCAACTATATTCACTACCCACACCACTTTCTTCAAAATGCAAACGGACAATCCACAAGACTTATTCTCTTATCACTAACCTCCACCAACATCCCACACACAACTGACCAAATATAAGAAAAGAGGCTTTCCATTCCTGTTCACACCACCTGAAGAGAAATTGTAGTTTCAAGGTCGAAACAAATGTATGATTTGTAGTGGATATATAAAAAATTTGTGCATGTTCTAAAATATAATTTATAATATATACACACACGCATACAGGATGTGATGTAAATGCTGTTACAAAATTTCACATGAATTCTACTACTTGGGTCATTACATTGTTGCATTTGTATACTTTTTTTTTATCTACTTTCTTTAATGTCTATCGAAATTAAAGAGAGTATATAATTGTGCAACATGAAAATGGACCGATTCCACCTGAGATTTTTAAAGTTTGAAAACAACTTGGTATCATTAGAATGTTAATCAAAAGTACAGTCAATCGATATGAGACTTCCTCCATCGAAGTTAGACTGAATACTCAAAACTCATTAAACACGTATTAAAAAGTCAAGTGTAATCTGAAATGTCAATGAAAACAAAAACTGGCTCAGAAGGTAGGGACATTAGAGAGGACCATGCCAAAGCTATGTGGAAATGATCTCAGGATATTGCCCTGCAAGATAGCCAAGAGACAGTTTCTTTCAGTATACAATAAAACCTCGTTTATCGCGAGCTTACGTTTTGAAAACCCTCCGATAGATGAAAATCTGCAAAGTAACGACACTAAATTGCTGTTCTGGTTGGTTGATTCCCATCTATCAGCCAATAACTGCGAACGATCTCACGTGGGTAACAGTCAGTAGGCACAGTTGTTTCTGTTTTTTTAAATACAGAATTTGTTTAATATATGTGTGCAGTAGAATATTTTATTTCTTGCAATACGTAAGTATTATGTTTAATTTTTTTTTTACTATGTTTTTTTTTAGGCAAGAAAAAATATATACACACACACACACACACACACACACACACACACACACACTAGCAGTATAGCCCGGCGTAGCTCGGGTGTAATGGAAGCTTTAAAACTAATCCATGGTCCTGGAGCTCAGACTCTTTGGATGTTGGCACGAAAGACTAAAAAGCAATAGTTGTTTCCAGTTAAAGCGAAACCGTAGACTGAAAGAAAAATGAATGGATGTAAGTCAAAGTTTGATTTCCTGGTATCGATATCAAATTTTCTGCACTATTGTAAGAACTGAAACCTTGAAACTTCTGAATATCGTTTCTTATGTCTTTGTCTATGAATGTATCAAATTTGATTAAAATCGGACCACTCCTTCTATAACCAGATTTTTTCGATTTTCGATATTTATCGGGGGTACCTCGACACAAAACCATGCTAAGAACACTCGCAGACGCTTATAGTATAACTGTAAATTTTCAAGAAAATCAGTTCAGTCGTTTCGGAGTCTATAGGTAACGGACACACACACACAAAGTTCCATTTATAAATAAGTTTATATATATATATATATATATATATATATATATAACCTGCAATATAGTGAAGCTGCTGAAAATGAGCCCACGATGAATAAAATTTTACTGTACAAGGAAAAAAAACCCTCCCCCCCCCCCAAAAAAAAAGTAAGCAGTCTCTGAAATGGATTTGTGATGGCATGCTGCAAAATACCATCTTGATGAAAAACTGTTCACTGTTGAACTGATTTTTTTTAATCACCAAAATGATTGTGTTCTTTCAGTAAGTCGGTAGTCAGTAACTGCCGCCTCAAGGAAATGCGTACGACCCCAGTAACTGACATGATTTTGGAAAGCCATTTTAGAAAACAATTTTGTTTTCGTACTTGAAGAGGTAAAGATCAACATGGAAGTGTACATGGAATACATTTTGGAATGTGCACTCAAGCCGTGGTGCCATGCCACATGGTGAGGAACATTGGACACTTTAACAAGATGGAGTGATGTGCCATACTGCTTGTAAGCACACAGAAATCATGCAGAGACAATTGTCTCCTGACTTTATCACCAAATACGAATAGTTTCCCTCAACCATGCTCTTTGTTTGCATGCAGTTCTTGAGTGATGTCAATTTTACTCTTCACCACAGTATTGAAACTCTGAAAAGCAAATTTGAAGAGTATCGGACAAAATAGGATGTGTGTTGTGGTGCAGTGGATATTTTGTCCCATTAAATCAGTTAAGTGCCACACGTAATATACGCGTTGGGCGATTATGTCTCGAAAGTTAAAATTCGCCATAATTTATGGATAAAGCACAGGGATCAGTTTATGTATTGCCTAGCAGTATAGCCCGGCGTTGCTCGGGTGTAATGAAAGCTTTAAAACTAATCCATGGTCCTGGAGCTCAGACTCTTTAGACGTTTGCACAAAAGACTAAAAAGTTTCCAATTAAAGCGAAACCGTAGACTGAAAGAAAAATGAATGGATGTAAGTCAAATTTTGATTTCCTGGTACCGATTTATACATATATATATATTATCGATTTTCTGCACTATTTTAAGAACTATTTTAAGAATTAGTAATTTTCATGTGCTTTGTATTTTATATTTTCACTAACAGTATAATACGGCGTTGCTCAAGTGTAATGAAAGCTTTAAAACTAATCCATGGTCCTGGAGCTCAGACTCTTTGGATGTTGGCACGAAAGCCTAAAAAGCAATAGTTGTTTCCAGTTAAAGCGAAACCGTAGACTGAGAGAAAAATGAATGGACGTAAATCAAAGTTTGATTTCATGGTATCGATATAAAATTTTCTGCTTTATTTTAAGAGCTGCAATCTTGAAACTTCTGAATATCGTTTCTTATGTCTTCTTCTATAAGTGTATCAAATTTGATTAAAATCGGACCACTCCTATAACCAGATTTTTTCGATTTTTGATATTTATCGGGGGTACCTCGACACAAAACCATGCTAAGAACACTCACAGACGCTTATAGTATAACTGTGTAAATTTTCAAGAAAATCAGTTCAGTCGTTTCGGAGTCTATAGGTCACACACATACACATACACATACACACACACACAGTTCCATTTATAAATAAGTTCAGATTATAATAGAGAATCAACCTCCTGAATGTATATTATATAGTAACAACAGCCCATGATGTTCACAAAGTAAAGGATTGAAGGTAGTGTTGACAATGTTCCTGGATATAGAGTATCCTCTTGGCATCTGTTGAGCATGTCCGTCATAGTATATGGATATAGAGTATCCTCGCCGCGCTTAATATGTTCCATGAAACAACGTCAAAGACCATCACCCTCGAATCAGACACTCTCCACAATCGGAGTTGATGTCCAATACTCGGAAAAATATGGCCGCTTTTTATACACGTCGCACTGAATATTTTCAGCTTTCTGATTGTTTAAGCCTTCTATTGGTGCACTATGAAATTTTGTTTAGTTTGCTTCACAACAACTCCAACCTTCAGAATGAAAAATTATCAAAAATCAGAGAGTTCTTCACATTTTGTTGTAAGCGCGGATAATATTCGTGGCACATTCAATGGTTTGTTTGTTTGTTTGATTGATTGATTGATTGATTGATTGATTGATTGATTGTTGTTGTTGTTGGTGGTGGTGGTGTTTTTTTTTTTGTTTTTTTTTACAATTAAAAAAACAAAAAAAGGAAAAAACAAATTGGTTTTGGCTTTGTTTATCGGAATGAGTGAGAACGCCCACATTTTTGACAATTGCAAAGGTCAACCCAACAGGAGTGCAATGGAGAGACCTCACTTTGGAAAAAATTGGTGTAAATTTTGGTAAATATAAATTGTTGTTAATTTGTGGTCTTAAAAAAAAAACTAAGCTAATGCTATAGTCCGAACAATGTAAATAGTATAATACTACCTCATCTCAGAAGTATAGTCAAATATTGTTGATTAGTGTTGAAAGATTTAACATACATCAGTTTTGTCTTTAAAACTTCTTTTTACTAAGTGATTTGTGGTAACTTGTCTGTGTCCCAAATGTTCATCAGAGTGGCGGATGAAGGGAGTATATACTTTTTTTTTTTAATCATATCACCCCGAGCAAGGCGGTAACGCCACTGATGTGCAGGGGGCTACATAAGAGTGAAGAGATTGGAAAAGAGTAAACCTGAAACTGCATCCTAAACAGGAAACAAGGGATGAGCCTCTTCACCTGTTCAATAGATGTGGGTGGAGTGCGAACCGGGCTATAGTTTAGTCTATCTACTTCAATTACTTATCTAACAGGAATGGTTGTTAAATTAGGTATTTTACTAAAGACATTCTCAAAATATATACAATTGTTTATGCTGAGTATACTCATTGTTTAAACTTTAGACTGAGCGTGACCAATATATTTCGCAAGGCTTTGAATATATAGAGAGTCCGCCAAAAAATGTATACACACTTCAGAATAGGAAAAACTTGTCTTTCATAGTTTTATCAAATTGCGACAATTCTGTCGACTGTAGTACGATATTTTCTTGGTCAAAACTCATCATCCATTTGGTTGTTTTTGTTTTATGGCATATCAATCTCGGCGGGTCATTTATTGCCAACTAAATTTTATTTATTGCTGGTAATACCTTTTTCTTTCAACAATTTATTGTTGTTTTTATATAAATTTTTGTGTCTAGTAATACTTTTTTCTTTTCGAGTATCAAGTTTCATTGGGATTTGTTTTTAAGGGCAGGGTCTTACCCTGTTATTTAACCCATAACTGGAGGGAAGGGACGGATTAATACCTTTCCCAAGGGTACCAGTGCTTAAGTGAATTCAACTGGAATTCGAACTCGGCTCACCGATTTCTCTTTCCGAGCCGATATCCACT
Source organism: Ascarosepion bandense (assembly GCA_037127315.1). Classification (NCBI taxonomy): domain Eukaryota; kingdom Metazoa; phylum Mollusca; class Cephalopoda; order Sepiida; family Sepiidae; genus Ascarosepion; species Ascarosepion bandense. The sequence continues at coordinate 48,397 of JBBBDQ010028990.1, forward strand.
GTGGTCGAGCGAGACCCGGTGTATTCAACGTGATATGGCCGTAAGCCTCATCATCCGGACTCTCTAATGAATAGAGCACGCAGTAGAATCAGACCAGAGATAGGACTTTTCGTCGAGGACACTAGGACAGGGAACGCAATATTTATGCTCAGAATGTTATCGGAAAGATCAATATAAATACAGAAGTTACGGAAATTAACGAATTTTAACGATACTTAGTTATAAACAACCGACAATTTGAAAAGAATTGTTTGAACATTATTTTTTTTTATCGATATTCGTATTTAACTTAAGTAGATATTCTGTTTTTTTAATTAAACAGTATTATATATTTCTATCTACTGGCCTGATTGTTTACGATAAATTTTTATTATGAAAATGTGTGTCATAATATGTGTAATAATATGTCATAATATGTGTAATAAATGTGTGTAATAAAAAGTTATCGTAAACAATTGGGCCAGTAGATAGAAATATATAATACTGTTTAATTAAAAAACAGAATATCTACTTAAATACGAATATCGATAAAAAATAATATTGAAACAATTCATTTCAAATACAGAAGTACATGTACTTGCGTTTCGTAGAATACGCAAAGGCTTTCGACAAAGTACGCCACAAAGACTCGGCAACCTTGACGTATTCAGGAAGAACATTAGAGTGATCACGAAACCATATTGGAAGTAGACTGCCTGCATAGACAGGAAACGAGTTCAGCAGCTATACAAAAATAGAAAGGGGTGTAAGACAAGGCTGTGTTTTCTTACCGGATCTATTCAAGCTATGCAGCGAGGCAATTCTGAGAGAAATAGAAGTTTTGCCAGTATTTGTCATCGGCGGCCACAATCTATATCTATAAAAGTGACGAGGGTGGACGTTGTGTAAGTATTTGTTTGTTTGGTAGATTCAACTTAACGTCTGCATTTTGCGGTCTAGCTCAATAAAATGGAGATAAAAATTTTAGAACGCTAACGACACCATGAAATTTTTCAGAAAGCCAAAATTAGGGGTAGAAAAATATATATTATCACCCCACAAAGTCAGGGATCAGTTTATGTACTGATTATAATATAGAATCGATCACCCCGCTTTATATTATCTATGTCTATAAAAATGACGAGGGTGGACGTTGAGTAAGTATGTTTGTTTGATAGATAATTCATCTATATAATTCATCATATGTTTTTTATTCTTATTATTTCTTAAACTACCCGAGTGAAACCGGGCTAAACTGCTAGTCTGAACAATATAAGATACGCCGATGATACAGTGCTGATAGCAGATACAGAAAATAAACTAGGAAAAAGCCCACAGGAAGTAGTTAAAGAAAGCGGAAAGAAAGGGGTAAATATAAACTACAAGAAAACCTAATTCATGGTCATTAGTAAAAATAGGAACCCAAAATACCAACTACAAGCCGGGGGTAATGAAATCAAGCATGTGCAGAAATTTAAATACCTTAGAAGCGTTAGAATAGAAGACGGAAAGTGCAACACTGAGATTCGAAGGCCTATTGGCAGGGTCAAGAATGTGTAGCAGCCACAGATCTATTTCCTTTAGCGAATCAGTGCCCCCGACGGGAGATTCGGTCACTCACTGACCAATCAACGGGCGGAGCGCATTGATTCCTCTCTAGAACTATTTTTCCTAGTCCTTTTTGGTAGAACTGACGAAAGGCAGAGAGCCATGAGCCAGCGGGAGTAACGGACGTCTCTCTCACGTCGCTGCCACTGATTCCCCTTGGAATACTTTCGCTGAAGACGCTGCTGCTAGCTTCACCATGGACACTTACATACTATCAATCTTGTACGTTTACTATGTAATAAACCATTCTTTGTTGTTGTTTTAAAAGGAAGTTTCGTCATTCATTTGTGTGCCTAACAAATATAGTGTTGGGGAAATTAAGCATTTCCCAAAACCCTATAAATGCATGTGAAAGGCTGAGCAGAATATTGAAAAAAAAACCAGGAAGATTTCATTGGAAACAAAGAAACGAGTACTGGACTTTTATGCGATATCTGTTTTCTTTTATGGCAGCGAATGCTAGACAATCTTCTCATGGATTAAGGAGAGACTTGAAGCAGCAGAAATGTGGTTTCACAGAATGATATTAAGGATACTGTGGACCGAACAAGGTTTCGGAGTGGATGCAAATGAAAATGAAACTTAAACTTAGCATCAGAAAGAGACAGATGGGGTCTCTGAAACACGTAATGAGGAAGAAAGGCTTGGAGAATCTTATACTGACAGGGCGTATAGAGGAAAAGAGAAACAGGGGAAAGCAGCAAGCGACATACTTGATGGGCTTGAGCAAGTGGATGGTGGAACAGGGTTCGGGAGAGATAGCAAGAAGAGAAATGTTAAGAACGACAAGGGATAGGAGCAAGTGGTGGTCCATGATCTCCTACGCCCTGAAGGTACACGGCACATAAATAAGAAGAAAAAGAAGACCTCTTACCTATGGGTGACCCTAAAGTGTGTCGCAGAACATTGGCGGCTCTTAGACAAGAAATTGAAAATGCATGTTCAGCAAGTGTCCAATGTTGCACAAGTAGTGATTTGCTGTACTAAAAAATGTCTGGAAGCTAAAGGCCACCATTTTGAACATCTGTTGTGATTGTAGTCGAAAGGTAACTTGTATTAATATCGTGATGCTGAATATATATATATATATATATATATATATATATATATATAGTCATCCGCAGACAGGTCTATTTCGATGTATGACAGCTCATCAGTTCGGTTAGACACCCGACTGCTTTTTAACCTAGGATTGAAACCCGACCGAATTGGTGTCAGTCGGCGATTCTACCTCTGGGCTATGGGCGCTCTCTCTATATATGTGTGTGTGTTCAATTTAACTAATCAAAATAGAGATTCACTTTAAATTTGAAAAAGTTTATAGTTTTGGGAAATACATGATTTCCTTTTTCAATCTTAACAGCCAAAGTGTCAACTTAATTTTTAAACCCCTCTTTAGACCCTACTTCCGTTGCTGTATCCATTATTGTTACAAAAGTTTTACTTTCAGCTTTCTCTATATTCCAACATTTTCTAAAACAAAAAAGGAAAAAGAAAGACCTGAAGAAAGAAAAAAGAAAACATTTTATATTTTTGATCTAACTTAAAGGGACCTTTGAGTATAGTATACTATTTTTATTTCGATTCTGAATGCATTTTATTCTAATTTTTCAAAACTGTTAATTTATAAATAACATTTTAATATTCATTTATTTCTTAAATAAATTTTTAAAATTCATTTTATTCTTTTTATATAAAATTTATTATATTATCATTATATTCTAATAGAATTCTTAATTTCATAATACAATCTTTTAAATATCTATTTAATTATTAAAAAATCAATTTATTTAATTATTATTTTTCTAAAACAAATTATTAGATATATGCAAGTTATTAAACTGTTGGTTCTTTTCACCTGGATTTATATATATATAAACTATCGCTCGGTTCACACTCCACCCACGTCTATTGAACAGGTGAAGAGGCTTATCCCTTGTTTCCTGTTTAGGATGTGGTTTCCGGCTGTCTCTTTTCCAACCTTTTCACACTTACGTAGCCCCCTGCACATTAGTGGCGTTACCGCCTTGCTTGGGGTGATATGATTATATATATATATATATATATATATATATATATATATATATATATAGTAAATAACCTAAAGAGTCAACAAACCTACCAAGGTTTCACCTAACCTTCAGGGAAGGTTGGCCAGTCTTCCCTGAAGGTTAGGTGAAACCTTGGTAGGTTTGTTGTCTCATTAGGTTATGTACTTTATCTGCTCTGCTTACGTATTGAGCGCTTTTTTGTCATTGATTACTCGTCTCGGGTTTTTTCTTTGGGCTACGTACTCTTACACTCTCTACCTGAACAAAAAGTCCCTAACCATGTTGAAAAGGCAAGCACTTATCTGATGCCTTGGGAACGGACATTAGAAAAAGAAAACATTTCCAAAGAGGCAGTAGTGGAATTTATCGTCCACTACAAAACAACGAACGTTTACCTCAGTTCAACTAGAGATGGGTACCTCTACTTTTTCGGCATAAACTTTCAATACCTAAGTTTAAAATGAAATTTTTAAAATGAAAAAACATTCTTGAAGATTTCAGTTTAGATTTAATTAAAAGCTTAATGATTAAATTTATTATTTCCATTAAGTAAAAAATTCTAGTGTATTTCAGATAGAAATTCCATAGGTCAGAGTGTCACATTTAATTTTGATTTCTTAAAATTTTCTTAAAAGCGGCCATTTTCTTAATTTTTAGAAATTTGTAAACAAACAAAAATTCATCGATTTTAAAAATATTTAAAAAGATTTCTGACACTTTATTTTAGTAAATTTAGAAAATTGAAAGTTAAATTAATCTGATTTTAAAGAAATATTACTTAGTTATAGCATAAAAAAGTAATATAACCAATTATTAACGATTGGTCGTGTTCATCTGATCGAACTTTGACGGAGTGTTAAATGACGAGACATTGACGGCTTTCTACGCATGAATATAAAAGCAATTTTCATAAATCTAAGGGAAGGGACAAAACTCTTAAATTACGTAACCTTTTCGTAATAATGGCAGTTTTAGTTAACCATACATAAAAATAAGGAACGTATTTAAGTAATGTATTAAGCGAATAACAATTATTTTAAAAATAATTGCGCACCTCTACGTTTAATAACCTTTGCAATTTTGGACTCGTAAATTTCGTTTCCACTTAATTATTATATAACCTTCAGGGAACAAACAAATACAGAAATTTACACGATTTTAAACTATTATAAATTATTATAATTAAAATGTAAAAAACTTGAAAAAATTCTTGTAAAAATTCATTATTCATCAAAATTTTTTTATTTCTTCAGACAATAATGTCCTTAATATTAATTATTTACAAAAGCAATTAGAAGCTTTTCTAGTTAAGTAATGTCATTGTTTTATTGGATTTATTATTTTTCAATTCAGAGCAGATTTTAATTTATTTTCGCACTTATTTGTAAATCACCTACTTTTTTTTTCTATCTCCAAAGAGTCTTGCTTCTAAAAAAAAAAAAAAATGTACGAAATTTCATGAAATTAAGTAAGTGGGTGGGTGAGGGGTAACACATTTAAAATAAAATAAAAAAATTTACCGATATTAAAAAAAAAAAAAAAATTTAAATAACTTTATTCGCTTTGGCGACCATGTCTTTGTCCATAGCGGCGAACGCCTCCACAATGGCAGCTTTCAGAGAGTCGACCGTGTTGTGGGCGCGCTTGTTGATCCTGTTGATTTCGTATTTTATCACTCGGTTTTCATCATTTTGCATCTTCATTTATTAACCAATATGTATTTAATTAAGTGGTTAACTGCTGGACTAAGTGCATTCTAATATTACCATCAGTAATCCGGCAATATAACTTATCCGATCAGTCAGTCAGTTAAATGCCATACGTGATACATGCTTGGACAATTATGTTTCGAAAGTGACCTGACTGACTGGGCAGAAGATTTTCCCGCACTAGGTTACTCTGACTTACTGCGGTAGACTGGTCGCCAACCAAGGCTATAGAACTTAGTCTGTCCTGTCATTTAACCCATAGTTTAAAGCAAAAGAGACGAGTTAATTACTTTCCTAAGGCTGTTTGCGCGTAAATGAATGCAACGAACTCAACTGGAATTCGAACCCGGCTACCAATTTCTCGTTCCGAGCCAATTTCCACTGCACCACTAAATATATAGACTAAACTATCGCCCGGTTCAAACTCCACCCACGTCTATTGAACAGGTAAAGAGGCTCATCCCTTGCTCCCTGATTAGGATGTGGTTTCCGGCTTTCTCTTTTCCAATCTTTTCTCTCTTACGTAGCCCCCTGAGCATTAGTGGCGTTACCACCTTGCTCGGCGTGATATGATTAAAAAAAAAAACATATCCCAAATAATGCCGGATTAGTGATGGGCAACATGTTTAATTTAATTATTAGTTGTAGCATTATTTTATAACTATAATTTGTTTATATACAGTAGCTAGAGAATTTAAACTTTAATTAGTGCACTATGGATATGACTTTGTGTCAGTGTTGGATTTTTCCGATAAATATTTTAGAGCTGATCAATTATTTCAAGTTTTTGAAAAAAAAAAAAAAAGTGAAAAAAAAAAAAACAGTGTAAGGGAAATAACTCTTACACGTCACTCCCAAGGGAAGTAACTAATGTCGGCCCAAACTAACGATCAAATTTCTAACGGTGTCTGAGCGTTAAAGAAAATTGTATTTTTTAAATTTTATTTTAAAGTGGATTAGCATCGCATTTTGCATTATGTATGGAACTGGAAAATAAATACAAGTAGCAAAATGAAATATTTAGATGATAAGAAAAAATAGTAGCACAAATATCGGTATTAAATTAATAAATGTGATAAAAAGAAAAGAAAAAAGAAAAGAAAAATAGCGTAACGGGACTGATCACGCCAAATTACGCACTCTCCATATCTCCCAGGAACTATAAGTAATAAGCTAGACCCCCGAACAGGCAGTTAGATAAAAATAGTTTTAAGGTATTCTGTACTTATGGCTTCAAGTGCTCAAAATCAGGAATAGAGCGTATGTAAATATCTAAACTTATTTATAAATGGAACTTTGTCTATGTGCGTGTGTATGTGTCTGTGTGTGTGTCCATTACCTATAGACTCCGACACGGCTGAACCGATTTTCTTGAAAATTTACACAGTTGTACTGTAAGCGTCTGTGAGTGTTTTTAGCTAGGTTTTGTGTCGCGGTACTCTCAGTAAATATTGAAAATCGTTCTTGCAGTTCTTACAATAGTGCATAAAATCGATAATAAATATATATATATATATATATATATATATATATATATATATATATAAGGCAAGATGTTTGTGTGTGTGTCTGTTTATCTGTCTGTATGTCCTTTATACAAATCCGCAATTTTTATCCGATTCTCACCAAATTTCACACAAATATTCTTTAGGCGGGGACTGAGCTCCAGAATCATGGATTAGTTTTAAAGCTTTCATTACACCCGAGCAACGTCGGGCTATACTGCTAGTAAAAATATAAAAGTGGACATTGACGTCATCATCAAGCGGCAACGGTTTGCTTCAGGTTTGAACCCAATGTTCAGACCAGACTTGAAGATTGCTTTAGCATGACATTTAAACTGGATATATATATATATATATATATATATATATATATATATAGTGGACGCTGACGTCACCATCCAGCTTAATTTTCATGCTTAATGCTATATATATATATATATATATATATATATATATATATATATATATATATTGTAATAGTTGTTACAATGGTTTATAAAAGCATAGTATCACCACAGAAAACTTCTCGTGTTTCAGAGCACAACTGCTCCTCGTCGGGTAATTTGGGGAACTGAAAATAAATGGTGGAAACGATTTATTTTTGGGAATGTGATATGTAGGTGATATGGGCGATGGGTATTTAGTATGTCTAAGCTGGTCCGTCGGCAGTTTGTAATCATAAAGATACAGCTTTGGGTTAGGAGAGGAGGGCGGGATAGTTTAGTTTTGGACAGGTCACTTTTTAGTTTTGTCTTGGTAGTTCGCATAGTGGGATCTTAGATTTTTGAAATGGGTAAACACTTTTTATTTGACTGCTATCTATGAGTGGATGGACTGGAGTGACTTTTTAGTATTGTATGGGTTTATTTTATTTTATTAATATAATATTCATTTTTTATTTTGTGGATTAAACATGAATATTAATTAACTTTTGGAAATGATTATTTTATCTGAGTAAGGTATCTTGTAGGACCATTAATGCTTCAAATATGTAAATAATTTTAATTGTAAGTTGATTTTTATATTAGAGCATGAGTTATAACTAATACCCTTTGGTTAATTAAATTTTAACGAAAAATATTTTCGATGTTTACATAACACTGTTAATTCATCCCTACGGTTCAATAGTTCACCATTGTTGGGGTGCCTTAGAATGTGTAGCTTTTCACTCAGGCATAAAGGGCAGTTGTTGTTAAACAAGTTACAGATTCTAGCCTTTTCCAGGATTTTCTATTTTACTTTGGGTGTCTAATTTGTATCCTTTAATTTTCAAAAATATGCAGAAAGGGATGTTTGGTTTTGATACATGTTGTTTTTGAATGAAGTTAAGTGCATATACCAGCGTTGCTTAAAAGTGTTCTTTGTAGATCCGATGTAGACTTTATTGACAGTCGGGTTCTCAATTGATGTTATATTGCATTGATAGACAATTGAATTTATTTTACATCTATTTTGTCGTGGGCAATTATTGGGGTTTCTACTATTGCATAAGTTGGTGGTGTTGTTCTCTTTATTATTTTGGCAGTTATTGTTATTTTGATTAACGTGCTGATTTAAGATATATTTATTATGAGTTGTTATGATTTTTTCAAGGTTATTTGTGCAACTATAAGTTGTGGTATAGTGGATATCGGCTCGGAACGAGAAATCGAGGAGCCGAGTTCAAATTCCAGTTGAATTCATTGCATTCACTTACGCGCAAATACCCTTGGTAGAGGTATTAATTCGTTTCTTCCTTCCAGTTATGGGTTAAATAACAGGACAGATTGGGTTCTATAGCCTTGGCTGGTAACCAGTCTACCACAGAAAGCAATGGTAACCTACTGCGAGATAATCTTCTGCCCAGTCAGTCATGTCTCTTTCGAGACATGATCGCCCAAGCGTGTTTCATGTATGGCACTTAACTGACTGATAACTTAGTTTAAGTGTATTTTTGTTAAAAAAATTACTTAGAGGGTTGTTAGTGGGGAAGTGTTTCTTAATTAAATTGAGGAACTTCAGCCCTAACTTGGTGTTGACCATTTTGTTGAAAGGGGTTTATACCAAATGATCTTTCTATTTCTATTTTTCCTGTTATGGTTATAATTTTTTATATACTTGATATCCTAGATTTTGTAGCCACTATTTTTTAGGGACTTATTATAAAAACTTTTATGTTTATTAAATATTTCTTCACCGGAAGAGTTTTTACTAATTCTATATTCTATGGAGGAGGGTATATGTTTGATTATACTTGGGGGCGTGATTTGGCTTTGGGTGGATGTATAATGGATATTCGTTGGGTTTTATGTATTGTTGGTAATTAATATTTACTAAGTGAAGTGTTACATCGAGGAAGTTTGCTACTTTTAAATTAATGTTGATTATTACTTTTAGATTTAAACCTTTGAATTCTCTGTGGATGAGTTTCCTTATTTTGTCTGTTTTAAAATGTGTAGAATTTTGTACTAACATAAAACCATCATCTCTATATAAGCCTATGTCTTGTGTGTTTATGTCATGGTGTGCAGTAAGATTGTATAGTGCAAATAAGCCAGTGAGATCGGAAAGCACCCATTGTAATGTCAAATTGATTAACAGAGTTATTTTTTATCCATTGTTCTTGATTATGAATAAGAACATATGTCTTGGCGGCCATTATTATATTATATTCATCCTTGGTTAAGTCCGAATAATATGTGGCGAATTCCAGTGCCAAAGTGAAGAGGTCTTTGGATATTGATGGGTAGTAGTCAACTATGTCAAATTGAATTAAAGAATTGATTTTTTTTTCTTTATGTTGTCAAACCAATTTATGACATCAGTTGTGTTTGTCCACTGGAATAATCCAAGGTTCCGTTTGATTTGTTTATTGATCCGTTCTAGGATCATTTTGCTGATTTTACCAATTTCAGGTCGAGTTGGGTTGATGATTCTCGTAGGCAAATTTGTCCGAAAATCCGGTTTCAACAAAAAATTATAAAAAAAAGCAAACAATAACTCATTAAATTTAGTGGACATGATAAACACTACTAGTAAAACTATCAGGGAAAAACTAAAAAATCAGTGAAAATGTTCGTAAACTCTGCACTAAAGACCACAAACCGGATTTTCAGACAAATTCATAAATATTAAATATATAATTCATAAATATTAATATATAAATTTCAAATATTAATATTTTCAATAAGCAAAATACTTTGCTGTGCTTCAAAAGGAATTTAAATTGATTGAAATGAGTTTTATCTATTCAGCCATATTTACAAATCACTTGGCATAATATAATTCTCTTTATTAAAAATTTCTTTTACAAATAAAATATATTTTTCTAAAACCATATTTGAGTATTATTAGCTGATTTAAAGTTTCATTAATATGATTTGAAACAAATATTACTTACTTTTAGTTTAAGGTATAGCAGAGGGGGATTTTGCAATTCTTACGGGGGGTGTTTTTCTGGGGCGCTAACAACTATCTTGATCGACTTATTTGACAAATATAAATAACACGAGCGGCTTTATAATATTACAAATTTTACTATTAATTAAACATATTTTAATTTATATTTGCAATATTTTTTTATATTTATTGCAATAATTATTATTATTAATATTATACAATTGGGACCACGCTCTACACTTTGTATGTTGTACTAAACTTGAAAAGAAAATCAGCCCCACACTCTCCATTATTGTCTAATTCCAATATTAATTTATTTTGAACACAATACGTTGTCATTTGAACTATTTTTTATCTCTACTTATTTATTTAGTGGTGTGTCTCTTAAAATGTCATCAATTGTGAGAAGCTAAGACGCCGAAGGAGAAAGAAGAATGAGGTTGTTGGTGTATGAATGTCATGTCAGCACAGGCTGACATATCCTGGCGGTGATCAGCTCAATTGACACGTAAGAGTCAAAGGACTTTAACTCTACCAATTCCTAATTATCTCGGACGGACAGCTTTCTTCTGATTATAGTGAGGACTTTTTTGGCGGACCTGAAGGAGATTACCGCCACCTTTAAATTTGTTGTTTTTCATTTTTTTAAACTTTTTTTAGTGCAATCTTATCGACTACACACTAAACTTTCCGATTGACAAATGAAAAAAGAAAGAAAAAATTGGAAAAATTTCAATATTTAAACAATTTTAGCGAGAGGGGCTCATCTTCTCATATAACGTTATAGTAAATCGATCCTACATTTTGGAACCACTCGCCGGTACGACAATACTACCACCTGTAAATTTGTTGATTATCATTTTCTTTTTTTTACTTTTTTCAGTGCAATCTTATCGATTAAACCCTAAACTTTCCGATTGACAAAAAAAAAAAAAAATTTACAAAAATTTCAATATTTAAATAATTTTAGGGGGTGGCGGCTCAGTTTCTCATACAACTTTATGTAATTTTATTTGGAATTATCAAAACATGTCCCATTCTTAATGGACATACTTTTCTTGCATTTGGAACATCTTCAGCAAACTTCATTTGTTTTGAAGTTTTAACATGCCTTTATAGACATAACATGCCCACAGGAATACAACTTGCTCTGAGCAATTAACTTTTTTGCTTGCTAAAAAAGGGCAAGAACTCGTCAAAAAAAATAAACAAAGCGACCCAAAGGTGAGTGGTTCCAAAGTGTATGAAAAACTGAGCCCTCACCTAAATTTGTTTAAATAGTGAAATTTTTCTAATTTTTTTTGATAATCGGAAACTTTATGTCATAATCGTTAAGACTGTACTGAAAAAAGTCAAAAAATATAAAAAAACAACAAATTTAAAGGTGGTGGTAGTCTCGTTCAGGTCCGCCCCTTTTTTTTAACTACTCAGTAATCTTAAAAATTTAGGAAAAATATTTTCTTAATGTTTATTGAATTTTATGACGTTTGGATTTAAATTTACTATAGTTACCGCTTTTATTGTCGTTCATAGACGTCCGTATTTATAAAAATCGACACGTTCGTGAGCGTGCGCGCACACACACACACACACACACACACACACACACACACACACACACACACACACACACACACACACACACAGGCACATAGATCATAAAAAAATAATTTTAGTTGCTGATTTGTAGCAAGCTTTTCTATTTATGATTAGTAAATATAGTTTTTACTTAATAACAATATCAACGAACGGCTACAAATTAATGCTTTTAACATTTAAACCTTGATAAATTATTCTAATTAAAATTCTGCTGAAATGAAAATAATTCTTGTAAAAATTCATTATTCATCGAAAACGTTATTTTCTTAAGACTTTAGTGTTCATAATATATTTGATTCATAAAGTGTTGTAGAGCAGCTGACACCCATCTAGCTATATAAATAATGATTAATAGCAGTTAGAGATTCGGAGTGTCATTGACAGCTTGAGGTGATCAACTGCGTGCGTCAGTCGTTCACTGCCTTCAGACAGAGAAGAACATAGACGAAGCTCCGCCGAAGGGTAGAATCTCGTCTGAGGAAAAGCATACAAGAATTGTTGTCCTCGCTTACAGGCCCGGTTTTACCCACGTTAATTGGCCTTGTACCGCATTTACCACGGGCTTCTGCCCACGTGCGGAGGTTGTAAATAATTCGAAGTGTGTCACTGACGATTATTATCAGACTGTGCTCTCTGCGACTCTAACAACTTCACCTCTCCTCTCTTTCTAATTATTGCTGTTCTGTCTTATCACGTTTGTACTTAATATCCATTAGCACGGATATTGGGCTGTAGATACTTCAGTCCACATGATCTGGTATCGTACTGCCACCTCGGCGACACAACATGAAAACAATTAACAGCTTTTCTAATTAAATATTCTAATTTTATTACATTTTTATTTCACGATTTATGTTTTAAAAAAGAAAATGTTGATTTAAATTTTCTGAGAACGTTTTTTCATAACTAATATAAACAAAATCGGTAGAAAAATGAATTTCTTAAAATTTAACAAAATTAATTAGAGCCCACCCCACAAAAAACAACAAAAAACAAAACAAAAAAACAAACAAAAAACAATAACCAAGATATACAAATGAATGAATGAAAGAAAGAATAAAATTATATTTTTCTTTCTTGAAGTGTTTAACGGCTGTTTTAGTGAAACGGAAAAAGTTGTCAATTTCAATTTTTTTCATTTGTGTCCACTTCTTAAAATAACGACCATCATTCATATTTATATTTTTGTTAAATCGTTAAGCTCAAATATTTAACGGTGCGATATTGAAATTTCTACGGATATTTTTTGTTGTGGAACTGGCCATGATCTTATTTATTCAGAATTAAGATTAATTAGAAAACGAAAATAGGAAAACCATGAAACGTTCACATGACTTTTTCGTTATAAACTAAATGACTTACCACGACGAATATATATCAGCATTAAAAGTAAGTCTATTCCAGGGAGATAACTTATATTCAGAACAAATGCATTACTTCCCTTGAGAAATTGTTTCTCAAAACATTGTGTTGCGATTTGCTGATGGCGCCATAGCTGTCGGTGCAGAAAGTTAAACCGGTGAGCAGAGTTCAACTTCGGACAGGTCTTTTGCGTTCATTTTCACACAAATGCCTTTAGGAGAGGCTTGAATCTCTGTTTTCTCTCCTTGTTATATATTAAATACTACGATAGATTAACTTCTCTAGCTTTGGGCAGCAACCAATATTATAGAAAAAAAAAAATTAGGAATTCAAGAGTAAAAATAAAACTATGGAGAGACAACGGAAAACACGTTTTTTTTTCCGGAAATCTTAATAGTTCACAGATAAGAAAAACAAAAGTGTGGAGAGCCATGCTTATCTATCTCCTGGAGAGGCATAAAATTAAAATAACATTATGACAGAACTGACCTTTTAAAAAATCTATGTAACGTGTAGTAACTGTAGTTTCTTGCAAAGAATCTTTCCGTCAGACTATCCATTTTAGTAAAATTGAGAAGGGTGGAATTATGGGTAAGGTTTGATGCTTCCTGTCAAGTTCGAGTAGCACAGAAAGCTTTTGACAAAGACGCTATGCATTTTCTTTTTGAAGCAAAAAAAAAAATGTTTTAATAGACAAATTTGTTATATATTTCTCATCTTATTTTAAGTTGTATAACGCACACTCTTTAAATCAGATCAAGTAAAGAAAAATACCTGTGAATTAAACTCAAAGTGTGAATTTGCATAGCGTCAGGTTACCATGGCAACATAGTTTTCTAAGAGTAAATAGGATAGTGACATTTTTTTTAATTGGATAAATTCAATAAGAATATCGACATTTTTTTTTTTTTTAATCATATCACCCCAAGCAAGGCGGTAACACCACTGAAGCGCAGGGGGCTACGTAGGAGTGAAAAGATTGGAAAAGAGAAAGCCAGAAACCACATCCTAAACAGGGAACAAGGGATGAGCCTCTTCAACAGTTCAATAGACGTGGGTGGAGTGTGAACCGGGCGATAGTTTAGTCTATCTACTCCAATTAACCTTCTTTCTTTGTAATTTAAATTTTATTTCATTATGTTTGATTAAAAGTTTTTGAGAGGTGGGGGGGGGTGGTTGGAATAAAGGTTTCATACCCCTCCAAAAGTTTTAAGCAAATAATGTGATGGAATTCATATATCGTGATATAGGGTTTATTATTTTTTCTTGATATAAAAGAGAGTAATTGGGAACGAGTGTGTGTGTGTGTGTGAGAGAGAGAGAGAAAGAGAGAGAGAGATAGATTATGAAAAGGGAGAAAGTATGACAGAGTAGAGGGAGTGAGAAGAGAGCGTGAGAAAGAGGAGTGAGAAAGGAGAGCTCTCTTTTCTCGGTGAGAAAGGAGAGCGTGCGAGAGAGAGGAAAGCATGTATGTATGTGTGTGAGAGAGAGACAGAGGAGAGAGGAAAGCGAGAAGGTGTGATAGAGGGGAGAGCGTGAGAAAGGGGAAGTAAGTGAGAGAGAGAGAGAGAGAGGAGAGTGTGAGAGTGAAAAGAACCTGTGTGAGATAGGACAACGTGTATGTGTGTGTGTGCGCGCGTGTGTGAGTGTGAGAGTGAAAAGAACGTGTGCGAGATAGGACAACGTGTATGTGTGTGCGCGCGCGCGCGCGCGTGTGTGTGTGTGTGTGTGTGTGTGTGTGTGAGAGAGAAAGAACGTTAGAGAGAGAGAGAGAGAGAGAGAGAGAAAGAACGTGTGTGTGACAGAGAGAGGCAGGACAAGGGAAAGCGAGAGGGTGTTACAGAGAGAGGGGGAGCGAGAGGGTGTAAGAAGAGAGCGTGAGATAAAGAAGAATATGCGGCAGAGGTGAGCGTGAGAGAGAAAGAGAGAGATAAGAGGACATATGTAATAGAGAGGAGAATGTGTGTGTGTGGGAGAGAAATGGGAACGTGTGTGTGGGAGAGAGAAAGGGAAGAGCGTGTGAGAAAAAGAGAGAGAGGAGAACGTGTGTGTGTGTGAGAAAGAGAAAGAGAGGGAGAGAGAGACAGTGAGGAGAACGTGAGGAAGAGGCGTGCGAGAGAAAGCAAGAAAGATAATGTTTTCTTATGAAACACTGGTTCTTATTTTGTTTTTCACACAAACGAATATAAAGTGCTTCCCCTTTCCCACCGTTCCTTCTGGACGATTTTGTTAAACATTTACAATCACAACTAAAGTGTAAGTGGTTCCATTGTGATTTGTCGGGAGATTACTGTAGAAAAGCAATTAACATTAAAACCGGAGCTGTCTTTTGAAAGACGTCAGCTAACTTCGAATTAGCCCTTCGTTTGTCTTGTATACAAATAGATTTAATACCCTTAGGAGATTTAACTGAATTAAAGATAAACAAATATGTTTGTACAGAAAGCGGGAATGAATATTTTGAACAAAGCACAAAAAGAAAGATATGAACTAAAAATGAAATTCGTTAGGAAGGATTGAAATGGAGATACATACATTATAATCGCCCACTTTCCGTGTGTTCTCGTCTGCAGTTCTTTTGTGGTTTATGTTGTAATTAGTTTAAGCCATAGCGTTCCTAACTAAAAGCAAGTCATGGTACACCTCACGCTCAGAACTGAAGGCCTATCTAAAATCTAGTCGTTTCATTCGGAGCGAAGAGTTTTTGTTTCAGTTTGCGGTTGTGGTTGTCGGTTTAAGAAATTAAAAGAAAAAACAGGGATTAAGAGCATAATTAATTTGACATAAAAATTTGTAATAGTTGAGATATCAATTTAGAGAGAAGGTATATTATAGCAACATCCGTAATGATGATGATTGTAAGCACTTCCGGTCCCACTAGGGAATGCTGGGATAAACACGAATCCAGTGGGCAGTTTAAATAAATGGGTTGTTAAGTTTACCGTGTGTCGTGTCGTCTTTATTTTGCTTCGACTTTTCAGCAGCCAGTCTAATATCTTTCCACTCTAAGCTCAGTGAAACATTGTGCCAGAGATTCTTTCTAAAAGAAGGAAATTATTTTCTAGAAGAACAGGACACAATTCGAAAAAAAAAAGTTCTTTTATTTGAAAAAAAAAAAGAAAAAAAAGAAAAGAAAAATGAAAAAAATCTTTTAAATCAACTACATCATCATCCCATTCGTTACACCAAATAGTGTGTAGGGCAGCAACTTTTTGTTACTGTTTCCGTAACAATCGTTTTTTATGGGGCAGGGTTGTTAGTCTTGCGCCAAACCCCCAAACCTGAAGGACCAGTGGATCATTCTTGGTCTCTACGTTTACAGGACCTAGTATTCCCAAACAGTAATCCATCTAAGTACTAACCAGGCTCGATGTTGCTTAACTTCTGTGATCGAACGAGAACCGGTGTATTTAACACGATACAGCCGTAGACTCTAACTACATCAGAGTCGTTTGAATTCTCAAACCTTTGAAAAAGGTAGAAATAGTCTCAGAGATTTCAACGCTTTCGAGAAACGTTGAAACTCTGAGAATAAGTTAACAAAACTCATGTAAATACATATATTCCATGCGAAGTGAAGAGAAAAATATATTCTCGTCATTTTTTTCTCACGACTAGAAAACGCTAATGTATACGACTCAGTTTTTGATAAAAAAAGTCAGTGTTTAAAAGAAACAAAATTCATGTAAGGGCAAAATTTTATTTTCGGGTTCATTCAGGAAGGAGAACCAGTAGAAACCTTTATTCTCGCGCTGCACGGATTAGTAGAAGCATGTGAGTTTCCAAAGAAAAATGATGAAATCGGACACCGACTTGTGATAGTATAGCTGGGTCTGCATAACTAAAAAAAAACAAAAAAACAAAAAAAAAAAACAAGTACAGACAGTAAATGAAGCAAAAAATACTTCATAGGAAGAACCGACAGAAACAAATTTTAATGACCCGTGGTATAAAAGTGAAAAAAAAAAAAAAAAAATGTAAAACAGCGATGAAATTTAAAATTGATAAAGGTGTCGATAGAAACATTATCTTAACCGAAACTGACAAAAATCTGAGATAAAAACCAGTTAATGGCATCTTCACAAGTCCTGGCAAAATAGTTCAATACACTGGAAAATTTAATACAGTTACAGAAAACGGTATGTTCAAATATTATTAGGTGATATATGTCATTGAATGTGTAAAAGGATAGAACTGTCTCGAAAAACGTCTGTAAAAATGAATTTAGCGAAACATTTAGACAGAAAATGACACTTTACGAGGGTCATTCAATAAATAAGGTGAATTTTTCGGTATAAGGACTTCTAATACAGATAGAAGCTTTTTTAAAAAATTTTTTCCTTTACTTCTTTTTCAAAGGGATTTAATCTTTTTTGCAGATTGAAAAATACTTTGAGAGGTTTGGAGATAAACACAGATGGCCGATCAAGAAGCATGCTCCAGGATTGAACAGAAGTCAGTTATCAAGTTTTTGGTTGCTGAAGGGTGCAAACCAGTTGAAATTCGTAAGAGAATGTCAACTCTGTATGGTGTCACATGTTTCAGCCAAAAAATGTCTAGAAGTGGGCTAAATTGTTTAAAGAAGGACGAAGCAGTGTTGAGGATGAAGACAGGCCTGGGAGGCCGACAGAAGTGAGGTCTCCCGAGGTGCTCGAATTAATCAATGACCTCATTCAGTCTGACAGAAGGGTGACAGTAGATGACATTGCAAGGACTTTGAGCCTATCAGTTGGGACAGCACGCAAAATTGTCCATAATGACCTTGCCTACTCAAAGGTCAGCTGCAAGGCCTCACACAGCAGTCCAAACGGTGCAGACCATCAATGAGCTGGGCTGGGAACTGCTCCCTCATCCTCTTATAGCCCAGACCTTGCCCCTTCAGACTTTCACCTGTTTGGTCCCTTGAAAGCGTTCACGAGAGGCACGAAGTTTAAAAGTGACGATGAAGTCAAAAGTGTTGTGAGCGATTGGCTGAGACATCAGTCCAAAGATTTTTACGCTGAGGGAATACAGAAGCTTGTGCACAGATGGGAAAAGTGTGTGGCGCTGCTGGGAGACTAGGTTTAAAAATAAGTAAGCTTCTATTTGTATTAGAAGTCCTTATACCGAAAAATTCACTTTGTTTATTGAATGACCCTCGTATTTTTGTGGGATTATTTACAAGAGAATTATTTTAAAAAGTAAAGGAATTACCAACTCAAACACCAATTCTATTCTATTATGATCTAACTAGGCCTACAGTAGTTAGCAACGGCGCTAACAGCTATGATCTCGGGGTATCTGCTCCGATGAACTTAGCTCACTGGTACCCCGTATATATGAATTTCCCCGAGCCACAAGGTTAGCAACCTTTTACTGTGAAACCGATAAACTGTAAATGTAAATTCTACTACAGCAGCTTGTTTTCTCGCAATTCCCTCCTGTGAAATTCACTTCTGCTTACTTGCTTTCCCGACAGCAGCAATCTTCAAGAATTGAAATGCAATGTCAATATTCATCTGTCTCACTAACTTACATCCTCTTTCTCATGCTTTTTTCTTCGTCCACTCCACTCTCATCAGTACTCTCTTCCTTCCTGACACCCCCTGTAACCTGTCACTCTTTCACAAAACATTCCTCCTATGTAACCCCCTGCACAACAGTGGCCGTAAAATGCCTTGCTTGGGGACAGACGATTAAAAAAAATATATTTACAAATAATATTATTTACCTCATGCACACTCAATAGGATGTGCGTTTTGGCGCAGTGGATGTCGGCTCGGAATGAGAAATCGGGGAGCCGAGTTCGAATTCCAGTTGAATTCCTTGCATTCACTTACGCGCAATTACCCTTGGGAAAGGTATTAATCCGTCTCTTCCCTCCAGTTATGTATTAAATAATAGGGCAGATTGGGTTCTATAGCCTTGGTCGGCAACCAGTCTACCGCAGAAAGCAATGGCAACCTACTGCGGGATGATCTTCTGCCCAGTCAGTCATGTCTCGAAAGAGACATGATCGCCCAAGCGTGTATCACGTATGGCACTTAAGTGACTGACACTCAATAGCGAGAAGAAAACACACACACATTGAGTGTTTGAGCTGTATATAGACATGTGATAAGTTTGACAGATATCTAAAAGGATTAAAATCCTTGGAAACCACTTATACCGCTATTAAACACAGATGGTTTGTGCAATACCCTATTGCGATGTCAAAGACTTGTGTTGAGACTGAGAAAATATTATATAACAGAACACGTTCCAGGAAAGGCACTAGTTGTACCTGATACATTATCAGGAAGTCCTTTATCCGAAACTTATAGCAATGCCAGCAAAGAAGTTGGCGTACGCACAGACTGCTTGGCAAGCGCTCTCTCACCGACGTGACGTGGCTTCCCTGTGCCTCTTCTATAAGTACTTTCACGGCTTCTGCTCCGATGAACTTAGGTCATTGTGCCGCCTAGGTACGAATTTACACGAGATACTAGATTAGTAACTAGGTCCCACCCTTTTACAGTGAAACAGATAAGATGTAACCGTAATTTTTACTCCAACAGCTTTTTTTCTCGCGTTTCCCGTCTGTGGAATTCCCTTCCCCGACAGCTACAATCTCCAGGTGTTTAAATGTAAGGTCAATAGACACCTCCTAACACACTAACTTGCATCTATTCTCTCAAACACTCTCGCCATCTAACCAACCCTCATTCTCGGTATCCTTACCCGTCTATGACCCTCCTTCTGACATTTCCTATATTTAACCATCCTTTCTCATCACTCCCCCGACCCTATGTAACCCCCTGCGTCATAGTGGCAGTGGAATGCCTTGCTCGGGGTGAAACGATAAAAATAAAAAAAAGAACCAAAACCAGCATCGGATAAAAAATGAAATGAAATAAAAATAACCACCCAACAGGAAATAATACGCCTCACACAAAATGAATAGACACACAAAGAAGGAAGAATAAAAGACGGCATAAGGCCATATATAAAATTTGATGAAGTGGATTTATGAAGAAAAGGCTGACCAACGGGCTTCTCTCTGACAAACAGTATGGGTTTCGCTTCACCAGGTCTACTGCTGATATGCTAACGACCATTACCGAGTACATATACCAGGCACTCGACAAGAATGGTGAAGCCCGAACCGTTGCCTTGGATATCTCCAAAGCATTCGACAGGGTCTGGCATGCTGGCCTCTTGTGCAAACTGCGGAGCTATGGGATAACTGGACATCTGTTTGACCTCATCCAGTCCTTCCTCTCTAACCGCACATTAAAGGTGGTATTAAATGGGCATGCCTCCCAAAACTACCAGACGAACGCGGGCGTCCCTCAAGGTTCTATCCTAGGTCCCACGCTCTTTCTGATCTACATTAATGATCTCCCCGACACCATTAGATCCCAAGTTGGCATGTATGCCGACGACACAACAATCTACTCCCGCATCGATCAGAAACCAGGTCTGGACGACAAAGTGAACCTCGCTGCCGCACTTGAAAGGGACCTCCAATCCGTAGTGACCTGGTGTAGGGAATGGTTGGTAAATTTCAATGCCTCCAAAACAAAGCTGTTATCAACTAACCACCATAGACAATCGCATCTACCTCCCATTAGCATGGGACAGGCTAGCCTCCCAGAGAGTAAAATACTACGCCTCCTTGGCCTTACACTCTCGGCGGACCTCAAATGGAATGACTATATTGAATCCATTGCCAAATCTGCTGCTATGAAAGTCGGCTCTCTGCGCAGGGCCCGGAACTTTTTCCCACCTGAAACTATTCTGCACATATACAAATCTACCATCCGCCCGTGTATTGAATATTGCTGCCATATCTGGTCGGGTGCCCCTGCTGCTCTCCTTGGGCTTCTTGACAAAATACAAAGGAGGATCTGTAACGTGGTTGATACTGACTTGGCAGACCGGCTGCAGCCGCTCTCACACCGGCGTGATGTGGCTTCCCTGTGCCTCTTCTACAAGTACTTTCATGGCTACTGCTCCGATGAGCTTAGACCACTGGTGCCGCCTAAGCACGAATTTACACGAGATACTAGATTAGCAACTAGGTCCCACCCTTTTACAGTTAAACAAATAAGATGTAACCGTAAATTCTACTCCAATAGCTTCTTTTCTCGTGCTTCCCGCCTGTGGAACTCCCTTCCACAAGTCTGCTTTCCCGACAGCTACAATCTCCAGGTGTTTAAATGTAGGGTCAATAGACACCTCCTATCACACTAACTCCCAACTATTCTCACAACACTCTCATCTACCCAATCCTCATTCTCGGTATCCTCACCCGCCTATCACCCACCCTCTGTTATTTCCTATATTTAATCAGCCTTTCTCCACTCTACGTAGCCCCCTGCACAGTAGTGGCAGTGATATGCCTTGCTCGGGGTGAAACGCTTATTAAAAAAAAAATAAATCTGGTGTCGCTGTGAGCGTGTACATTTCTAACTGGTGAACAAGATGTAGAGGAAAAGTTGATCTGGTGTCGCTAGTGTGTGTACAATTGTCAGTAGTGAATGAAAGCGTATATGATGTCTTTGTTCCTCTTTCTTTTTTGTTGCCGATAAGTAATAAGAAAAGCGAAGAATCAATTAGTGTTGTTGTGTGTGTGTGTGTGTGTGTGTGTGTGTGTGTGAGAGAGAGAGAGAGAGAGAGAGAGAGAGAGAGGCATGTTACGTCCGGCTGACGACCAAGTCTCTCAGTATTGTTTTTTCTTTCTAAATGAGGGAGAAGGAGAATCGATGAATGCAGTTAGAAGCTGAGAGAAGGTGAGAGTGTAAGAAAATGCAGGTCGCCTGAACTTGGCTTTCGGTGGACGACCTGTGTCTCTCTGAAGAGAAAGGCGAAATCCCGCGTATTTATACGTTTAAGGAGAATGGAAATGGATCAACTTTTAGATTCTTTTTCTTGCTCCTGATTGGCCAATAAATAAGAGATTTTATTTATTTTGTTTTCCCCGACGTCAGCACATTGTAAAATTTAGTGAACCAACTGTCTTATGAAATGGAATTTTTTATTTGGTGAATGTATAAATGTATATGCTTTTTACTGGCTCATGAAAAAGTATGTTTAAACACGTATTAATGTGCAATCAAATCTTACGAAATTCGACACATAATGGTCACTTGGTACTAAACAAATGTCAAGAGAGAATCAAAGAATCATTGTGGTAGCCTAAAATATCTCAAGAATTGAAGGAGTATCTAAAAATGCTCGTTTTGTAATATGCACAGCCGAAACAATAAAACGAAAACATTAAAAGTAAAACCACTTCTTCAAGATCTTTTTTTTTAATCATATCACCCCAAGCAAGGCGATAACGCCACTGATGCGCAGGGGGCTACGTAAGGGTAAAAAGAATGGAAAAGAGAAAGCCGGAAACCACATCCTAAACAGGGAACAGGGGATGAGCCTCTTCACCTGTTCAATAGATGTGGGTGGAGTGTGAACCGGGCGATAGTTTATGGCAAAGAATTGGCACAAACATTTTCACTCATTAAGGACACCAATATATTTCCGCAATAGATTATTTCTCAAGGTATATAGAAATAGCAAAGCCTAATCCAATGACAAGTGAATGCGTGATAAGGAAGTTGACAAATTTCTTCTCACGTTGGGAAATTCCTATTGAACTTGTCAGTGATAATGGGAACCAATTCTCAAGTTACGCTTTCAAAGGGTTTGCAGACAGTCATGGATTTAAACACGTAACATCAAGTCCAAGTTATTCTTAAGCAAATGGAAGAAGCGGAAAGCGCTGTTAAAATAGTTTTAAAAAATTGGAACAATCAGACCCATTTCAAGCATTAATGGCATACGGAAGTACGCCAATTCAAACCACAGGTGTCACTCTCACTGAATTAATTATGAGAAGGAAATAAGAACCATATTACCGTTACATGCCAAAAAGTTATTACAAAAATAGCACGATTTCACACATCAAGAAGAGAGACAAACTGGTAAAAAACAATAAAAAAGAATTTTACCTGATTCCATGGTGCCAAAAATTTACCAATTCTAAAAAGAGAAGATAGAGTTAGAACAAAATTAGATAGTATTGGAAAAACTAAAAGAACGATAAAGTCAGCAGACACTAACAAAAGGTTGACAACTAATCAAGGGGTTTCCGAAGAAATAGAAAACATATTTCATTTCAAGTTTTGAAAAATAGATTTTAAAGAAAGAAACCAATTATGATGATTACAAGCATCTTTAAACAAATAATAATACAAGAGAAAGTACCGAGAAAAAAAAAAAAAAAAAGTGAAGACGAAAAATACAAACTTCAAAATATCTGTGATTGAATTATCGTTCCTGGCCTGTAAACAACATAAACTTTAATTAGTAATTACTTATAACTTATTTTATGATTTGGAAAAATTATAAATCAATAAATAAAATAAATTACCTTATTAGGCGGATGTTATACCAACATCAATAATAATAAGGATGATTGTATGCAGTTCCGGTCCCACTAGGGAATGCTGGAATGAGGACAGATCCAGTGGGATGTTGAAATGAATGAGTTGTTAAGTTTATCACGTGTCGTGTTGTCTTTACGTTGCTTTGACTTCTCAGTGCCTAGTCTCATACAATGCACCTTTCCACTCTAAACCCGGTGGAACAAGGTCTTCTTCTTCTTCTATGTGCCCTGTCCCTTCAGGACGTAGGCGATCATGGCCCTCCACGTCTCCCTATCCCTTGTGGCACTCAGCATGTTTGTTCGCGTTACTCCTGGCAATCCCCGTTCCGTCATCCACCCGACCAGGCCCTGCAAATATGTTATCCGCTGCCTTCCTCTGTCTCTCTTTCCCTCTACCTGGCCAGTCAGTATCAGGTTCTCCAAACTCTCCTTCCTCATTGCGTGTCCCAGAAACTTCAGTTGTCTCTTCCTGATGCTCGGTATTAATTTCCTTTTGGTTGCCATTCATTCCAACACCTCATCGTTGCTTGCATTTTCAGTCCACGATATCCGCAGCATCCTTCTGTAGAACCACATTTCGGCTGCTTCCAGTTTTGTCCTCATTTTCGATTATATTGTCCAGCACTCACTACCGTATTGAAGAATTGACATCACATAGCAAGGTATGATGCCAAAAAACCCGTAACGCCTCATGAACCTTGGCTAAAAGCATCACTGTGTGCTAAAGCATCCAACAAACATATTTTACGAAATACCTCTTGTTTTATATATATATATATATATATATATATATATATATATATTCTGAAAAAAATGAACGTCATTATACTACCCTAACCTGAGGAACCTTTTGGCCAACACTTTTTCAAAGGTATTCGTTGGCTTTATTAAGAATTGTTAATGCAAGACACAGGAAAACAGCAAAAGTTTAACCTACAAAAACGCGGGGAAAGATGGGGCTCGTCTAAAAATAAATTTTAATCAAAATAATTAAAATGTAAGGTGGGTGTAAACAAACAACTCCATAAGAGTAATAAAGACAACGAATACCTTTGAAAAAGTGTTGGCCGAAAGGTTCCTCAGGTTAGGGTAGTATAATGACGTCCATTTTGTTCAGAGCAATTACTTCTTTCTTTGGGTACAAATCCTTGTTTATATATATATATATATATATATATATATATATATTAAGTCTTATTAGCATCAATATAAAATTTGGCAAAATATCGGATCCATAACTTACTAACACATAAACATTTATGTACGAAATGTCATATGCATTTTAATATTTGAAATCCACGTCTAAACAGCTTTAATTAAGAAATAAAACCATAAGATTTCCGGAATAAAAATATGACATAAAACAATATACGACTTTATGATTCTAGAAGTAGAAAAAAAATAAACGATTAAAAATAATTTTCTAAGCGCTGCCTCAATGGGACACAAGGCCGAAAGCATAGGGCACTATGGCGAGGATCGAACTCACTGCTTATTTGTAATAAATCTAGCTTGCTAACCATTACACCACGTTGAGGTGCCAAAAGTTGGTTTTCTAAGCGCCGCTTTGATGTAGTACAAAGCCGAAAGCATGGGGTACCCAGGGTGGATTGAACTCACTACTTAGTCGTAATAGGTTCTAGCAAAACTAGCTCGCTAACCATTACACTACGTCGAGGTGCATCACTTTCATGATGATAGGAATAGAAATAAATTGATAGTTGAAAATGCGTGGATTAGCAGCAAAGTTTGGATCAATGTTTTTTGGATCAATGTGGATTAGCAGGGTTAGGGTTTGGATCAATGTTTTGTAAGACTCGTTTACAATATCTAAAAATAGAGGATTAAATTTATTGAATTCAATTCTGACATTAACTTTGCATAACAACATTCTTAATAAATGAAATTTCATTAATTTTCTAGTTTAAAATATCACGTTGGATCCTATTTTATGTATTTAACAGTAATTCAAACATGCTTTTCAAAAATACCATTTAGAAAGTAAAACACAAATTACTTATTAATATAAGATATGCCATCAATATATTTATTGTTATGAATAACAATGTCACTGAGAAAATATTAAATTAACTTTATGCAACAAATAACACTTTTAAATGAATTCCGCAATGTCAAAAACAGAATCTAAGAAAAGCTTTCAGGAGAAAATTTTGTTAAAAATTAAATGAGAAAGTTAGTGTGTTAAGTGCCGTACCTGATACACGTCTGGGCGATCATGTCTCTTTCTAGACATGACTGACTCGGCAGAATATTTTTCTGCAGTTGTTGTCATTACTTTATGCGGTAGACTGGTTGACAACCAAGGCTATAGAACCCAATCTGTCTTGCCAGTTAAACCAAAACTAGAAGAAGATATGGGTTAATACTTTCATGCTGGTTTGTATGATCCTAAAATATATTTTCTGATATGTTGACATCCGGATATTACTTTGGACCTTTAGTTACCTTTATCGTTCCGAAGTAATGTAGGGATATAAACATATCATAAAATATATTAAAGGATCATACACACCTGGATATACATCCGCAATAGTGACAGAGCATGCAAGTGAGAACCAAGGTGATGAAAGAGATTTAACTTGAAATTTCCTTGATGGAATAATAGAATAAAAACACCGATGCTTTTATTCCAGCAAGGAATATATATATATATATATATATATATATATATATATATATATATATATATTGTAATTATGTTATTATAATGGTTTATAAAAGTATAATATCACTACACAAAAAATTTAATGTTTCAGAACAAAACTGTTCCTCTTCAGATGATATGTCAAAATAAATGGTGAAAATGATTTATTTTGAAAATATAAGATTAATTTCTGGTTATATATATACTAGCAGTATAGCCCGGCGTTGCTCGGGTGTAATGAAAGCTTTAAAACTAATCCATGGTCCTGGACGTTGGCACGAAAGACTAAAAAGCAATAGTTGTTTCCAGTTAAAGCGAAACCGTAGACTGAAAGAAAAATGAATGGATGTAAGTCAAATTTTGATTTCCTGGTATCGATATCAAACAAGTTTTTTTCGTCGTAAACTGAATTTTGAATGCTAAATAAGTCCTCTGAGTAAATGGTATCATGGATGAGATTAAGAACTACAATTATACCTATTTAGAGCCAAACTCGAAGCAAAAACTAAAATAAAAGGGCTGAAAAACTGATTTTAATCAGACCCGGTAAATATTATCAATTTTCTGCACTATTGTAAGAACTGCAACCTTGAAACTTCTGAATATTGTTTTTTATGTCTTTGTCTATGAGTGTATCAAATTTGATTAAAATCAGACCACTCCTTCTATAATCCGATTTTTCGATTATCGATTTTCGATATTTATTGGGGGTACCCCGACACAAAACCTAGCTAAGAACACTTTCAGACGCTTATAGTATAAATGTGTAAATTTTCAAGAAAATCGGTTCAGCCGTTTCGGAGTCTATAGGTAACGGACACACACACACACACATAGTTCCATTTATAAATAAGTTTAGATGTGTGTGTGTGTGTGTGTGTGTGTGTGTGTGTGTGTGTGTGTGATGAAAATATAGTTCTAGGGTACGCTGTATTTAGAATTAGAGCGTATGTAAAAATAAAATATAGAAGTGGACACTGAAGTCAACACCACGTAATGTTCAGGTCTGAAGTTTGTGTTCAAGAATCAATGAGACTGTCGCCACTCGGCGTTGACCTTAGCGTCTCCACATTTATATTTACACACGCTCTATTTCCAATATTGAGCACTTTAACCCATAAATATAGCATTACTTAGAACTATATTCCTATAATATATATATATATATATATATATATATATATATATATATATATATATATTAAATAAAATAGGATGATCAGATAGGTAAATCTCAAAAACCCGATTCTATTAATATTCATTTCATTAATATTAAAATTGATCAAGGTGGAGGGCTCGATGCAAATATTACATACTATTTACAGAGCCAAATATAAAAAAATTATATATATATATATATATATATATATATATATATATATATATATACATGAATTAGAACACTCTCAGCTATTGGGCGTGTATAATGATAACATACACGTTAAAAAGTCTGCCTCCTTCTACCGAGCGCCCCTAGCTCCGAAGTAGAATCGCCGACTGACGCCAGTTCGGTCGGGTTTCAATCCTGGGAAAAAGGCAATCGGCTCTCTAACCTTACTGATGAGCTGTGATAGAGATCTGTCTGCGGATGACTATATATATATATATATATATATATATATATATATATTGTAGTCATCCGCAGACAGATCTGTTTCGCTGTATAACAGCTCATCAGTTTTGCTTAGACTCCGATCGGCGTCAGTCGGCGATTCTACCCCTAGGCCACGAGCGTCCGGTTGACGAAGGTAGCCTTTTTAGCGCGTATAAACACGCTCAATAGCTAGAGTGCTCCAATTCATTATCGAACGAGCGATGAAGTAATATATATATATATATATATATATATATATATATATATATTTATTTTTTTTATTTTTTATTTTTTTTATTTAGAAATATTTATCTAAGGAAAATAAGTCTCTATTATGGGAACATAAATGTTGCAGAAGAAAAACAACTGAAAGAGTTTAAGCGAGAAGGAGGTGGTAAAGAATGTCAGCGTCAGAGAAAAGGAAGGACATGCAGGAAGGTGAAGATAAAGAGAGGAAGATAAAGTGTGTTAGTATGTATGTAAGGAAGGAAGGAAGGAAGGAAGGAAGGAAGGAAGGAAGGAAGGAAGGAAGGAAGGAATAAATTAAAAAGGAAAAAAATGAGGTAATTGTATTTACGGGAGAAAATAATGAGAAAGAGAAGGATAAAGAATTTAAAAAATGAAGAACGAAAGTAAGAAAAGTAATCACGCTATAGAGAAACCGAAAAGCCATCATTATGTACACCATGTTTGTCTTCCTCAGTCGCCATCTTTTCCCATCTCTGACCTCCCAAAATGTCTCGTGTATGCAATCATTATTTTGGTCAAATCCCTGGGAGCCGGAACGGATCTGTTGTGCCGAGGCCAGAGACAAAACTAGCGACCTCTTGAGATGGCAAACTCAAATGAGACAGGCGAATTTTTGCAGAATCGACTTAGAGTGACCACACGAATTCTCTAGGGTTTTCTGGTATGTGTGGTGTAATGTTGCTGTTCGCGGTCTTCATTATAACTTTATAATTTTGCTGGATAAAAGGCTTGCTCGTTAGATGCAAACTTTTTATGCAAATTGTTTGTATATAAATGTGCTTGAAAGTCAGCATTGTTAACTACCTTAATTATTCGTATATAATATACACCTTTTTCCCAGATTTAAAAGTCGTAATGTTAGGGGTGCGTATTATACGCAAGAATTAAATATTAACGTCTCTATGAGTATATATATATATATATATATATATATATATATATATATATATATATATATTTATTTATTTATTTGTTTTAACATTATTTTTAATGGATACTCGTATTGGAGTGGATAGTCTATGTTTTTATTTTAATTTAATTTTAATTAAACTAAACAGCACATTTTAATTATCTACCGGCCTTGATGTTCGAGAAATCATGTTTGGAAAATGTTTATCTTCCGGTAGGATTCGAACCTATATACTCCCACATACCGCGGGGATACCATGATTGATCTGGTGTATTTTACCACTCAACCACAGAAAACATCTTGGTGATCAAAGTCAGAAATAAGTAAACTAACAAAAATAACCAAAATTACTAGTACTTGCACGTCTGAAGATGATCTCTGAAGGAGACTGAAAGTTCTTGAGAAATGGAAAATAAAAACAATTTGCAAAATTACAGAACATTTCTTACATCTTTTAATTATAATACACGGAAGATTATTCGTGAGTAGGAACGGATTTTATCAAAAATAAGCAGACATAATGTTTGTAATTTATTTTATCATACATGCCTAAAATAGAGTTTGCTGCACACACACACACACACACATTTATATACAGTCAATCAGTTAAGTGCCATACGTGAAACACGCTTGGGCGATCATGTCTCGAAAGAGACATAACTGACTGGACAGAAGATTATCCCGCAGTAGGTTGCCATTGCTTTCTGCGGTAGATTGGTTACCAGCCAAGGCTATAGAACCCAATCTGTCCTGCTATTTACTCCATAACTGGAGGGAAGAGACGGATTAATACCTTTCCCAAGGGTATTTGTTCGTAAGTGAATGCAATGGATTCAACTGGAATTCGAACTCGGCTCCCCGATTTCTCGTTCCAAGCCGATAACCACTGCACCACAACGCACATATTTATATACAGGTTTCATTAAAAATAACATACAAGTTGTGATGGTTAAGTTTTCTTTTTTATTAACAACGGTAAGGGTGTTGTTATTGCATTCGTAGTTGATATTATTGAGTGTTGAGTTTTTCGTTTTTAATAATAAAACCCAGAAAAAAAAAACTCAATGACATCAACTACGAACACGCTAACAACATGCTTACAGTGTTCGGTACATAACACATACCACTACTCTACATCATACATAACACCACATACATTCTGTTACACGTAAAATAACATTCATCCTCGAAAATGGCGAATATAGCCGAAAGCGCTCGGATAAACAAAACATTTAGACAATTTTAATATGATTTAGATTTATGTCCCCAAAAGAAAAAAAAATATGATCACATGAAAAATTACATAAAAAACTTAACATCTTCCCCTTTTTGTTGTTTTTAATGAAACCTGCATAAAAGAGAGATTGCTGCACACACAAACACACACACATATGCGTACACGCATATATATATATATATATATATATATATATATATATATATATATATATATCAATAAATTCCTAAAATTACTTTTCGTTGAATAGCTATTTGAAATTCAATGAAATAGCTATTCAACGAAATGTACTTTTCGGAATTTATTGATATATATATATATATTTGGCTGTGTAAAATAGATAATACTATTTATATTGAGCCCTCACCTTGATCATTTTTAATATTGTTAAAAGTAATATTAATAGGATCTGGTTTTGGGGATTTTACCTATATACACTGTTATTTTTTTTATTATATATATATATGCAAGGGTCACGTGGGAACCCCCTAACGGATCTATGAGGTTCCCCACTCTACTACATTTCAATTTTCGTAGGTAATATTCACATAAAATATAAATGTTTTGTAACCTACTAATGTTCAATAATCTATCATATGCAGTATAGGTGAGCAATTCAGCTAGAAAAATAAAAAAAAATACAATGGATCTAAATAAAAATTAGGGACATTTAATAATAGATTATTCCATCTTAAATAGTATCTCCACGAAAGATTGTCTCTTTAAGAGAGCAGATTCATGCCGACTTCGAAGTTTCGTGAGGATACTGATACTTAGGTGAATTTAAATTTAAGTAGGTACTATCCAGAAAACACTGAGCTTTAACCCTCTAGGACCATTCGTATCATATTTGATACAGTATTTCCCTATAAGGAAACATTTGGTATTTCCCTATGAGGAAACATTTGGTATTCATTGACTGAGCAGTCAGTACTGCTTTCATTTGAAATTTATAAAATATTTCTCTTAAAAAATTTTTCAGGAAAATATTTCTTTCAAGGCTTGTTTTCATACTGTATCCAATATGATACGAATGGCCCTATAGGGTTAAGCCTGATTGGGGACACTGGTTAATGCTTTGCGGTCTTCGCTGTCTTATCGACAGTTTCTTTTGTGTTCTGCTTACATTTATATACATGGCAAATTAAACTAAGCGCAATTGGCTATTAACAAATGAAAAATTACGCGAATTTTAACATCATTCTGGGGTTCTTGTTTTTGTTTTTTTGTTTTTTCTTTTTTTTGGTGTTCAATTCCATGAACGTTTTGCTCATGCTAAATCTTGAAAAACACAATATAAAATTCTCTATTTTTTATCCATAACAATTAATATGTTAAAATTCTTCAACTTTAACAAGATATATATATATATATATATATATATCCGAGTGAATACAGAACGAAGAAAGAATTTTTACAACGTCCAAAACATTAATTTAAAACAGTGCTCGATATATAATATATAGAGCTATGAATATTTATTATGAATTATATTTATAACATGTACATAATTTTTTTTATATATATCCACTACAAATCGTACATTTGTTTCGACATTGAAACTTCAATGTCTCATCAGGCGGTGTGGACAGGAATGGAAAACCTCTTTTCTTATATTTGGTCAGTTGTGTGTGGGATGTTGGTGGGGGTTAGTGATAAGGGAACAAGTCTCGTGTATTGACCGTTAGAATTTTGAAGAAATTGGTGTGGGAAGTTAAAATGGTTGATTAATGAGAGTCTTTGATTTCTAGACAGATTTAACATTAGCAGTTAGAATGTCACCTAAACACTCTGAAATTTTTGTACATGCCATTTCTAGCAAAGAGAATTACGTCACAGTGATCTTCTTCTTACAGACAGTGCCCAGCTGACCCTTCTATATTTTTCAGTCGGCAAAATAAAAACCAATAACGCGCATGCGTAAAATGAAAACTATGAAATGGCTCAATTTGCCCATCGTACCCTATATATATATATAATGAATATTTGGGGTACTTCAACATAGTGTAATGGTTAGCAAGCTTGTCTCGCTAAATCCGTTACGAGTGAGTTTCATCCTTACTGGGTGCTCCGTGCTTTGGGCCTTGTGCTATATATAAGGTACGCACAGAAAATCATTTATGCTTTTCAGACAAATTTGACGTGAAAGTTCCAAAATTTTATTAGTTCAAGCCTCATTGGGCCATCCCCTAGGAGGTAACTCTCCTTTGGGCGGGGACGGGGTTTGGTTTATTGTCCGGTGTTTGAAGTGTCCCCAAAAGGGGCCGTTAAACCAACTTTAAACTGATCTTGTGATACACTTAATAACGACGTAGGCAAACAGAACAATATATATATATATACAGCAAATCTTTCATTTGAAATGAATATCAACCCAATTTCTACGTGAGCTGGTGGCATTCATCCAGACACTAGCTTTTTACTTGACACCTGAGGCATCCCAAAAAGGGAAGTACCAAGGGATCTTGAGGAATTTCTTGTACAGTTTCCCAAAATCCATTATTAAGTCCCGACCTTGCGTCACATTTTGTAGTAACATGGGCGCGTAGATAAATATTTATATGTTAGCTGTACGGGCAGGGTAGTTTTGTTCTCCTGATGTAAGGTGGGAACACACAGACAATAATAAGCTTTACACAAATTTATAAAGATGAATGCTTTATAGCTTTGCGATGTGGTGGGCTTTCTTAATTGTGAAAACATTTCATTTTATCTGTTACAATAGTTATTTGGCTAGTACTCGAGTACTTGTAAAATCATATAGTCATTAAAACTACTATCCGACCAGATGCCACTGATAGTTACAACAGTGTGATGGACGGGTATTCATTTAGATTTTCACTACTTCAATTACCTCTTTGGGATTGCCCCCTATACCAACACGCAAACATCACACGGAGCAAAGCGGCCCACCCCTATGTAGCTCTCACGATTTTCTAATGGCTGATGATAGATGAACCGCTTGGTGAACCAAGTAGATGACAAAAAATATCATTAAGACAGTTTTACGACCGTCTATGATTGGTGGGTAAATATATTGATTTTAAACCAACCTAAGGACTCGTGTGATCAGATTTAGACTTGTAAAATCTCTGAAGAGGGAAAAGTAATGACATCAGGGAATCGGCCATGTTGGGAATCATTTGGCACCCAGTGTTCAACTTAATTGTCAGTTGATTGTTGGAAAATGGTGGGAAAGTTTTGATTAGAAAAGACTGTAAAAGTTTCCCAATCGCTATATTAGGAAGAGACAATTAATGGGGCCAAGATGACATTGGCAGAGAAACAAATAGCCAACAGAAATGAATCTTGGGATGGCACGACATCTGGATCGTGCCTCAGGAATGGATGGAGAAACAAAGTTTTGTTTTCTTGTTCGGGTTTGCTGAACAGAACAAAATTATTTTATTTTATTTTTTTAAGTCAATGGAAACATTGCTTTTTACATAAATATGTTAAGATGTGTGCTGTGTAATGGATATCGGCTCGGAATGAGAAATTAGAGAGCCGAGTTCGAATTTCAGTTGAGTTCGTTACACTTATGCGTAAATATCCTTGGGAATTTCTTCTCCTTTCTATAGAGACTGGGTCCTATAGCTTTGGTTGATTACCGCAGAAAACAAACGGCAACCTATTGAGGGTGTAGAATCACTTCTACATGCACGTATATACCTACATACATATTGCCATGCACATACGTTCACATACATATACCCACACACTCTTACGTAAGGACTGCACGTGAAACTTTCTTTTTTCCCGCTTTTATTAAGAAATATATAAACTGATTTCTACACGTGTTTAGCCAGTTGGAGGCTGTTTCTCGGAGCATAAGTCCGAAAACCGTTCGTCTCTTCCAACTCACATACTGTGCTAATTGCATTCAGCAATTAGCCACATAAAAATGTTTCTCTCTACCTTATAAGTACATTTCAATACATGTATAATTATATTCACTACTATTCAGTACAAACATTATTTCCTTTCAGGAACTCTTCTAACATGAATATTGAGACAATATCTTTAATATCTAAGAGAGAACTGTTTTCACGACATTTTACATTCACGAATTATTCAGTTCTGTAACCTTAATACAATGTTGTTATATTCGTTACATTGTTATATTCGTTACATTGTTATATTCGTTACATTGTGCTTTGAGTTGTTTTATTTATAAATGTGGTGGTTTGGACAACCAACCTTCTTTTCGCTGTTGAAATTACTACGCCGACCTGACTACACATCGGAACCCAATTTGTCCAGACCATTACAAGGGAAAATCGTCTGCCTAGCAAGTCATGAATGGAAAGGGAAATAATCACCTAAGCATAGATCATGGTTGGCATTTAACTGACTGATGTTAGCCTAAAATATTGAATAAGTAAAAAAGTTCCCAGTTAAAAAAGAAGAATTAGAGTTATCCAACTCTTTTCGAATCCCTTGCACTCTCCTCGGATTGACACCCAAACACTCTGAAATGTTTGTATTGAAACTTCTAGCACGAATGTCAAGCAGTAAAGTATGCCAATTCTAGCGGAATGAATTCTGGTATGGTGTTCTATTTCTGACAAACAATGCCCAGCTGACCCTTTTATATTGTGCAGTCGACAAAATAAAAACCAACAACGCGCATGCGTAAAACAAAAACTATAAAATGGCTCAATTTGTTCGTGAATTGACTAATCAGCGAGAAACTAGAAGGCGAGGCTTTCTATGGAGGTAGAGAAATTATTTTACTCAGTGTACCCTCTTCGTCCCCGACAAGTAGTCAGCAACATTTCCCTGATAGAGACAAACCAGCTAATAAAGACACCGTTGCGTTGTTCTGTTTATTACTGCAAGAAAACCTTTCTCTTGGTGAAAAGAGATTTTTTGACTTTCACTGAGAAATCAAGACGATGTGATTCTGAGGTATTGACTAGAAATCAGCCAATGAGACTCACTGCGAATCAAATAGTGTAGTTTGCTGAACATCAGTTCAAGTCACATGGTATGTCGTGACAGTGCAAACATTATTTTATCTTTAACAATAATAACAATAATCATAACAATAAGATATACCAGCAAAAAATTCGACGGTTTTCCTATTTTAATTGAATATATTTCTCGTGAGCTCTGCGGCTATAAAATACCCGTAGAATTTCCCTTTATTTCATCGTTAAATTTTGAGCTTAACAATTTCAACAAAGTATTACATACAATCACAATCATAAATATCATATATGAATAAAGTGTCGCTACCGACATTTGAGTTTGATCGTGGATCGCCAGAGAACAAAGATAGTCGACCTCGTTTTGATGTAATTAGAGGAATTTGGCTGCTGGGGTCACGTGACGTTGTATATATATATAATATATATATATATATATATATATATATATATATATATATATATATGTATATATATATTTTTTTTTTCTAAACATATGCTATTAAATATAAGAGACAATGAATGTCTATTATGTTTAATCATTGAGCCGTTCTAAACGTCGTATTTTTGCTTGAATTTCAGTTGAAAATAAAGACAAAAATTCTCGAACATTTGGATAATTATTTATTGGTTTTCTTCTAAGCTTTCGGCTCACATGAGCCATCTTCAGAGAGGTTGTTTAAACTGAAATATTATAAAATCCACCATCACCGACGATTTTATTTTGTGTTGGCATAAAACTCCGCTTGGCAACGGCAATAGTTACCAAAAATAATAAACGCAGTTCTTAAGTTTGCGATGCGGTTTTATGACGTCACACCGCGGGATAGCGCGAAATGACAACAAAACCATGTACTCAAATGCAATGTAATATGTTATTTCCTGTTTTATCCCGCGGTGTGACGTCATAAAACCGCATCACAAACTTAAAAATAAAACTGAAATAGGCCTATATTTCCGATTTACCATGCAATACTCCAACAGCTTCTTTTCTCGCGCTTCCCGCCTGTGGAATTCCCTTCCACAAGTCTGCTTTCCCGACAGCTACAATCTCCAGGTGTTTAAATGTTGGGTCAATAGACACCTCCTATCACGCTAACTCCCAATTATTCTCAGAACATTCTCATCTACCCAACCCTCATTCCCGGTATCCTTACCCGCTTATCACCCACCCTCTGACATTTCCTATATTTAACCATTCTCGGTATCCTTACCCGTCTATCACCCACCCTCTGACATTTCCTATATTTAACCATCCTTTCTCCACTCTATGTAGTCCCCTGCGCAGTAGTGGCAGTGACATGCCCTACTCGGGGTGAAACACTTAAAAAAAAAACAAAAAAAAAACATGACAATGATAAAAATGTACACGAGATACTAGATTAGCAACTAGGTCCCACCCTTTTACAGTTAAACAGTTAAGATGTAACCGTAAATTCTACTCCAACAACTTCTTTTCTCGCGCTTCCCGCCTGTGGAACTCCCTTCCACAAGTCTGATTTCCCGACAGCTACAATCTCCAGGTGTTTAAATATAGGGTCAATAGACACCTCCTATCACACTAACTCCCAATTATTCTCAGAACACTCTCATCTACCCAACCCTCATTCTCGGTAACCTTACCCGCCTATCACCCACCTTCTGACATTTCCTATATTTAACCATCCTTTCTCCACTCTATGTAGCCCCCTGCGCAGTAGTGGCAGTGACATGCTTTGCTCGGGGTGAAACGCTTATAAAAAAAAAAAAATAACGTGTCTGCCTTAATTTTTCTTATATATATATATATATATATATATATATATATATATATATATATATATATGGGTACATAATAAGCATTCGAAGAGGAAAGAAAAAGGTCTGATAGCATTCTTCGAAGGCGTTATTTCGAGAATATGTGAATTAACAAAAGTGGCGACGAACATTCGTTTGAATTTACGCGAGAAAACAACAAAAAAGAAGTATTTTACACGTTGTAATAGGAAACTCAGTTAATATTTACCACTTCACCAAAGAGATGTCATATTTGGAAGACTACAGAGAAATAACCATGCGAATTTATTAAAAAAATAATCAACAAAATATTCAAAGAAGTCACCGATTAGAACATTTCAACCTTGGCCGAAAACTGACATTCCATAGTCCAGAATACATATAGACTTCGCACGACCGGTAAACGAAGCATACCATCTAGTGGTAGTCTATAATTACACTAAATGACCGGAAATATTAAAATGTACAAGACCGACAACTGCGGTAACGATAAATATTTTAGGCGAGATCTTTGCAAGGTTCGGTATACCTGACTCTGTTGTTTCAGATAACAGGACACAATTCACGGCTAGTGAATTTAAAGTTTTCTGCAAATAATTAGCAATAGAACACAGTACAACGCCTCCTTATGACCTAAAATCAAACAAGCCGAACGGTTTGTCGATACGTTTAAAAGGGCACTAAAAGGTCAAAGGGAAAGGAGTCAGATGAAGTATTGCAACAACAATTTCTGAGTGTTTTCAGAATAATACCAAACCCGAACACCGTGTCTGGAATGTCGCCTGCAGAGTTGATGTTTGCCAGGAAGATTAAGTCTGTTTTTAATAAATTGCTACTAGTGGTACAGTGGATATCGGCTCGGAACGAGAAACCGGGGAGCCGAGTTCGAATTCCAGCTAAATCCATTGTATTCACTTACGCGCAAATACCCTTGGGAAAGGTATTAATCCGTCTCTTCCTTCCAGTTATGGGTTAAATAACAGGACAGATTGGGTTCTATAGCCTTGATCGGCAACCAGTCTACCGCAGAAAGCAATGGCAACCTACTGCGGGATAATCTTCTGCCTAGTCAGTCATGTCTCTTTCGAGACATGATCGCCCAAGCGTGTATCACGTATGGCACTTAACTGATTGACTAGAACGCAAGGTGAGAGCGTCAAGAAATAACAATATAAGTAAGTATTTCAAACCTGGAGATAAGGTGTTTCTTAAAATGTATC
Organism: Ascarosepion bandense; assembly: GCA_037127315.1. Lineage (NCBI taxonomy): Eukaryota > Metazoa > Mollusca > Cephalopoda > Sepiida > Sepiidae > Ascarosepion > Ascarosepion bandense. The sequence goes on from JBBBDQ010028990.1 coordinate 86,578, forward strand.
AACGTAGAAAAGAATTATAGGAAGATCGCATTAATTTTTAAAATAATAGTAAGAGTAGTTATTTTTTCAAATTGTATTAAAATTATGATGTACAATTTTTTTTTGTACCGTAAATATGTCACAGTACATTTGAAATTAAATTTCAGAGTTAATTTTTTTTCCATGTTTTTCAAAGAGAACAATTTGACGGTTTGAGACGCTGTTACGAGAAATGGTGTCAACATTTATTTCTCGTGATTCTGTATTTCTTTTTATTGTACCTCTTTGTCCTTTTTTCTTTTCTTGCTTTCCATTCAGTTTTTTCTGTTTCCCCTTTTTTCTTTCTTCTTTTCTCTTTTTCTTTTTCTCTTTTTTCCTTTTTCTTTTCCCCCTTTTTTTCTCTGGCTTTTTCCCCCTTTTTTTCTCTTCTTTACATTAATCAATTGTCTATATTTTCTTTATCCTTGCTTTTCTCTTTCTTTGGGGTTCTTTTTCGAATGAGCGAGAAATTATCGTAAATAACCGTTACAAATGTCTATGCTAATATGGATATGTGAGCGTCTATGTAAAATTAAATAAAAATTAGAAATTTTTTTGGTGGGGGATATTTTGAGGACCAACTGTTGTACCGTTTGGGTCTGACGAACCGCGATAATAACATCAGGACGCGGTGAAATATGTACTATCCATTGTAATAATCTAAAATCTTATATATATATATATATATATATATATATATATATATATATATATACATAAAAAAAAACAGATGTGCAAAAATGACATACATGGTACAGGGAGAAAGGTGAGAACATAAGCGACTCCTTAATCAGTTAAAATGAAGATTCATTGATTTAGAAAGTCTCCGAAAAGAGGTAGTTATGGAAATGTTGACGTTTGACTTGTTTGACGTACCCACCCCATCGGAAATTGTTGAACCAATGAATTACGATAAGAGAAAATGTAGACTCCAGAGGAAATCATCTCAACTAGGGAGGGTCCATATATGAACAGTATGTCGCTACCGACATTTAAGTTTGAACACAGATCGCTAGAGAACAAACATACTCAACCTTGTTTTGATGTAATTAGAGGAATCGTGCTGCTGTGATCACGTTGTAAAAATAATATATATGGGTACATAAAAAGCATTTGAGTCAGAAAGAGAAAGGTCTGACTATTCTTCGAAGGTCTTATTTCTGGTATTTTTGACTTAACAAAAATAAATATGAATGCCGGTCATTATTCAAAGAAGTAATAGAGTAGAAATGAAAAACTTTGAAATTGACAAGTTTTCTATTTCATAGAAGCAGACGTTAAACATTTTCTTTTTTTCACTGAAGCTAAACAGAATATCTGATATGTTTTTTCCTGTCTATCTAAAGGGCGTAGTCGTTTATTTATGAGTTAATATTGTCGGGCTAACTGCTAACAGTGCCATGTAACCTAGTTAAGTTTGTCAGCTTAATTTCAGAAAAGATTGGCGCCGCTGCGTAGCGTTCATTGTCCCGAGTAATTGCACAAGGGACACAGTGTGCTACTTTGGCGATCAACCATTGTGCAAATTAATTCAAACAAAACGAATAATGTGTTCCTAGGAATTTTCCTGATCTCGTATACATCGTTTCTTGGCGTTGTTTGTCTCTTCCGATTGCATTTTTCTTTACGTTTTGGACTGATAGATTAAGTTTGTTTTTTAGCCTTGATGACACGACTAACAGTTAAAAGGTTGACATAACAATATCTGGAGTCTATGTGTAAGGCTTGCCAGTGTGTTCGTGCAGCGTTACAATTTTCGTACTATTTCTTAGAGTAACGTACATTACAGACAATAGCAGTAGGACAACTAGTCAATAGTTGAGACAATAGTGTCAGCGTGTGATAAAAATCTGATGCAATCAAGGATGGCGCAATGTTTTTCAAACAAATTTCATCATACGCCCCGAAAATAGATTCATATTACTGCATATTACTGCGAATGACCTAATCTAAGGAAAAAGTAGAAATCCATTACAACCTGACACTCCAGTATGGTGAATGAAAAAGAACTAAAGCATTTGTTTCAATAAATTTGCACAAGAGTGTAGGTGTTCAGACTAACTGATCTTTTTGTTTTCTCCATAAAGACAGACTAACTCGTTTTGTCCCACTCGTAAACAGCTGCAAATGGCCATAGAAATAAGGAAATATTGTTCAAATTTCGTATTCGATAGGGAATTATGTGAAAATCAAGCGCACAGCACAACACACACACACACACACACACACACACACACACACACATATATATATATATATATATATATATATATATATATATACTAGCAGTATAGCCCGTCGTTGCTCGGGTGTAATGAAATATTTAAAACTAATTCATGGTCCTGGAGCTTAGACTCAGCCTAAAGAATATTTGTGTGAAGTTTGGTGAGAATCGGATAGAAATTGTGGATTTGTTTAAAGGACACACAGATAAACAGACACACACACAAACATCTTGCCTTATATATATATATATATATATATATATATATATATATAGAGAGAGAGAGAGAGAGAGAGAGATTCTGCACTATTGTAAGAACTGCAACCTTGAAACTTCTGAATATCGTTTCTTATGTCTTTGTCTATGAGTGTAGCAAATTTGATTAAAATCGGACCACTACTTCTATAACCCGATTTTTTCGATTTTCGATTTTCGATATTTATCGGAGGCACATCGACACAAAACCCAGCTAAGAACATTCGCAGACGCTTATAGTATAATTGTGTAAATTTTCAAGAAAATCGGTCCAGCCGTTTCGGAGTCTATAAGTAACGGACACACACACACACACACACACACACACACACACACACACACACACACACACACACACAGAGTTCCATTTATAAATAAGTTTAGATATATATACTGAGATATAGATATATACTGAGAGAGAGAGAAAGAGAGATATTAAAAAGAAGTACCAAATTAAATGAAATCACTGTGAGAAAATACACAAATTCAAATACTAATTGGGAATTATATATATTATTATCCGATTTCGGCAGACAGCGCCGACCCAGCCTGTCTCCCTATATGTTCTTCGGCCATGATTCAAGCAGGCGTCTGTCGAGATGTCTCAGATATAGTGGACTGTAATTGCGCGCCCAACCCGATTCAACTGGGATCAGACAGTAGGATATTATTTTGCTATCAGATACCATGGATATAACCAAATTCTTTTCTATTATTTCGGTTCAAGTCGCTTGCATTTTCGATTCTTAACCTGATGGAAGGAGCAGAGAAATAATACGACTACTTTTCTAATGCAGTAGGAATGGAAACGATCTAAAGACGATCTCAAGTGTCACTGTTAGAAATGCAGTCTCAAGAGAAAAAATCCCCACTAAACTATATCCAGCAGCAAGGCTTTGAGAAGTTATCCACCTCTTAATTGCGTTTGTTCCCAGGTCCATTCTGACTCAGGGTGGTAGCATCTGCTAGGGTCCAAGCTACGGGTAAATAGTTAAACCCCCAAACTGGGGTCAAAACACCGTGAAAGTATAAAAATAGATTTTATAGTAAAAATCTTATCGGCATTAAATAACTGATTAAGGTTGATATGTCGTAAAACAAAATAAACCCAAAATCTGATCTACACACTGATTTCTTAAAAGAATACATATTCTGTTCATCCAATCTATTGTAAAAATCTTGTCGGCATTAAATAACTGATTAAGGTTGTTATGCTGTAAAACAAAATAAACCCAAACCTTGATCTACACACTGACTTCTTACAAAGAATACATATTCTATTCACATGAACCTATCCTACAAATCTTGTCGGCATTAAATAACCCACTGAGATTGATAAGCTCTATAAAACAAAATAAACCCAAACCTTGATCTACACACTGACTTCTTACAAAGAATACATATTCTATTCACATGAACCTATCCTACAAATCTTGTCGGCATTAAATAACCCACTGAGCTCTATAAAACAAAATAAACCATAAACCGATTCCCAGCGCGAAAACAAATACATTAAAAACTAATCTATTCCTACCGTTAAAATGATGGTAATATTAAATTTTGTAATTGCATGTGACATATTTATTTTGTTTGAGTAACCGCTTTATTTCTATAATTTAATCTTTTGACGTATGCATGAAATAATTTTTAAAACCATTAAAAGTACTCCTCATAAAAAATAACAAAAACAAAACAAGAAAAGATAATATTAAACAAAAATTAAAGGCAATATATTAGAAACATATTATCCATCTTTTTCTTATGTGCAATGTAGGCGATCATGGCTCTTCACAATTTCTGTCCCTTATAGCTTTTAATAAATTTTGTCTTTCTGCTATTTCTCCTAAACTCTGTTGTCATCCATTTACTTAAACTCACTAAATATGCAGCTTGTTGTTTTACCCATTCTTCCTTGCCGCCAAAGTGTCCTGTGAAAATAAGATTTGCCAAGCCCTCTTTTCTTAGAAAACTCAACTGTCTCTTTCTAAGTATAATTTTAGTTTTCATTTTCTCTAAAGCTAAAGAATGCTCAATATCAAGGATAAACGTCTTGCAGATATAAACAGTGAGGTCATAAATAATTAATAATTCTATTCGTATAGCTAATCTGTTCTGCTTATAATGACTGTGCATCTGGTTGCAGTAAAATATGTTGATGTTTTGTTGTGTGGTATTTTTATTATCGATGTCGTATATTTTTTGTAAGAAAAATTTGATTTGTTTATCAATGATGTAGTTGGGAATATTGGTGTTGACTAGTTCTTAGTTCAATATTAAAATCTAGGAATGAGATTGTGTTATTAACCATGAGTTCATATGCCAATTATAGCGTCGAGGTTTTTCAAAAACTGATTTATGTTTTATAATTTCGTCCTTATTGTTATCAAAACAAAAAGTGTCATCAACATATCTTGTGTAGATTTTTAGTTTATTATTTGTTTTATACACATTGTTTTCAATATAAGGCATGCAAAAGTTAGAGAAAGTAGGACCTAATGGGTTTGTCATGCTCAGTTTGGATGTAGGTGTTACCATTAGGATCTTAAAATAGAGTTTTCGTAGTACAGACGAGACGTAGTTTCAGAATAAATGGTTGCAATTTTGGAGGAGGAACTGACCTTTGTTTTCGAAGCAGTCACTAATTAAGTTTATTGTTTCTTCAACTGGGACGTTGGTAAAAGATTTTCAATGTCCAGCGAAGCTAGAGTTTGAGTTTTGTTTAACGGTATATCAACCTCAGTGGGTTATTTAACGCCAAAAAGTTGGGATTTTAAGGTATTCTTTTTTAATGTTCGGTTATAGTAAGTAGTTGATTTAGTCAGATTTTGAGTTTGAGTTTGAGTTTTGTTTAACGGCATATCAACACCTCAGTGGGTTATTTAACGCCAAAAAGTTGGGATTTTAAGGTATTCTTTTTTATTTATTCTTTTTATTGAGGTTGATTTAGTCAGATTTTGATGAAATGTCTTTTATTTTAGAAACTGAAAATGTTTAAGTTTGTATTCAAAAATGTATTGCTGGTAATAATTTTTTTCCTTCAAAAATGTGGTATGGCAATATTTTTTTTCTTCAAAAATGTATTGTTGGTAATATTTTTTATTCAAAAATGTATATTTTTCTATAAAGGTCTATTTTTATACTTTCATAGTGTTTTGACCCCAGTTTGGGGGTTAACTATTTGCCCATAGCTGGGACCCAAATAGGTGCTACCACTCTGGGTCAGAGTTGACCTGGGAACAACAGCAATGAAAAGGTGGTCCCATGCTCCTCACAACCTCCCAATCAGAGGCCTTGCTGCTGGATGCAAAGCGAAGCTAGAGTATTTCCTGTGAGATTTGTTGCTTTTAATATATGAAGGAATTCATTTGTTGATGCAATGCCGAAATTGTTGCGTGTTATGGAGAAATTATGTGATTGAGTGATTTTGATAGTTGATACACAGGCGTAAGTATTTGTTATATGATTGGTCGGAGAAGAAAACCTGTTTTGCGAGTTTTTACATTACTGTAAAGATATCCTGTTTGGTAATCATCGACAATCGTCTTGATTTTTAAGCTACCAACTTCAGCGTTGTTGGCTGGGATTAGTTTATTTACATAAATTTGAATGAATTTGTGGGGTTTTTCTTTAATTTAGTAAATTTTGTTGCGTCATTTAATATAGATTGTAATCTTTGGTTGTAATCTTGTCGGTTGAGAACTACATAATTATTGGTTTTGTTATCGCGTTTGATGATGATGATATTGAAGTTGTGTAACTTTTTTTTTACAGCTGATTTGAGTTTGCGTGTGAAGATATGATTGTGTTTATTGTATGAAGAACGGTTTTTCAAACCTTCCACTTTTAGAAGATCCATCAAATTTGGGTGCACCTTAACTTTTTGGTTATTAGCTGTTGGATGGATTAGTAGAGTATTTCGATTTCGTTTTTCTTTTGAATAGGGTCGTATCTCTACTATACTATACTATACTATACTATACTATATTAAATATATATATATATATATATATTTTCGTTTATGAACGAGTTATTTCGCTACCTTGGTTTTCACCACGAGTGGTTTCTTCAGGCGATTTTTAATAACATTAAAAAAAATAATTTATTAAAAACCGCCTGAAAAAACCAATCGTGGTAGAAACCAAGGTCGCGAAATAACTCGTTTATAAATGAAAAATATTCAAAAGTTCTACAATATAATTGTATAGAACACTTTTTAATACAAATGTGTACTGGTCTTACTCTATTAGGACCAAAAACTAAGTACTAAACAATAAATACATACATACATACATACATACATACATACATATATATATATATATATATATATATATATATATATATATATATATAGATAGATAGATAGATAGATATTACTTCAGACGTTATTTTTAGTCACAAATATATCTCTCGGCAAGAATCGAATTCATATTGTCTTTTCCTTGGAAATCACCTTTTAGCCAAGCGTGACTTGCCATTCGGTCGCTGAGGTCCTTACAGCGTGACAAGGACCAATGACCATTATAAAGAAGAGTACCTCTCTCGTTGAAATTTGTTTTTGTACACATATCTATGAACTAATATTTTCGAACCCGAAAAGTATACAAAGTAATTTAAGCATTTTTTTTAATCCGACAATATTAATACTACTACCATTAATATTGGGCTAGCTCGAAGTCACAAGTCATCGTGACCGATGGTTTGAGCGTCTTGGTTTGGTCAGGCTGTTGTTCTCGCTAGATGAGACGCTCTCTCCCAGAAACTTTAACTTACGCTCAGCATAGTTGCAGTATAAACCACAGGTGAGCTCTCTGGGTGTTGAACTGACACAAGTGTGCTTGAGCAGGTGTTTGCGATGGGAATTAGCGAACCATTCTTGTAGACGAGTATCCCCGAATACGAATAATAAAAATAACGCTAATTTTAAAGACAACGTTAATTTTTTGATTATAGATGTTTGGATAGAAACCCTCGTTTGGTTAGAAACGGCTGAATTATTGTTATGGTGCCCTCTTGCGAGGAATGAACTCTTCCTCTGGCTATATATAAATTACCTGCGCGACATCTAGACTGCATTTAACGAGAGTAGTTGATAACAGCTACTAGTCAGGCAGCATAATAATACCTTCGGACTTATTTTTATATTACTTTTATTAACACTTACTTTGAATATCTTGTCTTTTTTGTTATACTAATACACTTTTTTGAACTTGTTCTTGTTTCCATGTCTTACTTCCTGCACAAACCGGTCACTACAATTTTGCGGTGAAGTTTCGCCACAACTCCACAATATATTGGCGACGAAGATCCACAACAATTATTATCATTTGGAGTATTATTAAAGAAAATGTACCTTTTGGTAGGGATCGACGCTGCATCCACGTTTTAAAAATCTTTTAACCAGTATGTCTACTTAAATTCGTTTAAATAAGTAATATTGTCGAGGTAAAAAACCTATCAAACATATGCATTATTGAATTATAAAATCGCAATAATTACGTATTACTAGAAAATGCCAATGATAGATGTCAGACGGCAAGGTAAAAGCAGTATTTTGATTTTTCAAGGTAGCCAGATCTTTTCTGCCAATAAGTTTATACACTAACTAGCAGTATAGCCCGGCGTTACTCGGGTGTAATAAAAGCTTTAAAATTAATTCATGGTCCTGGAGCTCAGAATCTTTGGACGTTGGCACGAAACACAAAAAAGCAATAGTTGTTTTCAGTTAAAGCGAAACCGTAGACTGAAAGAAAAATGAATGGATGTAAGTTAAATTTTGATTTCCTGCTATCGATACCAAATAAGTTTTTTTTCGTCATAAACTGAATTTTGAAGGCTAAATATGTCCTCTGAGTAAATGGTATCATGGCTGTAGACTAAGAACTACAATTATACCTACTTAGAGCCAAACCCGAAGCAAAAACTAAAATAAAAGGGCTGAAAAAAAAAAAAAAATACAGACATACAGGAAGCTTAACAGACACACACAAACATCTTTTTGAATCTTTTATATATATATATATATTATCGATTTTCTGCACTATTGTAAAAACTGCAACCTTGAAACTTCTGAATATCGTTTCTTATGTCTTTGTCTATGAGTGTATCAAATCTAATTAAAATCGGACCACTACTTCTATAACCCGATTTTTCGACACAAAACATAGCTAAGAACACTCGCAGATGCTTATAGTACAACTGTGTAAATTTTCAAGAAAATTGGTTCAGCCGTTTCGGAGTCTATAAGTAACGGACACACACACACACACACACACACACACACACACACACACACACACACACACAGTTCCATTTATAAATAAGTTTAGATTTTTTCATTGCATCTGTTTCGCGCCTTGTTTTACGATATTCAATAAATATGACAAAGGAGTTAAGCCAGTGAAAAGATATAAGAGACTTTCTTTACTTACCGTAAAATAACAATGTAACAAACACAACCACAGTTTAATAAACTCTGCACAAATCTTGTTGGAGATTCTCTGCCTGACATACACACACACGTTTTTTTTTCCAAAATCATGTTGCCTTTCTGTCATCTTAATGGAATATCGTAACACCCATGCACCAACCTGATGAATTAAAGTCACATTCGTTTTAATTAATCCTAAAATAAATTCCTAATGCTAATTCAAGAAATTCCTTTTACAACAATGTCGATAAGCACATTAAATAAATATATTTGCATGCAATTACTGAAGCCATTAAGTAAGTGGGCTTGAGTCACAAGGCTTTCAGTTAGAAGGGCTTGACTTGTAGAACTGTCATGATCAAGAACTGACATGGTATTTAATTTAAAAGCAAAATTCAGGAAGAAGACCTAAAATTGAAGGAAAGGGGAAAGGTTATTTACACTATTTACAACGTTCAGACAGTTGTCCTCATCTTTGTTACCACGTTCACGACGTTTCGGCCGTTGTACTCTTCGGCCTTCTTTAGGTGATTGGAATTTCGAACCGAACCTTTTATTTCCCCCACTGGGGTAGATTGTTCTATTTTCATGTGCCATGCTACTTCTGGATATCTCAGTATCAGTTATTCTACTTTAACTCAGTTGTCCAATTTTTGTTCACCTGTGTATTGAGCTTACAACCTTTTGGGTCAAATCACTGGATAACTTCAACCAACTGAGCCATGTATTTTTGAGAAGAAGGTCGGAAGAAGGTACGAACGTATATCAAACGAAACGTCGTGACTATGGCAACATAAATGTGGTTAACAGTCAGAACATTGCAAATAATGTAAATAATTACAATAAATCATCTCAGAAATTCAGAACTTAAAGAAGAAAGGTTGTTTATCTTTTGAATTTCAAATCGGCGCTAATTTAATTAATCATTTAGTGCCCATTGTTTTATGAGTGGAACATATTCCAAAACTTCTTTTTATGTACTAGCAAGAATTAATTTTAATTATTATATTTTTATAATATACACAGAAAATACTAAATACTATATGTGCTTACATATCGTGTTAAAATACAATTACTGATTTACTAATGTCTATTAAATTTTGCCCAATTTTAAAACCATGTTCGGCTGTTGTGGTGAATACGGAATTAAAAGTAACTCTCTTCTCTTCTTACTTTTACAAAATTTCACAATCCAGTGTGAAATCAAAATTTTGATTAACAAAAAAAAAAAAAAAAAAAAAAAGGAATGACCCCATACTGAAAGAAAAAGACGAAGCCAAATTTCGCTATCCGATGTTAAATTAATATTCTAACCAATGAAAGGAAGTGATTTGCAAAACTGAGAGAAAAGTTAACAATCCGATGTGAAAAAGTCTTTAGCTATAAAAAAGAAAGAAAGTCGAATCAATCAGTCAGATGGGAGCAGAAATTAGACACGGCACCATCAAGATGTGACAAAAGAAATTTTAATCTGCCGACCCGGACATAAGGTCCCGTCACACATTCGTTCTCCTTCTTCTCGTGTGCTAATTTCCTTTATCTCTTCTTCCTTCTCACCATTCCCGCAGTCAACAAAAAGAAGTAAACAACTACAACAACAATAAGATACTTCAGCTGACTCCTAAAAATTAACTTCGATAAGTACCATTTTCCTTTATTGCTTCACTATCCTTTTCACTTTCTCCCCGGACATAAAAAGGAAAGGAACACAGACTTTATTAGTAACACTGTTAATTCAGCATAAGTACACGTTGCTACCTACAACTACAAGCTGTGGATTCACTTAACTACATACTACATTTTCTCTTTGAACATTTAACACATACAAATTGATGTTATTCTGTTCAGGTAATTAATTTATTCTTCCAACCTTCAACCCTTTAATAATTACGAGTAACCATAAGTTGTGGGAAGTGTCGGATATGTTTGTGAATTGGCCTTGTACCAGACATGACTGAGTCCCTACCTCACTGCTAAATGATCCGCTCATTTCAAATAAAATATAAAACAGGGAAGAATCTATTTGACAATAATTTCTGAAGATTATCAATCATTAGACTTTTCCTTTATCCACAAAATTGTTAAAATTACTAAAACCTGCGTATTATAGATGTTCCCTTTTTGCTTAATTTGCAGTTATCAATGCCGTAAGCACATTTTCCAACTTGACATTGTATTAATATTAGAAACACTATCAGTCAGTTAAAGTGCCATACGTGATACTCGCTTGGTCGATCATGTCTCGAAAGAGACACGACTGACTGGGCAGAAGATTATCCTGCAATAGGTTGACATTGCTTTCTGCGGTAGACTGGTTGCTGACCAAGGCTATAGAACCCAATCTGTCCTGCTATTTAACCCATAACTGGAAGGAAGAGACGGATTAATACCTTTCCCAAGGGTATTTGCGTGTAAGGGAATACAATGGATTCAACTGGAATTCGAACTCGGCTCCCCGGTTTCTCGGTTCCGAGCTGATATCCACTGTACCACAACGCACACTATACGCTTCTAAAAAGATTTTTAAAATTTCGATTCTGACCAATGTAATGATAACGGTAATATAGACCGTTTCCCTACAAGCAAACATTTGGCATTCATTAACCGAGCAGCCAGTACCGATTTCAGTAGAAATTTAGAAAGTCTTTCTATTAAAACAATTCTCAAGGAGAATCGGCTTCTGAAGTCCAGTACCTGTTATTGTTCTTTTCAGTATTTCCTTCCTAGCCTTTTGTTTGAAATAGTGTGGAACGTCAAAATATTGATTATATTGTTATTATTTTTTCTTCAAGTTACATGTGCTGTCCATTTTAGTTGTTTCTGCTGTTGGTAGTCTTGTTGGTTTCTGTTATTTATTACAGTTCTTTAATCACAATGTTCAAAGAAAGATGATCTTTGCCATGACCCCCAGGTTTTACTCACTCAAATAATTTTTTCATCATTGATCTTAAAAGCTGTTGTATACAACTGACAGTTTAGATATTTCTGAACGAGTTTGGTGCCATGAATGATATCCATATGAGAGCATCGCTCTGACGAGGCTATTTAAGAAAATGGATGGAGTTTTCAGGTTGATGTTTTGGTTTTGTAGTAACTGGTGGTATTGGTTAAAAGTACACCTGGCACAGCCTATTCTTTTTTTCACTGTCCATTTCTCCTTTATTAAATCATGGGTAGAGGAAGTTATAGTGAATGCTAATCTACAAAACTTGTTTAAAATTTTTACCCCGCTTTTTTTATAAGCCCAGTTACGTTAAATAATGCCGAAATATCATATCTTTTCCCGCGTTAAATGTTGGAGCTGAATAAGAAACCCGAACCAACAGAAATATGGTTCGATAGTCGGATGCTAAGAATATCATAGGCTGAAGTTGTTATAACAAAGAAGTTTTAAAAAAAAAAGGAAACTAAAATAATACTTTTAGAAAGGGGTCCTGTTCTTAATATAAATACAGTATCAAATCGATCCCCGACTTCTTAAAGTGTACTTTTATTTTTTTAATTTTTTACATATATCAATGCTGAAACTGTGATTACATTATTGATAACTGTGGACTACTGATGTTTTGTTTTCTTAATAAGTAATTTTTGATTACAAGTTTCATCCAGGGTACTCTTAGCATCCGTTATTCTAAAATGATTAAAAAAAAAATTGATTCTGATAAATGTTGTGGGGAACGGAAGCTCCCGAGAATGTTGATCTACAAAACATATTAAATAAATTCTTCCCTGTTTTTTTTTTTTTTAAGAGCAGACCAGAAAAAACACATCTTCCTTCCTATGAATATTAGAGAATTTCTTTAGAGCTGTAAACCAGACTTGGAGCACACAAAGCTGTCGTTCTACAGATGGTTGGTAAGAATGCCATGGACTTAACTTATGAACAACAAAGTTTTAAAAAAAATGGAAACTGAAAGGAAAACATATTTAAAATTGGAAAGAGAAGTAACATTTCTGAGACACACATCGACAGAAAAAGCCTCGGCGAATTCAATACTCACAAAACACTGAAATAAGTTTAGGTAGAAGTATACATGGAGTAATATAGTTTGTGTGAATTGATGGCAGAACATAAACAAAAACGGATTATAAATAATCAAACGTTGCTTACACAAGGGAGATGAAGTTGTGGGGAACGAATAGGATCTTCATGTGTCATGTCCCTTCAGACCGTCGGCGATCATGAACTTCCATTTACCCCTGGCTCTTGTTAATATTTTTGCACCTGGTATCTTTCACAAACCCTGCTGTGCCATATATTTGCTAAAGCCCATCAAATATGTCTTTCCCCTGTCTCTTTTTCTCTCTATCTGTCCTGTGAGTATCAGGTTCTCCAAACCCTCCTTCCTCATTACGTGTCCAAGGAACTTCATCTGTCTCTTCCTGATGTTAAGTATAAATTTTCTTCTGGTTTGTGTCTTCTCCAACAACTCGTCGTTGCTTAGGTGCTTGGTCTGTGGTATCCCCAGCATCCTTCTGTAGAACCACATTTCTTGTTGAAGAGATCGTCCAATATTCGCTGCCATACAGAAGGACATACTCCACGTAGCAGTCCAGCATTCTTTTCTTTTTCTGTAATGAGTTTTTCCCGTCTCTCAGTTCTCTGGTTAGCTTTTGAAATGCGTCCTTGAAGTGCGACATTAAGATCTGAAGATGCATTGGCATATACGTCTTCGGATCTCAATGTCGCACTTTCCATCCTCTGTCAGAACGTTCCCATGCACTTTAATTTGTTTTTTAATTTTAATTTCTTTTTTTAATATAAAAAATTATGAGAGAGAGAGAGAGAGAGAGAGAGAGAGAGAGAGAGAGAGAGAGAGAGAGTTTTAAAGTGCAAAATGAAAAAAGAAGCGAAGCTTTACATTTATTGTATCCAATAGAGAGGAAGTGGGCGCTAACCAACAAAGGGTTAGTGATTAAGCAGTAAAGCAGTTTAGTGCAGAGAATGAAGCTGAAGCTGTAGTTTTAAGAAAAGAAAAAGACAGGCTCGGAATTAATGATGAAAGTAGGAACATAACTGAGGGACGAGAAAAAAGAAAATACACAAACTGATATTTAAAAATAGAAAATGAAATAAAAAAAATAACTGATTTTTCCATTCTTGTGCTTGAATATCCTGTTTTTGTTTTGTTTTTACAAAGCATCAAGAACAGTGTTGTATTCATTAGATATGGCAAAGGATTTAGTAGAAAGACAGGCGAGATATTTGTGATACACGTTGGCTTCCATACTTGACATGAGAGCAATTATATAGAAGATATCACTGTGTGTATGTGTGTGTACGTGTGTGAGTGTCTGTGTGTATGTGTGTGTGTGTGTGTGTGTGTAAGAAATAGATAGAAAGAAAGGGAGATAAAGACATAGAGAGAGAGAGAGAGAGAGAGAGAGAGAGAGAGAGGAGAAATCAAAGAAAACAATATATTACAAACAATTTATATGATAAATAACAAAACAAAAATGCTTAAAAACAATAATTCCTGAAATGTAAAAATAATAAAAAGACAATAAAAAACATCCTAAAACCAAAACTATCCGTAAAAAAAAGAACAAATAAAAAGACAAAAGGCAACCAAAGTTAAATAAATAAATAAAAAAAAAAAAGAAAAGAAAAGAAAAGGAAAGGTCAATTCTTGAACCACCTTTGGATAAGAATCGTCCAGCACCAACCCGCTTGTGTAGATCATTAATTCGGAAGACATATTGCAAGATGATTCAGCGATATGTCTGTTTGCTTCTCTTTTGATTTATTTCTTTATATTGCCGCGGAGGTCTTGCTTGCTTTTTTTCATATCATTGCATCGAACACTTTTCTTTCTTTCTTTCTTTCTTTTATTGCATGAAACTTCTTTCTTTCTTTTTTCTTTCTTTCGTTCTTTTATTGCATGAAACTCTTTTTCTTTCTTTCTCTCTTTTATTGCATGAAACTCTCTTTCTTTTTTCTTTCTTTCTTTCTTTCTTTTATTGCATGAAATTTTTCTTTCTTTCTTTCTTTTATTGCATGAAATTTTTCTTTCTTTCTTTCTTTCTTTTTTGTTCTTTCTTTCTTTTATTGCATGAAACTCTTCTTTCTTTCTTTCTTTTTCTTTCGGTCTTTTATTGCATGAAACTATTTTTCTTTCTTTCTCTCGTTTATTGCATGAAACTTTCTTTCTTTCTTTTATTGCATGAAACTTTTCTTTCTTTCTTTCTTTTTTGTTCTTTCTTTCTTTTATTGCATGAAACTCTTCTTTCTTTCTTTTTCTTTCTTTTTTCGTTCTTTCTTTCTTTTTTCTTTCTTTCTTTCTTTTTTATTGCATGAAACTTTCTTTCTTTCTTTCTTTCTTATTTTATTGCATGAAACTCTTCTTTATTTCTTTCTTTCATTTTTTCTTTCTTTCTTTTATCTTTCTTTCTTTTTTCTTTCTTTTTTCTTTTTTATTGCATGAAACTTTCTTTCTTTCTTATTTTTATTGCATAAAACTCTTCTTTCTTTCTTTTTTCTTTCTATTATTACATCAAACTCTTCTTTATTTCTTCATATAATTGCATCAAATTATTTCTTTTTTTTCAATGAATCAAACTATTTTTCTTTATTTCTTAATATTATTGCATCAACATCTTTCTTTCTTTATATTATTTCTTTCTATCATTGAATCAAGCTCTTCTTTCTTTCTCACTTTCTTTATTTCTTTCTAACTTTCTTTCTTAATATCGCTTCATCAAAATGTTTTTTCCTTTTATCGTTGAATCAAGCTTTTCTTTCTTTATATTGTTTCTTTCTTTTTATCATTGCGTCAAACTCTTCTGCTGTTTTCTTTTTTTCATTTCATTAAATTAAACATTATTTCTTTTTTTTCCCTGTTTTTCTCTTCTTCCTTCTTTCTTTAACAAGAATTTAGCACTTCTTTCTTTCTCTCCTTCCTTCTTTCTTTAACAAGAATTTAGCACTTCTTTCTTTCTCTCCTTCCTTCTTTCTTTAACAAGAATTTAGCACTTCTTTCTTTCTCTCCTTCCTTTTTTCTTTAACAAGAATTTAGCACTTCTTTCTTTCTCTCCTTCCTTCTTTCTTTAACAAGAATTTAGCACTTCTTTCTTTCTCTCCTTCCTTCTTTCTTTAATAAGAATTTAGCACTTCTTTCTTTCTCTCCTTCCTTTTTTCTTTAACAAGAATTTAGCACTTCTTTGTTTCTCTCCTTCCTTCTTTCTTTAACAAGAATTTAGCACTTCTTTCTTTCTCTCCTTCCTTCTTTCTTTAACAAGAATTTAGCACTTCTTTCTTTCTCTCCTTCCTTTTTTCTGTAACAAGAATTTAGCACTTCTTTCTTTCTCTCCTTCCTTCTTTCTTTAACAAGAATTTAGCACTTCTTTCTTTCTCTCCTTCCTTCTTTCTTTAACAAGAATTTAGCACTTCTTTCTTTCTCTCCTTCCTTTTTTTCTTTAACAAGAATTTAGCACTTCTTTCTTTCTCTCCTTCCTTCTTTCTTTAACAAGAATTTAGCACTTCTTTGTTTCTCTCCTTCCTTCTTTCTTTAACAAGAATTTAGCACTTCTTTCTTTCTCTCCTTCCTTTTTTCTGTAACAAGAATTTAGCACTTCTTTCTTTCTCTCCTTCCTTCTTTCTTTAACAAGAATTTAGCACTTCTTTCTTTCTCTCCTTCCTTCTTTCTTTAACAAGAATTTAGCACTTCTTTCTTTCTCTCCTTCCTTTTTTCTTTAACAAGAATTTAGCACTTCTTTCTTTCTCTCCTTCCTTCTTTCTTTAACAAGAATTTAGCACTTCTTTCTTTCTCTCCTTCCTTCTTTCTTTAACAAGAATTTAGCACTTCTTTCTTTCTCTCATTCCTTCTTTCTTTAACAAGAATTTAGCACTTCTTTCTTTCTTTCTTTCTTTCTTTCTTTCTTTCTTTCTTTACGTCCTGTCAAATATCAAATAGCATTCAACTTTCGGATGTCGAAGAATCCGGTCCCCAGATATTTTAAAATCAGTGCGACATTGCCAAACTGGATGAATACAGTTGGAATAGCTGTTTCTTTGTTTCTGTCACAAATCGACAAAGACATGCGCGATGTTAATATTTCGCTGTTTCTTTTTTTTTGCATGTTATTCCTGGTTTTTAAGATAAACTACGTTTTCTACCGAAATACTTTTTAGAGATAAAAAAAATTGTTTTAAAGGTCACTAAGAAGTTTAAGTCTCTCTCAGTTTGCAAAGGTCTGTTAGAATAAAGATATTTATCTTGCTCCCGCAGTGAGAAAAACGCAATTCAAGCCTCCTTAGAGTACGGATTTGATAAAAATAACCAAGTGGCATTGCGGCTTCTGTTGTAGATTAATAATTCATAATTTCAAACCAGTGTAAATGCGTATAGAAAAAGTGTTTCAAACTAGATGCACACTTTTGCACAATTCACAAAGTATTTACTCAGTGAAGTGCCATACGTGATACACTCTTGGACGATCATATCTCGAAAGAGACATGACTGACTAGGCAGAAAATTTATTCCGCAGTAGGTTGAAGTTACTTTCTGCGGTAGACTGGTTACCAGCCAAGGTTATAAAACACAATCTGTCTTGCTATTTAACTCATAGCTGGAGGGAGAAGCAACGAATTAATATCTTTCCCAAGGGTATTTGCGCGGGAGTGAATGCAACGAATTCATCTGGAATTCAAACTGGGTGCATATTCTCGTTCAGAGCCACATCACAACGCACATATTAAGAACTATGGATTCAAACTAAGGATATGTCATAGCGGTATTTCCTAACTAAGTTTTATAACTTATTTATAAAAGGAACTTTGTCTCTGTGTGTGTGTCCGTTACCTATAGACTCCGAAACGGCTGAACCGATTTTCTTGAAAATTTACACAGTTGTACTATAAGCGTCTGCGAGTGTTCTTAGCTAGGTTTTGTGTCGAGGTACCCCCGATAAATATCGAAAATCGATAATCGAAAAAATTGGGTTATAGAAAGAGTGGTCCGATTTTAATCAAATTTGATACATTCATAGACAAAGACATAAGAAACGATATTCAGAAGTTTCAAGGTTGCAGTTCTTACAATAGTTCAGAAAATCGATAATATATATATATATATATATATATATAAAGGCAAGTTGTTTGTGTGTGTGTCTGTTTATCTGCCTGTATGTCTGTATTTTTTTCAGCCCTTTTATTTTAGTTTTTGCTTCGGGTTTGGCTCTAAGTAGGTATAATTGTAGTTCTTAGTCTCAGCCATGATACCATTTACTCAGAGGACTTATTTAGCCTTCAAAATTCAGTTTACGACGAAAAAACTTTTTTGATATCGATAGCAGAAAATCAAAATTTGACTTACATTCATTCATTTTTCTTTCAGTCTACGGTTTCGCTTTAACTGGAAACAACTATTGCTTTTTAGTCTTTCATACCAACGTCCAAAAGAGTCTGAGCTCCAGGACCATGGATTAGTTTTAAAGCTTTCATTACATCCGAGCAACGCCGGGCTAGACTGCTAGTTAATAATAGAGGTATCTCTTGGGTAAATTTCTATTGTTCGAAAGGCTTCATTTTACTTTTAATAAAACTTAGACACATGAAACTGAAATTAGGCATTTTATTTATTTCCGGGAAACGACAACAAAAATATTAAGAACTACTGATTTTTATCTATTTAATCAAAGTCTCTAATGCATAAGGCGAAGAGTTTAAAGCATCCAATGAGGATCTTTTCTAGTCATTCGTACTCGACGTATCGAGCTGTTGTGGAGTAGTTTTCGCACTGAAGGTTATAATCGTGCTATGTCGGTTGCTAATCGACTTAACGCATCCAAAATGTTAGGAACTTGGTAATCTTCCACTGTAAGCTGACTCCTTAGTATTCGGCTAACTGCCGACTAATATCAACTGCTTTAGTCCAACTATGTCCAAACTGGAACTAACTAATAGTTCTACTGAACTCCAATAAAACTCTAAATAACTTTCTAGAACTTCTAAGAACTCCTTTGAACTTCCAAAGAACTTCAATATTTATTTTTGGATATGAATACAAAAAATGTGGCACAAGGCCAAAATTGGGGATGGGGAAGTCTGGTCTTCATCTGTCCTAATTTAACTTAGCTATTCACTTTCGTCGACCCTGACACACTTACAATAAACCTTACACCATAATACCACATTTTTATTTACCATTCTTACCACGTCCACCATAATACCTCAGGTGCTCTATGTAGTCCTACTTACTTCCCAAGAACTTCTCGAGTTAACTTCCTCTTAACTCTTATTAATATAGGAGGGAGAATCTATTATCTGAGGAATAGATGTGTTTCATCATAACATGGGCAAAGCTCGTTGACCATTAAACCACGTCGATGGGCCTCTGTTTATCAGATTATTTACAAGAATAATTTATATTTGCAAAATTATAAAAAACATCTGAACTAACTATAATTCATTATAAATTATTTCATTCGGCCATCTAAGTGCCATATGGGATACACACTTGACGAGGCAAAAGATTTTCCCGCAATAGGTTGCCATTTCTTTCTGCCAGCAAAGACCATAAAACCCAATGCATAGCTGGAAGGCGAAGAGATGCATTAATACACTTCCAAATGGTATTTGAGCGTAGGAGAATTCAGATGGAATTCGAACTTGGTCCTCCGATTTCTCATTCCGAGCTGATATCCATAGCACCACAACGCACGTGCGCAAGTATTTTCTTCTTCATCTACGTGCCGTGTCCCTTCAGGATGTAGGCGACTATGGCCTTCTACTTTTTCCCTATCTCTGGTGGCTCTGAGCACGCCTTCTTCTATTACACAATGCAATCCTCGTTCCATCATCCACCTGATTAGGTCCTTCAAATATGTTATCTGCTGCTTTCCCCTGTCTCCGTTTCCCTCTATCTGGCCTGTTAGTATCAGATTCTCCAAGCCCTCCTATCTCATTGCCTGTCCCAGGAACTTCACCTGTCTCCTCCTGATGCTCAGTATTAATTTCCTTTTTGTTTCCATCATTTCCAAGACTTCGTCATTGCTCACATGCTCGATCCATGATATTCCCAGCATCCTTCTGTAGAACCACATACTACTTAACCAGTTATAGGCTTACTGTCATGTTACTTAAACACCATTTCATGTACGCTCACCGAAGTTAAGCAATGTCGAACCTGGTCATTAATTACAGTGGTAACTGTTTGAGAATGTTAGGTTCTGTAAGCTTGGATGTATGGGTGGTGTCGTGGATAAGGATTCGAAATCGGGGATCAAAAAACCGATACAAGAAAAGTACGCCTAGCACGGACCTCGTTCATCAGGGGTTAACACAAATGACGAAAAGAAAGACTGTGGTTTTAAGGTATTTAAACCATTTCATGGCTTTGTGGCCGGCGCGAAGGTTCTCCACAATAACAACTTGACGATCCTATTTTAAAAGACATGTCAGTTACTAAGCTCTTCGAGCGTCAATGCCCAAACAGCTACTGAGGTGTAGTTCTTTTTAATGGCGCTATCGAAGCCTCGCTATGCTGTGACGCCACGGCGACATTGTCACGTAAAAATTCCGCGTTTTCCTGCGCCATTCTATATCTACTCCGATGGCGGTAGGGGCTGATGATGCAACCTACGTTACGCACTTTTCCAAGTGGGTCTTTTAATCCTTATAATATGAGCAAGATTGTTTCAGTGTCCCAGGATTAAGATTTGTACGATATTTATCACTAAAGGATTTGGTTTCTGAGTAGACGAAGTGTGTACTTTCAGGGTATTATGCCTGTATCCTATTTTCTGGGTTATTTGTTCCTTTATTAAGGGAACCTGAGATAAACTTTTCTGGGTTTTGGCTAGTCACATTTCATCATCACCTTGCGGACTTCGAATCTTGACCTATCACTACGAACGGGTGCTCACTCAGCAAAGCAGTGAGCCTTGAGCGCCTATTGAAGCATACACTTAGCACAGAAAGTAGAACTCGTGTATACGGTCCATCATTAAAGTTACTGGGATAATGGAAAGTTTTAGTATTGCTACAGGAAGAATCTGATTCCTCTTGTTATTTTCTACCTTTACCAGATCATTATGGCGCCTAAAATGGGATACTGCTGCCATATGTGTGTACGGCTTTCGCTGTCTTCAAATTGTATTTCGCATGCTTGTGGGTGATGAATTATTTTCCAACCTTCAACCTCCTTTCCACAGACGAAAATCCTCTCTTTGCACCATCACTATTTCCATGGATTGTGTTCCGATGAAATATATTACTTAGTTCCTCTAGTTTTGACCATCACAGCTAAGACCGACAATGCCACATAAATTATATATATATATATATATATATATATATATATATATATATATATATATATATATATATATAATTCATAACATAACTATGCTATAATATAACTACAAAGGTCGCCATTTTATTTTATTTCGACACTTCTTGATTTATTCTACTTTGTATTGAGCACTTTTTAAAGAATAGGGCAGTTTGAATACGGAATTTTACTCCATCCATATCTACCCTGTACTTATATATATATATATATATATATATGTATATATATATATATATATATATATATGGTCTCATTTCAATATATATATATACATATATATATATATTGAAATGAGATCGTATATGTATATATATATATTTGATCTGTATATGGTCTCATCTCATATCTAGATCAAATATGGAGGGCTCTTATTAAATAAAAATGAAACATTTTACATTGATAAACGTTTTCTTCTTTGCTTTTTATCCTATCCTATCCTATATATATATATAAGCCTATGGCTTAGGGGTTAGCGACTCTGACTGACACCAAATCAGTCGACTTTCGATCCCAGCCAGAAGCAAGTGGATGTCTAGCCACACTGATGAGCTGTGCTACAGTGAAACAGGCTTGTATGTGGATGACGAATATATATATGTGTAGAGAGAGAGAGAGAGAGAGAGAGAGAGAGAGAGAGAGAGAGAGAGAGAGAGAGAGAGAGAGAGATAGCTAACTTCTGAGATGCCCATGAGATAAAAGAAAGACGAAACACGAGGCATTCACGAAAATGACATCGACCGATAACAGTTTAACAAAGACCAGCTGGCCTTGCGAAAGGGAGGGAATTCTGTTTCTTCCTTGGTTATTCGTTTCTCTCCCTTTCTCTCTCTCTAGGAGAAAGAAATAAAAGCTCAACCGAAAGTGGAATTATTTGGTGGTTTTTTAAAGAGACCACCCACGTAAGGATGGAATAGTTATTAACGCTGAAAGGTGAATGTATAAAGTCAACAGAATAGTGTCTCCAAACTTCCAGATTGCAGACATTGGCTCGAAACCGTAAGCGGGTGATTTAAAACAGATAAAAGAAGTTGACGTTACGTGTTTAATGGAGAAACATTCCGATCACTTACCACTCCACGCCATATTGAAACGGTTTCAACGAAAAGACAACAAATTGGAAAATCAAGACAGAACGTCACGGGTACGTTAGAGAGACGAGACGAGAGACTCACCGGGAACGCGTGGAGTGAAGACGGGGAAAATTTCTCTCTGCCATCACGCTAGTAACACGTATACCTCATCTAGGCAGAGCCCAAAGGAATGGGAACCTAAAGAAATCACAACGTAGCAGAGGAAGTGACAGGTTTCGACTGATCATTTTACATTTTCGATGACCTGGGGGCGGAACGGAAGCGAACAGCTGCAGATTCAGGTGCGAGTAACTTACGGCCAGTTAACGCACGCAACTTACACCATGAGACCGAGGTTAGAAATTAATATTATCATGTGAAATATTTAAACATTCAGAGAAAACCAAGACCATATTTTTCTCGGGTCTACTTTTGGGAAAATATTCTTATAAAACCCCCACAGATTTTGTCTTTTAAAAGGCAGATATGCGACTGTCTCAGCTCTTATTGAAAGGAACATGTGTCGGCGACTTCAAACGAATCGTCACCAACAACAGCACGGATGACCAAGTCGGTGACGTCAGACAAATTATCACAATTCGTCTGACATCACTACCAACATCAAAAACGAACTGTGAAACTTGGCTAGCGATAAATTCTTTTCTCAACCACAGATTATGGTAGACTAACTATTTAAAAATATTTTCTAAACTATAAAGACTTTAACTCAACGAAATACTATTTTTCAACTTTTTTTACTTCTTTGAATTCATATGTAATTTATTTAACAAGGATGGCCATGTTTTCTTTATTATTGTTAAGGTCTTTAACAAATATGTCGGGGTTGCCGAACATCTCCCACAAGTCTTTGTGAAGTACGTTGTTGAACGCCTTTGCGTAGTCTATAAAACAGAGGCACACGTACTTCTGCACTTATATTTCTCTTTCTGATAACATTCTGAGTATGAATATTGCATTTCTTGTTCCGGTGTCTTTGACGAACCCGCACTGTTCAAGTCTTATCTCAAAACTGATTCTGCTGTGCGCTCTGTTTATCAGAGGTGACCGCTTAGGAATCCCAGGTGCTGTAAGCGTTTAGTGACGGATGTGCGCTGTGGTGCAGTGGATATCGGCTCGGAAAGCGAAATCGGTGAGCCGAGTTCGAATTCCAGTTGAATACCCTGCATTCACTTAAGCACTGGTACCCTTGGGAAAGGTATTAATCCATCCCTTCCCTCCAGTTATGGGTTAAATAACAGGGTAGGACTTGGAGACTCTACCCCTAAAAACAAATCTAAATGAATCTTGGTACTGAAAAAAGAAGAAAGTATTACTAGACACAAAACTTATATAAAAACAACAATAAATTGTTGAAAGAAAAAGGTATTACCAGCAATAAATAAATAAATAAAATTTAGTTGGCAATAAATGACCCACCGAAATTGATATGCCATAAAACAAAAACGGCAACAACAACAACAACTGTTTATCAGTATCCGGACGATGAGTTTTGTTATGTGGCTCATCAAGCTGATTGTTCGGTGGAAATCACATTTCTTTTTTGCGCCTGGCTTCTTAAGTAGTGCTATAAAAATTGATCTACTAAAGTTTTCTGGTAAATCGCCGCAGTTGTAGATTTCATTTATTATGACTGCAATCCTGTCTACGCCGAATTCTTCTAAAGCTCTCAGCATCTTTCTTACAATAAATTCTGGTCTTGCTGCTTTGTTCTGCTCAATTTGGTCAATGCAGCCTCCACTTTGACTTTTAATATTTCTGGTCCGTAAATATTTCTGTGTAATGCTGGCTGCTCTCTCTTGTCGTGTAAGAGATCTTCGATTCGTCCCATAGCTGAAGTATTTCATTTTTCTTTAATATGACCGTTCATCCTGTTGACAAGCATGTCTTTTGTCTTGTTAGTTCCTTTATTTCTTATGCATATCTTCTTTATTTGAGATGCTCAATCGCTCTATTTCTGCACATTTGTCGTTAAATCGGTTTTCATGAGCCCGTCTGCATTCGTCCCTTATTCCCTCGTGTAGTTTCCAGTCTATTCATTCTAATTCAATAATCTATCTTTTTTTTTAAATCATTTCATCCCAAGCAAAGTATTTTACTGCCACTGTTGTGCAGGTCTACGGCTATATCGTGTTGAATACACCGGTTCCCGTCCGATGACCGACGAAGTTAAGCAACATCGAGCCTGGTCAGTACTTAAATGGGTGACCATTTGGGAATACCAGGCATTGTAAACGTAAGGACCAAGAATGGTCCAACAGTCCTCTAGGTTTGGGGGTTGGGAGCAGGGCTAACAACCGTACCCCGTAAAAAATAGTTTGTTACAGAAACAGCAACAAAAAGTTGCTGCCCTATGCACCATTTGGGTGTGATGGATAAATGATGATGATGATGACTGTTGCGCAGGAGGTTACATAGGGAAAAGTGATGTGAAAGAGGGGTTAGTTATAAGAAATGTCAGGAGGAGGAGGGTAATAGATGGATGAGAATACCGAGGATGGGGGTGGAGTGGATGGAGAAAAGAGCTTGAGAGAATGGATGCGAGTTAGTGAGATTAAATTTCTGGAGATTGTAGCTGTCGGGGAAGCAAGTATATGGAAGGAAATTCCACAGGCGGGAAGTGAGAGAAAAGAAGCTGTTAGAGTAGAAATTGCGGTTCCATTTTATCGGTTTCACTGTAAAATGGTGGGACCTAGTTGCTAGTCTAGTAGCTCGTGTAAATTCATACATAGGGGGCACCAGTGAGCTAAGTTCATTGGAGCAGAAGCCGTGAAAGTATTTAAAGAGAGGCACAGGGAAGCCACGTCACACCGGTGAGAGATCGACTGCAGCCTAGTTGCCAAGGTGATATCGATCACATTACAGATTCTCCATTGGATTTTGTCAAGAACCCCGAAGTGAATAGCAGAGGCACCCGACCAGATGTGGCAGCAGTAATCAATACACGGGCGAATGGTACATTTATATATGTGCAGGATGGACTCAGACGGGAAAAACTTCCTGGACCTGCACAGTGAACCGACCTTCTTAGCAGCGGATTTAGCAATGGATTCGATGTAGTCATTCCACTTGAGGTCCGCTGAGAGTGTGAGGACAAGGGGGCGCAGTGTTTTACTCTCAGGGAGGCTAGCCTGATCCAGTGTAATTGGGTGCAGGAGTGATTGTCTATGATGGTTAATTGATAGCAGCTTCGTTTTGGAAGGATTAACATTTACGAACCATTTCTTACCCCAGTCCACCACGGATTGGAGGTCCTTCTCAAGCTCGGCAGCGAGGTTCGCTTTGTAAACCTCAGATCTATCTATCTATCTATCTATCTATCTATCTATCTATCTATCTATCTATCTATCTTTGTTTCGTTCTTTCTCAGTATCTATCTATCTATCTATCTATCTATCTATCTATCTATCTATCTATCTATGCTTCGTTCTTTCTCAGTATCTATCTATCTATCTATCTATCTATCTATCTATCTATCTATCTATCTATGCTTCGATTTAGTTGATTAATGGGAAAACCGATGGGTTAAGGGTATTGGCAAGCAACGAGATTATGTTGAAAATGGTTATTTGTTGTGCAAATAATTGTTTGCTCTTAAATCTTTAATCAACGGAC
>JBBBDQ010028990.1:117500-147500 GCA_037127315.1 Ascarosepion bandense
AAAGAAAAAGAAAAAAGAAAAAAGAGAAAAGAGAAAAGAGAAGAAAAAGCGAGAATAACTAAATTTGATGCAGTTTTGTTGCCAGTTGCAGTAGGCAGAATGCAACAAAACAGTGGTAAAAGTACGCCACAAGATGCATCGGTGACGTCATGAATACGAAATGAAGCAGATGTGTCACGTGATCGTCGTGTGTTGGTGGAACCGGTAACAAATTGATGAGTCAGCCAGCTGTCTTTGTATTGGGCCATTGTCACCGTTAGACAGCCAGTGCAATCCATAAAAGAAAAATACCTGTAGTTGGGTGCGGCCAGAACAAAGTGGATAGGTAGGTAGATAAGTAGGTAGAGAGAGAGAGAGAGAGAGAGAGAGAGAGAGAGAGAGAGAGAGAGAGAGAGAGAGAGACTATGCGCGTGAAAGAGATAGTTTGTGTGCCTCTGAAAGTGAAAGAGTCTGTGTCTGTGAGAGAGAGAGACAGAGTCTGTGTGCGTGAGAGAGAGAGAGAGAGAGTCTGTGTGTGAGAGAGAAAGGAGGACAGAGAGATAGGGAAAGAGAAAGTGAGATAGCAAGGGGTAGATCAGAAAGAAAAGAGTTAAAGAGAAAATGTTGACTGAAGAAGAGCGAAAAACGTAGCTATAACAGTGGGAATAAAAAAAAACAGCGTGCAAAGGTCAATAAGAAGAGAGGGGAAGTTTGAAGAATAGTGAGAGGAGAATTTGATAAGGAGGGAAGCGGCGGAAAATTAAATCAGATTGAGAACATTGGAGAAAATGAGAGTAAGGTAAAGAGTGATAGAGAGAGAAGAAGACGAATAGCGGAACGTTATGAGGGTTTGGATAAGAGAAGATACAGGAAAAGAGAGACGGCGAGAGAAGGGAAACAAAGCGAAAGTGGGAGTTTGGAGTAAGAAAAGGAAAGAGGAAGAAATGTTGGGGGAAAGGGATGAGAAAAAGAAGGTGGAGATATTAAGGTAGAAGTAGATAGGAGGAGAACGTGGACAATAAAAGTAAAGATAGTAAGGGGGTTAATAAGGGGTGGGTAATATAAAGAAGAGAGAAATTGTAATGGAAAATAGGAGGAAGGACTTAATAAGGTAGGAGTAGTTGTAGGGAGATCAAAAGCTGGAAGAGAAAAAGAGGGTGTGTCATTATGATGAATAGACGATGAGGAGGACGGACGATTGCAAAAAACCATACGACAGCTAGGTATTTTGATTGGAAAAAGAGGAAGAAGAAGGAAGGTAATTGAATAAAGAGGAGCGATGGATAATAAAAGAAAGATAAGAATGAGGGTCGTAGCCAAAATAAACAGATAGCTGAAGACGGGGGTGGAGGAGAAAAAGGGATAGGGGTGAGGAGAAAGCAGAAGATCACATTTTAAAAGTTGAAAAAAAAAAGAAGATATAATCTGGAAGAGAAAAAGAGTAAACGAGAAGATAGAACAGGAGAGAAAGAGAGAAATATACAATGAAAACAAAGGGAATGCCATGATAAAACAGGAATAATAATAATAATAATAATAATAATAATAATAATAATAATAATAAAATGTGGATCCAAAATGCAGGTTCTGTGATAAATACCAAGAAACAATAGACCATCTAATCTTAGGCTGTTCTGTACTTGCCCCAAAAGAATATAAAAATCGTCACGATATAGTGGGGCAATATTTACATTGGACAATGTGCAAACACTATGGAAAATATGTAAACAAACACTGGTATGAACACCACCCAGCACCGGTTACAGAAATAGATGTCACCATTCTATGGGATGACACCATCTACACAGACAGAAAAATTGAAGCAAATAGGTCGGGCATTATTGTTAAAAACAAGAAAGAAAAAACTTACCTAATAATTGATATGGCTTGTCCAGCGGATTGTAACATAGCAACCAAGAAATTCGAAAAACTGTCAAAATATAAAGACCTGGAAATTGAAATAGAAAAAATGTGGAAATTGAAAACGAGAGTTGTGCCAGTGATCGTAGGTGCACTTGGAATGATAAAAAATGGAACAAAATAATACATTGAAAGAATCCCTGGAAACCCCAGCATAAGAGATATACAAATAATTGTCTTGTTAAGTACAGCCCACACACTAAGAATTTTGTCTATGTAACGCTAGGGATGTTAGAGGAGATATAAAAAACATGAAATAGAGCCATAACAACACACCACGACCTGCCTTAGGTCATCCCGCAGACTTGGTAGGTAGTGTGACCATAGCAGAAATCGAAATATGATGAAAAATGACAACATAATAATAATAATAATGATTGATGTTTTGTGTTTTTATTAACCTTTCGCGAATTATTTAAAACCAGGAAATATATTTAGATTGTAAAATATTTTGGAGGTAATAATTTACTGATACAAATCCTACTAATTAACCCATAGCAATGAAATGTAAACGCGAATTCTACTCCATCGGCTTTTTTTCTCGCACTTCTCGCCTGTGGAGTTCCCTTCCGTATACTTGCTTCCCCGACAGCTACAATCTCCAGGAATTTAAATGTAAATAGTCATCGCCTATCTCACTAACCTGCATCCTCTCTCTCATGCTTCTTTCTCCGTCCATTCCATTCTCATCAGTATTCTCATCCTTCTCTTACCCACTTCTTGACACGCCCTATAACCTGTCACTCTTTCTCATAACTTTCCTCCTATGTAATCCCTTGCGTACCAGTGGCAGTAAACCGCTTTGCTTGGGGAGATATGATTATATATAAAAAAAAATTAAATTAAAAGAGAAAGTAAGCGATGAACAAAGACGAAAGTGTATAGAAAGTGCCTTAATTGCTAGATCATCCGCAGAGAATATGTATTCCGGTTAACGCAACATTTTCTGGGCAGATCTTCTGTTATCAAAATTTAGGTTACTTAATAGCAAAAGTGATAAAAATATAAACAAAAATAAATTCAATGAAATCGGTTAGCCTATATACGCAAACATATATTAAAAAAATAAAAGTTTAAAATTACACCCCCCTCTCCTTCACGCGCATGTGCAATTGCATCAACGTAAACATCACTTTATTTCGATGTAATCCTAAAGGACGAAATGCATCACACGAAAATTTTTTTCCACTTTTTCATAATTGTCCTAACATTGTTCTGCTATATAAAAATTTATTTATCATTTTATCCTATATATATATATATATATTTTTTTTTTTTCATTGAACATTATTTTAAATGGATACTCGTATTTAAGTGGTGAGTCTGTTTTTCTATAATTTCCTTTAATTAAACAGTGCATTTATATATATCCACCGGCTTGAATATTCGAGAAATCTTGTTAGGAAAATATGCATCCTTCGGTAGGATTCCTATAGACCTGGGGAAGCCGCCAATTGTTCTGACAACTCGACCACGATGACTTCATGGCTAGACAAAATCGAATTAAGCCTTAAATATATAAATTCCCGACTTGTCGTAATATTCATAAAAAAAGTTTTCTGTATAGCGAAGAATCTGTAACGTGATTGATACCGACTTAGCTGACCGCCTGCAGTCACTCTCTCACCGCCGTGACGTGGCTTCCTTGTGCCTCTTCTATAAATACTTTCATGGCTTCTGTTCTGATGAACTTAAATCACTGGTGCCTCCTAGGTTTGAGTTTGCACGAGATACTAGATTGGCAATTAGGTCCCACCCTTTTACAGTGAAACCGATGAAATGTAACCGCAACTTCTACTCCAACAGCTGCTTTTCTCGCACTTCCCGCCTGTGGAATTCCCTTCCGCATGCTTGCTTCCCCGACGGCTATAACCCCCAGGAGTTTAAATGTAAGGTCAATAGACACCTCCTAACACACTAACCCTCCCATTCTCTCCAACTCTCCCTATATGTACATCCTAACTCGTCTATCGCCCTGTGTAACCCCCTGCGCTATAGTGGCAGTGGAATGCCTTGCTTGGGGTGACATGATTATATATATATATATATATATATATATATATATATATATATATATTGTTGTGTTGTGATGATGCTTAGTGACAGGATTGTTGTTTTTTAGTGTTTTGTTATAAAAAGATATTTTGGCAAGCAGGTTCTTGTAAGAAAGCCCTCAAAATCGTGATAGAGATTGAGTGTTAATAGGATTAGTCTGGAGAAATTTGTCGTTGAACTGAACAGAGTCCTGTCGACTTCGAAATTTCGTGTCGGCACAGTTATGATATCTTCACTCTTCAGGGCTTAAGCTTAAGACCATAATGGTGCCTTCACGAAACTTCGAAGTTGGCATGACTCTGTTCAAACACTGAGATAGATAGATAGATAGATAGATAGATAGATAGATAGATAGATAGATAGATATGAACAGGCTGAGATAGAAAGGTAGATATGAAGATGGATATGGGCAGGCTCAGATAGATAGAAAAATATATAGATATGAACAGGCTGAGATGGATAAATGTGAATAGGTTGAAATAAGTAGATATAAAGATGTTGAGATAGATAAATATGACCAGGCTGAGACAGACAGACAGGCCGAGATAGATATGAACAGAAAATGATCAAACTTAGAGAGAGAGAGAGAGAGAGAGAGAGAGAGAGAGAGAGAGAGAGAGAGAGAGAAACCACATTAATAATATATATATGAATTATATATATATATATAGCATAATGATAATCCACGTATACTTTCTTAATATGCATAGAAAAAACTACTAAAAAACTACTAAAAAGTTAAAAATGTTTTTTTGACAGTATTTATTTATTTTTATTATTATATATATACATATTTGATATTTCAGACCAGCCTCGGTCTTTCGTCAGAAATGTGTGTGTGTGTGTGTGCATGTGTGTGCGTAGTACGCAGATAAAATACGTATTCCAGATTTTACAAGGACAGCGGGATTAGGGTTCTACTGAAAATATGTTGTATGTTCCTACCCATTTCCCGGTGATATAATGGAATTCAAAACATTCTAATCGCTTATCTTATTAGTTCCTTGCTAGTCGGTTCTATTATGTGGAATAGGATTTGAACCAAACGACGACAAAAGATATTCAGTTCTTTTATTCTTTACAGCACCAGGAATTATTAGAGGGTAAACTATTTGGTGCTAATCTGTAAAAAAAATATTTGGTAACTTTTGGAATTTAGAAGACGCAAATGTGGAATGTCAGTTGAATAAATGTAGATAAGGAGTGCCAGTGAGAGGAAGAATCGTTAAAGTCTTTGAAATAAGGAAATATAAGAGAAAGAAAGAATGAAGAGAGCAAAACAAAAGACTAAAAAAAGAATTGGGGTGGAGCCTAAAGAACGGTAGAAATAAAATAATAAACAAGTAAAAGACAAAATTGGAAATTTTGAAAACTAAAACATAAATAACTGAAGATATGCAAAAAACAGAAGGGTAATGTTTTAGTGAAAAACAGAAAAGCCGTATAAAAAGAAAAGAGGAAGAGAATAAGAAAAATTGAGAGAAAAACGAAGAGAGCGTACGCAAGATAGAGAGAAAGAGAGAGAGAGAGAGAGATGAGTGAGAAAGAAGTGAAGAGAGAAAAGCAGTGTAAAAAAGAGAAAAACAGAAAAAGGAAGAGAGAGAGAGTAGGGAGAGAGAAGGAAGCGAAGAGAGAAAATCAGCGTAAAACGAGAAAAGCAGAAAAAGAAAGAGATAGATAGATAGATAGATAGATAGATAGATAGATAGATAGAGAGAGAGAGAGAGAGAGAAAATCCTGTAAAAATAGAAAGACAGAGATTTAAGAGGATAAATATATATTAAAAAATAAAAATTATTTTAATTAAAGAGTGTGCTTATTAGTAAGAGAGGGAGAAAAGAAGAGGGAGATTGAGAAAGCGAGAGAGAGAGAGAGAGAGAGAGAGAGAATAAGGAACGAAAGAACAAGAAATCTTGTTACAATATCCAAAGAGGGAGAGCTAGGAAAAAACAAGAAAACGAAATAAAATAGGTACCCCTACTCTATTTATATTTTAAATTGAATTTTTAAAAATGAAAACGTTTGCTTGAAACATTTATTTTAGTTTTTATTGAAAGCTAATTGATTAAATTTACTATTTCTAGTAAGCAAAAGACTCTTGTGTATTTCAAACAGAAATTATATTAATTGGAATGTAAAATTTTTCAATTTTATTGTAATCTTTTAATTTTTCGGCCATTTTTGAGCGATCGACACATTTGTAAACAAAAGTTAATCCTCGGTTTTAAAAGTCTTGCAAGAATAAAATATACGTTTGTGACAGGATTTTTGGAAAATTAGCAAATTTAATGTTAAATTTATCTGATTTACACAAGTATTACTTATTTATAGCACGGAATTTGGAATAATAAAACTATTTCATAAACAAAGAGTTGAACATTCTAACATTTTACCAGCGTATATCAAATGTGTTGACAGGTTGACATGCAAGATAAGTATATGGCTACCACAAGTGACATAATTGTACACATTTTGTTCGTGTAAAGAAAAGAAACTCTGAAACACATGACCTTTTAATTTACACATAGAAATTGCCATAAAAAACTTCAAATACACACACAAACACACACACACGCACACACACAGAATTAATTATTTTAAAAATAATAAGGCACGACGATTTGTATAAAACGTTTTGATTTTCGATTAGTAAACATAATCTTCGCTTAATAAGTTTTTAAACTAACCCCAACAAATATTTGAAGTATTTTAAAAATATTTTTGAAAC
This sequence comes from Ascarosepion bandense, assembly GCA_037127315.1. Classification (NCBI taxonomy): domain Eukaryota; kingdom Metazoa; phylum Mollusca; class Cephalopoda; order Sepiida; family Sepiidae; genus Ascarosepion; species Ascarosepion bandense. Next base: position 124,183 of record JBBBDQ010028990.1, read on the forward strand.
TTTATAAATTAATACAATTAAAAAAAATTAAAACAGTTCTTTTAAAATTTATTTTCAATCGAATTTTTTTTTCTTCAGACTATAATGTCCTTAATTTATATTATTTATTCAAGCAATTAAAAGCTTATCAAATTAAATACTGTCAAAATCATAATGAATTTTTTATTTTATTATTGGGAGCAGATTTTCGGAAATAAAGGCAAAATTTAAAAAAAAAGATGATTTATATCCCCCAATGAAAATTTAATTTCTTAAAATTTTATGAATTTAAGTGATGGTAGGGCAACAAATATATATAAAAAATTACCAAGAGTTTAAAAAAATAATTTAAAAAATAATTTAATTCATTTGTGAATTAGTCCTGAAAGTTTCATTAAAATCCAATAATTATTTGATTATTGCAAGAATTTTTAAATTAATGTGTTTGTCACCAGAAAAAAATAGGTGAATTATGTAATATTGTTTTCTATTGTAAACCCTCGTAACGATTTGGTTATTTGCTAACTAAAATCAAAACAAGATTTTTTTGCCAAAATTTCGTACATATTAGAAGGGATTAATTTTTTAAAAAAATAATTAAAAATACTTTAGTCTTTCATCTTAATAATATTAACATAAACATTTTGATTGAAAAAGTTCGTTTTTATTAAGTTTGGGGCCCTTTTTTATTCATATTCAGTTAAGTGCCATACGTGATACACGCTTGGGCGATCATGTCTCGAAAGAGACATTGCTGACTGGGCAGAAGATTATATCCCGCAGTAGGTTGCCATTGCTTTCTGCGGTAGACTAGTTGCCGATCAAGGCTATAGAACCCAATCTGTCCTGTTATTTAACCCATAATTGGAAGGAAGACACGGGTTAATACCTTTCCCAAGGGTATTTGCGCGTAAGTGAATGCAATGAATTCGGCTGGAATTCGAACCCCCCCCCCCCCCCCCCCCCGATTTCTCGTTCCGAGCCGATATCCAATGCTCCGCAACGCACATATGCTGTGCTTTTTTGTACCTAAAATAAATAGATTAAGTCTGTGAGATAGAGTTTGTATTAGAGAGAGAGAGAGAGAAAAGAGAGAGAGAGAGAGAGAGAGAGAGAGAGGAAAATGAAAAGAAGGAGAAAGAAAATGATAATTATGATAAGAGAGGAAGAGGGAGAAAAGACGGAAAGAGAGAAGAGACGAAAGTTGGAGAGGAAATAAAGTTATAAAGAATGAGATAGAAAAGAAAACAAACAGAAGATATTACAAGCGTAAACGAGGGTTTGTCAAAAACAACTTAGTTAAGTGCCATACATGGGCGATCATGTCTCGAAAGAGACATGACTGACTGGGCAGAAGATTATCCCGGAGTAGTTTGCCATTGCTTTCTGCGGTAGACTAGTTGCCGACCAAGGCTATAGAACCCAATCTGTCCTGCTATTTAACCCATAACTGGAAGGAAGAGACGGATTAATATCTTTCCCAAGGGCATTTGCGCGTAAAGACGAGCAAAAAAAAAAAAAAAAAAAAAAAAAAAAAAAACAGAAAAAAGCAAAAAAAGAAGTGGAGAGAAACGAAAAATGAAAACAAAAAAGAAAAGAAAAAAAAAGGAAGTCGAGAAAATTGAAGAAAAAAAACAAAAAAACAAAAACAAACAAAACAAAACACAATATTATCGAAATGGGAGAAGTAAGATGAGAAAGTGGCGGTTAAACTGAACGCTCCTCCTCCTTCGTCTTGTCCCCTTATATTTCATGCATAACCAACGAAGCCAGCTTTTCCTGAAATCCAAACAAAATGATGTTTTAATCTAGAGATGTATTGAGGAAAAAAGTAATTTGGACAAGGGGATAAACGGGATATATATATATATATATATATATATATATATATATATGTGTGTGTGTGTGTGAAGGGAATTCAACCGTTTTCTTTGAACTTTTTATTATGTATGTTAGTCTGTTTCATTATAATTTCCATATGACTAACATACATAATAAAAAGTCCAAGGAAAACGGTTAAATTCCCTTAATTTTAATATCTCGTGACATTGCATTACACATGAAGGAGTTCTAAAACTAAAATATTCTGTTAATGTTTTTGAATGATTTGTGAGATTTTTTTTATAGTTGCCAACATTGTTTATAGATACGTAATTTGGAATAAAGCTCATTTTGTCTTTTTGTCTTGATAAAGTCTATCACAGGACGAAACGCGTAGGCGAGTTAAATACAGTTTTCCTCTTGTTTTCTTTTTATTTAACCATCCTGTCCTTAATCTCAGATTATAGCTGAGTATATTTTCACACACACACACACACACACACACACACACACACACACACACACACACACACACACACACACACAAGCGCGCGCGTGTGATGTTTGAGAGAAAGAGGTAGATTAGCATCATGAATATTGCTTATTCCTTTGCTTATGTTTACAACCATAGTGTAATTTCGTAATATATGATGGTCTAACATATTAAATTGTCCGGAAAGTTCACGCCATTTTTTCAATTTTCAATTTTGCCATTAAAGTTTTATTCAACTCATAAATTTTGTTGCACAACTTTTCTCCATTTTGCCTTTAAATTAAAGATTTCGTCTCGCCAGAATTTTCTTGCTTTCTCGGCAAAGGACGCATAAAGGTAGTTTCTATGTCATTCAAAGAATTAATTTTTTTCCACTGAGATTATTTTGCAAGGATCTTAATAATTGAAAATCTGAAGAAGCAATATCACGTGAATAATGGCGGGTGGGGTAACAAATCGCAGTCAAGCTGCAGCTACTTTTTTCCGGGTAGCCGAAAAAAACAAACAAACAAACAAACAAAAAACAAACAAACAAAAAAATCAAAAACAAAATAAACATAAAAAAAGAAACACAAATTCTGGAATTCTCCTGATGGAAAACAACACCTTTCCTGTTTGCCAATTTTTGGCTTTTTTCTTGAATTGCTGCCTTTAATTCGTCCAGTTGCTAGCCGTACTTTTCAGAATCAACTGACTTGTTACTTGGCAGAAGCTCATGATTGGTTTCTAATCGCACCAAATGCAAATCATGAGTTTCTTAGGATGAAGACTTACTTTTCTGGTGGCTTATCTTTTTCGTTGAACATTGTTGTAAACGAACCATTTCTCATCACCCGTCACAATTTGCTTCAAAAGCGTGCATTTTCATTGCGTTTATACGACAAATAACAGAAATGTGACCCAAAAGAGTCTTTTCACTCAGATTATAATGATACTCAAATACCGTTGCGATTTGAGTACCCAAGTATGTATGTATTCCCAGAATTAATGGGAATATAAGGAGAACCTGAAGGAGACTACCACCACCTTGAAATTTGTTTTTCATTTTTCTTTTTACTTTTTTCGGCGCAGTCTTATCGGTTATTACATAAAGTTTCCGATTATCAAAAAATATTTGAAAAAATTTAAATATTTAAACAATTTTATTGGGGGCTCACTTTCTCATACAACGTTATAGTAAATCGATCCTCCGTTTTGGAACCACTCGCGTTGAGGTCGCTTTGTTTTTTTTGTTTTTTTTGGACGAGTTGTTGCTCTTGTTTTTGTTTTTTTCAAGTTTTCTTCAGTTCTTACGATGACATTTTCCTCAAAAACTCCAAGAATGGCTTTATTCAAAAATTTCGCAAAGGATTCAGTAGTTGGATATGCGCAAGCAAAAAAGTTAATTGCGCAGAATCGATTTACTATAAGGTTGCATGAAAAACTGAGACATTCCCCTCGCTAAAATTGTTTAAATGTTGAAATTTTTACAATATTTTTGTCAGTCGGAGAGGTTAGGGTTTAACCGATAACATTGCACTGAAAAAAGTAAAAAAAAAAAAAGATAATCGACAAATTTACAGGTGGTGGTAATGTCGTACCGGCAAGTGGCTTCAAAATGGAGGATCGATTTACTATAACATTGTATGAAAAACCGAGTCCCCCAAACTGGTTTTAATATTGAGATTTTTCCAAATTTATTTCTCAATGGGAAAGTATAGGGTGTAATCGATAAGACTGCACTGAAAAAAGTAAAAAAAAAAAAAGAATAGAAAGAAAAACAACAAATTTAAAGGTAGTGGTAGTCTCTTTCAGGTCCGCCAAATATAAAATTTGACATTTGTAGAAATTTTGGCCAATTGAAGTTATGTTCAGCACCCCGATTCTAGAGTTTCATAGGCGGGCATTTTGTAATCGTTCGGTCCACTCGTCAGAAGGTTTCAGGAAATTATTACCATTTTTTCATTTTTCTCATTTTTATATTAACTTAAAAATAGTTTATGAGCCGGTTTTTTGTTGGTGTTCGGATGATTTTGTTCTCTTTTTTTTTAGGTTTTTATGTGTGTACGTTTGAGTATCAGTGTGCGCATGTGTTTGTGCGTATGTATCGAATGTAGTGGATATTTCCCCTTTTCATTGTTTCCTTGTCTCTTTATGCACTCTTCTATTTCGTTTCTTATGGCTACTTATATATGATGTATTGAATAGGTAATGAATATGTATACACCTTGGTTTCCCCTCACCGGAATGTGACTGGCTTTTAATCAGTAAACATATCTATGTTGTTAGATTTTTTTTTTATCTTCTTCAACAGTGAAATTAATAACAAGCAGCCTAGTTTAAGAAGTCCTATTAAATACGAATACCATCTATAGTAGTAAAAAGCAAAGTCTAATAAATAACGACAATTCATATTGTCATCACCCATCAGACGGAATTAACCCTTCCAACCATTGCATATACCGACCCTCACAAGAGGTGAGAGTAGTAGTTTGGGTGTAGCCACGAGATAGCCTGAGTGAGTAGCCTGAGGAGAACGCTTTGAACATAGCCAAGAGTCGTCTACGAACGCATAATGGATTATTTCCCACTCTACAACCTCTTTACCCACAGACGTAATGTAGTAGTTTATCATTATTCTATCACTATTTCCATGGAAAATGTTCAGACGAACTACATTATCTTGATCCACCAGTTCCATTCGGACAGCTTATTACCATGAACCGCTGTTATAAACAACGGAATCCCGAGATAAGACTTCCACGAACACCACAATCTTAACATTTTAGGTCTAGAGTCAACCGTTACCTTTCATACGAATACTTATAATCTTCATTTCTACCTCCTCTTACATCCATGCAACAATATCGTTTTTAAAAACCCTATCTCGAGTGGCTCTTGGGCCTTGTTGTGCGAATATTTAAAAAAAATGAATATTATTGTTTTTTCCGCACAATGATCCATAACATCATCCCCAATGAAAAAAAAGGAAGTAAATTAGATCATAGGTAAAAATATAAGCTAAATCATGCTTTTCTTAAAGCTCATTGTTTATTGTGTTTAAGTTCACTTCAGAAGGCCTATATGGATTGTTTTTTACAAATTAAACATACATTATATTTTAAAGCGAGTATACCCATACCATCAAATAACTGTAAAATATTTTAGATTAGATACAAACAAAAACACAACGGTATTTATTATAATAGATAGGATATATAAGGCTGTTAAAGAGCCAACACACACATGCGCGCGCGCGCACACACACACACACACACACACACACACACACACACACACACACATATATATATATATATATATAGTCATCCGCAGACAGATCTGTTTCGCTGTATTACAGCTCATGGCGTCAGTTGGCGATTCTACCTTTGAGCTACGGGCGCTCGGTAGAAGGAGGCAGACTTTTTAGCGTGTATATTATCATTATACACACCCAATAGCCGAGAGTGTTCTCATTCATTGCAGAGTATCTACTGTTTTTCAAAGTCTAAATAAATACACAACGCCCTTTATTATAACAGGGAGGATCCTGATGATAAGTAAAAAGTAGTCTTTTAACCTGAAACGGATTGAAACAATTTCTAAGCGGTTTGATATAACTTGGTCCTATTTTTTTTATCATTTGTTTATAAATAAAAAGTAATTGATACTATATCAGCACATGTAAGTTCGGTTCGTTCAGAGAGGAGTTCGACACGAAGCGTGACTAAAATCACAAGGGAAATTTCTGTTAAGTCGAAATCGAGTTAAAAGGATATCCGGACGTATATAAAGAACGCTGGAGCATATTTCAACAATTTGTAGAGCATTGAAACAACCAGGATTTCACGAAGAAGTTGTAGGATAAAAAAAAAGAAAAATGAAAAGGAAACAAACCACAGCTGAAGAAAACATGAAAATCATGTTTAGCATTCGCTAAAAAAGCATTTTTAGATCAGTTGAATAGAATACAGCTGTTTGGTCAGACAAAACAAAAACTGAATTTTGGAGGCATTACAAGTTATGTTTGGATAAAAAAAAAATGCAATAACATAAATTAAAAGTAGTCTATGACGTAAAAGGAATACCATTACCAGAGTGAGGTATTTCGTTAGATAGAACATTTTATAGTATGACTGAAACTCAACAGGATTGAAAGGAAAATGGTAATGAAAAGTTTAGCCATTTCCCTATAAGGCAACATTCGGCATGCATTGATCGAGCATGCATTACTCCTGTTAAAATTTGTAAATTCTTTGTATTAAAACAATTTTTTTGAAAAATTAATTTTCCCAAATCAAGTAACCGTTTTGGATTTTTCAAGTATTGATGGGTGTTTTCTTCCTAACCTTTTATTTGAAGTAGTATGAAACATCAACAGTTGTCAATATTCTATCTTAGAGTTACATGTGATATCCATTTCAGTTGTTGCTGTTGATATGTTTTTTGTCATCTGGTACATCTTTAAGATTATGATTTAGTGGTGTTCGTTGTGTTGCAGTGGATATCGGCTCGGAACGAGGAATCGGGAAGCTTATAGCGGGTTATCTATTCTTTTCCAGTTTATAGCGGAAAGTCCGTTCTAGTGAAGGGTAGTTGTATATTGTTGCAGGTTAACGGAAATTGGTCTTGTTGTAGATCGCCCACTATAAGTCATAAAGAAAGGTTATAAACAAAGAAAAGCAAATTGAGTTGAAAAATAACTTTTTATATATACACATATCAATTAAGGTTTTTATAATTAAAGTAATACTTGAAGTATAGGTCCAACGGACGTTAAAATGTTCATGGCAATAAAATGCTGAAAAGAGAATTAATGCTTAGGAATGTAGGAGCTTTGGCCGGAAGGCATGTCTTTGATGTATTCGCTCCTTAGGTCAGTAAGTAGTTTTGAGACAGAAAAAGATAGGTAAGGGAGGTGAAGGCGACGAGCATAGTGAGCCACTTGACTTGGTCAAGGGAGATACTAATTACTCTCGTCTGTCACGTGTCAGTCCGTGTGTGTCTGCCTCGGTCTGTCTGGCGATGCTTTCTGTGTCGGCTTTTAATATCTTCTTTTTGGATCGCAGCAGATCATTTGGGATTTCACACTTGTATTTGGGCTTCCCACTGGCCGATAAATAAAATTCGCGTAGGCTCGCGAACTGGAAATTTAATATTTAATTAATTTTTATTTTTCAACCGGAATATCTGCGCGAATCCGGCTGCGCACCGACGACTTTTGGTCATTTGCTTTTTTGTCGTGAGCGTGCAAACTTCCTGTCCGTCGCCATGCTCGGTCGGTATCATCACAAGCTGAGTTCGAATTTAAGTTGAATTTGTTGCATTCGCTTACGCGCAAATAAACTCGGAAAAGGTATTAATCCCTCGCTTCTCTCTCCAGCTCGGGGTCAAATAACAGGACAGATTGGCTACTATAGAATTTGTTGGCAATCAGTCTACAGCAGAAAGTAATGGCAACCTACTGCGGGAAAATTATCAACCAAGTCAGTCATATCTCGAAAAGGACATAATCACCCAAGCTTGTATCATTGATGGCACTTAACTGACTGTGTACTACTATGTTCGAAGTATGGTCTTTGCAAAGATCCACAGATTTCACTCGCTAAAAGTCATTTTTAACCATTGATTTTAGAACTTTGCTGCCTTCGATTAGTGTGTTCTAACCCTTCGACCAACCCTCCTAATATACAGCGAAGAAGCGAATAAAAATGTGCGACAAATTTTTATTCCAATTCCAGATTTCTGTTTTGAAAAAGTTTATCTGGAGTCCTGTGTTTTGGATGTGCGCTGAGGTGCTGTGGATATCGGCTCGGAACGAGAAGTCGGAGATCCGAGCTCGAATTCCAGTCGAATTCGTTGCATTCACTTACGCGCAAATACCCTTGGGAAAGGTATTAATCCGTCTCTTCCCTCCTGTTATGGGTTAAATAATAGGACAGATTGGGTTTTATAGCCTTGGCTGGCAACCAGTCTACCGCAGAAAGCAATGGCAAACTACTCCGGGATAATCTTCTGCCCAGTCAGTCATGTCTCTTTCAAGACATGATCGCCCAAGCGTGTATCACGTATGGCACTTAACTGACTGAAGGTCACCTACTGATACTATTATTGTTTTCAATTTCCCCATGTATTCTATTTCAATTTCCAGATCTTTATACTTAGATAGCGTTTAAAATTCCTTGGTTGCTGTGTGTGACACTATCTCCCGCGGGGATACTTTCTTTTGTTGGTTTAATACAGCGGAGATAGAGAGGAATTAATATTAGTAGTATTATTGGTTGTGCTTTATGGTAATTTGCGATGTGAGCTTATGTAAAAAACTATTTTAATACTATCATATATTTGTAAAAGTCTGGAGAATAGTATTAAAATAGATAATTTTTCTATCATGTACTTGTAAAATCCGGGGAATAGATAAATTAGCTAACAATTTGAGGGAAAGAGAGAAATCTAATGTCCCTGAGAACAGAAATTGTGGGAATTTAAATACTCTCAGTTTCAGCAGTATACCTCATTCGTCTAGTTAACCCCGAGTGAGTGGAAAAGATTTCATTGGCCGAAGGCTTCGAATCGGCTAGATACCCCGAAAGGATTAAAATAGGGTTATTAAAATCCGGACTCGGCGAGAAAAATCAGTTTTGTTTTAAGTTAGTTGAGTTGCTATCAGTCGAAATATAACAGCTGTGGTAAAAAAGTTCCTAACTGGGGAGCCATGACCCACAGTTGGTCGCCAACCATAGAACTTATGGCTAAAGAGTTAATATCGAATGAAGCCTGCCGCCGATTAACTTAAAGAGTTAATGTTGAATAATGCGCCTCCGATAGGAATCCCGAAAGAACGTTATTGTTTTAAAACTTATTTGGGAGAATTAAAATTTCAGATTATTCTCGACAAAAAAGCCCGCACTGCTATGAAAACAAATTTTATCAGTTAGCCAGTTAAAGCCGGGAGCGAGCTTCCAGATGACAGGGAAACCAACCCCACACCGCTGCCGCCATTGACTGCATCTGATTCGGCAAATCCCGTCAAGTTCCGACAAGAACCCGAAAGAACGTTGTTATTTTTTTTAATATTACCCAGAAAACGGACAACTCCAATTTTACAGAATACAGAAAAGACTTCAGCGAAAATTTAAAGAGCTCTATCTACTTTAACGAAATTTAGAAAAGACATTTCTATTTAAGGATTGAAAGCTCTGAGATTTTTAAATGAACTCTCTCTCTCTGTTGTAAGCCAACATTCCGACAACTGTATTATTTACTCCTGTGGAAAAAAAAAAAAGAAATTTTTTTTTTTTTATATAAAGACATTCTTCGTAACACTCTAGGCGTGTTTGACCTCGTTCATTTATTTTATTAAATTTCTTTTGGTGTGGTATTTATTTATTATTTTTGACCACAAGTGTGCACCAGTGTCCGGACTGGCTTTAAAAGGCGACTACTAAAATTGCACGACACGACCTCTGGGATCAATTCACAACGTGGGACAGTGGCGCGTTGTTGCAAGAGACGTCTTGTAAACCAACTTTTGTGAGAACACCATCGGACGAGATCATCACGACGAGCAACAGCGACCGAACCAACCGGCCAACCGGGTGGCAGTGTCACAACTGCGATCGTCAAGACCGTCAACGAGAACGAGCGTCACATTAGACGAGCAGCACCGGGCGAAAGTGTTACATTTATTGGTGCCGCCTCGACCAGGATTTGACCCGAGAGTTGCCGCAAGTAAGGTGTTATAGTGTTACAGTTCGCTGAGCAAACCATATCAAGTTTTTATCTTTTCAGATTTTGACTATTATGTCCGACTTATTTGCTTCAATTTTCCCATCTGTAAAGATAATGTAATCCTATAGAATTTTGATGTATTTTATTACTGTAACTAGTTCTGGGTGATATTTATCCCTTCCGTTTTTGCTAACGTATTTTCTAGTGTTTACACATTGTCCAGTGTAAATATAACCCCACTCTAACGTGATGATTTTTATATTCGTTTGGCGCAAGTACAAAAACATCTTTTGATTAAAAGGTCTATGTTTTTCTGATATTTGTCACAGAACCTGCATTTTTGATCTGCGCTATTATGTATGATATTAGCCTGAAACTTTCTAGTGAAAAAACTCTGGTCTTGTGCTGCAAGAATAAAGCCATCGATTTTACCCTTTAATCCAGATGCTCGTAACCATCGATGAGTGTTAACTTTGTCAACATCGGCTTTATTAGCATGTTCTGGAAATTGACTGTGCAGAAATTTGTTTTGCCTGCGTAGTTTCATCTGTTCAAGAGCTTTATCCTTGGCTTACGTTTTCATATTTTTTGCTGCAACAGTTGGCTCTTGGGTTCTGTTTTGGATTTCTGCAGAACCTACCAAATATAGATCTTGTTTGTATTTACAACTTTCTTTCATGATTGAATATTTTTTCTTTCTGTTTTCGTGTTGTTTGACTAATTGTATCATGCAGTTCTTTGTTGTTTCCATGTATGTTAATTTAAGCCAAAAGTTGTCTTGTATGACAACAAGTTATAAGTTTTGTTCCACCTTTTTTACAGGGTATGTATAGACGGTCTGCATCAGCCTTTAGATGATGCATGTTTTATTTAGAAATAAACTTTCTTGCCTGGTGTCATTTAGAGTCCAGTTCAAGATATTGAAGTTATATTAAACCACTGGGATAACAAGGTTATTAATGTCCATAATTCGGTTCTGAGAATTCATTCCAGTTTTTAATATCAGTCGCACTATTCTATAGTACCATATTCGCAATACTGCTTTCATTATTATCATCATTATTATGAAAATATCAACTTACAAATTTAATTACTAAATTAATTTCTGTAAAGTTTCTGTTATCAAATTATTTTTTCGACTTTATCTAAAACTAGCATCATAGTCCGGCGTTGTCCGTGCAACTCAGAACATTTTACTAGTAGGAGAAGATGCCACTTTGTTTTTTACATATTTTGTTTTTGTTTTAAGAAACACTATTTTTTTAGGTATTTCTTTTGTTTCAAAATTTCGGGAAAAATATTTACATTTTTTTGTTGACCAAATTAATTTTTAAAACGTCGGAATAAAAATTAAATATAAAGGCTCATTTATTATTTTTTTTTAATAAAAAATCTTTTAGTTGCATTTGACACGTGTGATTTGATATCTATGACGTAATTTAGCAACCATCTTAGATCTTAGATGTTTTACGGAGCAAATGTAAACAATCGGCTCCATTGGCCAAAAAGTACGAACGGGAAAATTGCTGAACTTAAACTCAAAAAGGATGCCTCGACCTGGCTTCCCTGTAGATATGTGTCCCTAGAAAGTTTGAATTGCGTAGCTTAAAAATTGTAGGCGTGCATAGGGAACAGTCACACACAGACTCACAGATTGCTTTTTATATATATAGATGTTAAATAGAAAACTATCAGAAAATGATGACTACAATGAATTCCCATGAAAACTACAATAGATGCAAAGGGAACAATAGTACAATGTTTCGTAACCGATGTTCTCCGGAAACCTTAGGATTCCGAATGAGGTCACTCGGTGTTCCACGAGAAACAATGATAAATCGGTTAACGCATTTTTGAGTAATTTTTGTTTAATCTTATATTCATAATTTTATTATACACGTACGGCATGGCGTTGTGGTGCAGTGGATATCGGATCGGAACGACAAATCGGAAAGCTGAGTTCGAATTCCACTTGAATTCCTTGCACTCACTTATGCATAAATACCCTTGGGAAAGGTATTAAACCGTCTCTTCTTTCCAGTTATGAGTTAAATAATAGGACAGATTGGGTTCTCTTTCCTTGGCCGGCAAGCAGTCTACCGCAGAAAGCAATGGTAACCTACTGCGGGATAATCTTCTGCCCAGTCAGTCATGTCTCTTTCGAGACATGATCGCCCAAAGTGTATATCACGTATGACACTTAACTGACTGACGGCATGAGAACCCCTTAGTTATTATTATAAAGACTTCACCTTTATATTATTTAAAATTATAATAATCAACGGAAATGTATTTAGCAATGTTTATATGGCGTTACTGGTTAGTGGACAGGACCTGTAAGGGGCGGATTCCTGTATCATTGAGTGACTCATTACATTAAAAAATGCATCTGTGGTGTCTATATATAAATGTTTACCACATGAACTACAGTAAAAATATAAAGGAGATAGATATTAATAATGATATCTGCTCAGACGAACTTAAGTCACTGATGCCTCCTCAACAGGTGTTTACTCGCGCAACCAGACTGGCAACTGGGTCCCACCCATTCACAGTCAGGTTAGCCAAATGCAGACGACAATTCTACTCCTGCAGCTTCTTCTCTCGCACTACCCGCCTGTGGAACTCGCTCCCGTATTCTTGCTTTCCTGACGGCTACAACCTCCAGGAATTTAAATGCAAAGTCAATACTCATCTACTAACCACTGTCCTCTAGCTCTCTCCCCACCCCTGTATAACCTTCCCTTTCTCCACCTATGTATCTGTCATCGCACCTGCTTTCTCAGCTTTCTATTATTCCTTTCTAACTAGTTTGTACTCCTCACTCTTTTATAATTAATCTCTTTACATTTATGTAGCCCCCTGCACATCAGTGGCGTTTCAGCCTTGCTCGGGGTGAAATGATTAAAAAAAAATACTTTTTTATGAAGGACTTCCCGAGACCTGAAACTATTTCAAGGGTGACACAAAGTCACGAAGGTTGAAAAGTGCTGATCTGCCTAGTCACCCAATTAGCTGGGCATTTTCGCAAGCAATTAACAGTAGGCTGTATGCACCACCCGAAAAACAATCTGCCTATGAGGAGATGATCGGTTTGTAGTACATGAACGTTTAATTAAAATAAAATTTTAGCAACCAGTTTATAAATTTTAAAGAAAGAAAGCTGTAGAGAATGATGATTTTCTCCATCCTAAACAGATGTGCGTTGTGTTATAATGGATATCGGCTCGGAATGAGAACTCGGAGAGCCGAGTTCGAATTCATTGGAATCCTTTACGCGCAAATACCCAGCTCTTTTTTCTCCAGCTATGGGGTGAATAGCAGGAGCGATTGGGTTCTATAGCCTTTGTTGGCAACTGGTCTACCGCAGAAAGAAATGGCAATCTACTACGGAAAAATCTTTTGAACGCTCTCTTCTAACATGCATAAGGCAAGCATGAAAGTGCAGGCTCATGAAATTAACCTGATAATAAGTATCTTACATTAATTCGCAGTCGCAACATTGCAGAGTAAGCGAATGGTTATCAAAAGGATATGGTAAGGCGGATTGGCATGGCGAAAGAAGCATTCCAGAAGTTGAGTAAAGTATTAAGAAACAGGACAATTTCACTAGAAACAAAGAGGAGAGTAATGGATTGCGATGTGATGTCGGTTCTTCAATATGGCAGTGAATGTTGGACAATATCTCAAAGATTTCGGCATTAGATAACCCATAGCCAAAATCTAAATAGTTGAAATACAATTTTATGGCTTCGACTTAATATATTCTAAATAATCATATGCTTTCAGTTACTGATACAATACATTGTTGGTCATAGGCATTGCTGGTTATTTTATATATATATATTACTGATAATTTTGCTATAAAAATGTACTTTCATTGTATTTTGTTTTGTTTGGGGTTTAACTATTTGCCCATAGCTAGCACCCTAAGAGGGTCAAGGTAGACTTAAAGACAACAGTAATTAACAGGTGTTTTCACACGCTTCAAATATTCCAATCTCTCGATCAGAGACCTTGCTGCCGGATGTAGTTTATCGTCATACCCAGGGATCTGAGATTTCAATGAAGATGGCTCAAAGAGTCATACTTGCGAGTAGTACTTGATGAATAGAGAAAAACAACGTATAAAATATTGAAATTGAATAAATGATTTGCAGAAAAGCTTTGTTTTAAATCATTTTACCTTAAGCAAGGCGAAACCGCCCAAACTTCGATCCTTTCCCACCATATGCTTCCAACGAATACTGAGAATATTTTGGCCAGAGAAGATCTCCAATGAAGACCTGTTGAAGAGATGCAAGCAAGAGAACATGGGCACCATCATTACAAGAAGGCGGTGGAGATGGATTGGGCATGTGCTCCGGAAAGATCCATAGTCAATCACAAGAACAGCACGGCACTGGACCCCAGATGGCAAAAGAAAAAGGGGAAGACCAAGAATGACACGGAGAAGTACGGTGAAGAATCATATGAAAGCCATGCAGTACTCTTGGGGTTCATTGACTAGTCTGGCCCAAGATAGATTCATGATGAATGAAAAGGCAAAACCGCCACTAGTGTGCATGGGGGGGGGGTTACAGTGATAGAAGGTACTCGGTACAGGGGGCGTTGAAGAATTGATTCAAGTCGGTTTAAAAAGCGAGGCCAAGGAGGCACAGTGTGTTTATCTCCAGGAGACTAGTGTCATCCATTCTGATGGTGGCAGGAAAGATTGTCTATGGTGATTAAAGGAAAGCAGTTTTGCTATAGAGGTATTAAAATTTACGAGCCATTCTCTAACACAGTCAGTCACTGATTAGAGCTCTGTTTCAAGAGCGGCGGCCAGGTTTACTTTGTCAGCCTTATATATATATACTATTGAGATCAGAAAAGCGTAGGACTCAGGATAAACCTTGGGGGACACCAGCGTTCGTATGTAAGGACATAGAAAAACGACTTCCATTTTACGTTTTGATAAGAACGATTGGATTGTTTAGGAGAAATAACGAAAAGGCGACATTTATTAATAGCTACAAAAGACAGGAAATTGTGGAGAGCCATGATCAGCTATGTCCTGAAGAGAGACATGGCAGATAAAGAAGACGTCTTAGCAAGATGTGTAGAAGATGAACTGGTAAGGCTACATTAAAATCAAATGGCTCAATTTACCGTAACAATTGCACCTACTGGAGATCTGAGAGTCTGTATATTATTGGGGAACAATAATTTATTTATATAGTATTGTTTATAATCAAATAGATTAATTAGATCAATCTTTTTTTGAGGGTGACAGGTCGCGTTTACTTGACCTCGCTGCGACCTTTATACCAGAGCATTCAAGAGAACTTTGAAGACGGGGAGTTTTGGTTTTTACAAGATAGGGAATCTCCACATTACCATAGTCATGCAAAAGCTTGCCTTGATGAAAGTTTTCCAAACAGGTAGACTGGACGAAGAAAACTCGTTGCGTTCACCAGACCTCATGCTATGAGATTTTTGTTTTTAAAATGGAGATATTCAAAAAATTTTCTATGGGGAATCGTAAAGATAAATTGCTTCGTATTATCAATAATACTTAGATCAGAACAATCATTAATTTGAAACAAGGGGAAAAATAAGTCCTGCCAGTAAATAAACACTGATTTTATAATTATTCAGAATATGCATCCACTTTTTGGGAAACCCTGTATATACCACGAGAACCATATATTGTGCAAGCAATATTAATGCTGGCACACATTTATATACAAGTGCATATGTGTGGAGAGGATGGAAACGAAAAACAAATAATACTTAGCATAAGACAGCTGAAGTTCATGGAAATGAGGAATTGAGGAAATGAGGGCTTGGAGAATCTGGTACTCACAGGTCAGATCGAGGGAAAAAGAGACAGGGGAAAGCAACGCGTAAGATACTTAATGAGCCGAAGAAATACATGACAAAGAGCGGTTTTGGGTGAAGTAACAGGAGAAAGCGTGCTAAGAACCTCTAGGGATAGGGAGACGTGGAAAATCATTGACGTCCTAAAAGCTCACAGTACATTGAAGAAGAAGATGTGTGTGTGTGTGTGTCAGAATTATATGTGTATACGTTTGCGTACATGTTTGTGGGTGTATAAATGAATGCTTATAAAATATGCTAAGCTATATATCTGTTTCTATATTGTTGATGGACTTAGTGTTTTTGTTGCGAGATGTGGAAATATTTAGTAAATATTTACGAGCTCCTGGTACACATGTCCCGGAAACAATATATATATATATATATATATATATATATATATATCATGTGAATCCAGGTAAAATAAATTTTAAAAACATGGAATTTAAATAAAGAAGTATATAAAAATATATTACACGGACAAGTTACAAAAAAGGAAAACAATAAATGAAGTTAAAGTCGTGAAAAATTTAAACTTCAGTCTGTGTCCTTGAGGTATTTGATGTCTTGTCGCTAGCAAAGTCAAAAAGAGATGAAGAAGAAGCTTTCAAATCGCGCCCTGTGTGATTATCACCAGGGAGCGGTAATTACATATGTGGTGGGTAGATTAGGTAAGGGTTAAGCAGTAACGACATATACTCTTTCTTTTTTTCCTTTAAAGTGACAGAGCTACTTTCTCTCTTTCTTTCTTTCACTTGCTTTCTTTTTCCTTTTTCTGTTTTCCTTCACTCGTTTTTTTTTCTTCCGGTCTGAAATCAATGATATAAACATAACCAGGACCGAAATTCGGTCAACGTCAAGTCATACTATGTAAAAGGAATGATGTGATCTGAAGACAGCCAATTATTGTCACTTCCGCCAAATTCAAATCAGCGGTGTGTGGGCGCTGGGAAAATCCAAAAGAAGATGATCAACACATGTAAAGTGGGAGCAGAATAAACCCATGGAACAGACAGACATATCTGCGTAATTCATCGTCCTGAAAGAAGACTTTCGTTAAAATGCGAAGAAGAAAAACGAACGTGCCAATTATTCACGAAGCTACAACACAATCATCAGAATACAAAACTATCAGATAAACAAAGTCACGAACATTCAATTCTTTAACCGCACACACTTAAATATGATGAGGAACATTATTCTTCTACACACAAAACATTTGAATACATCTTACATTGTAACCAACACACACAGAACACTGTGTTATTTAAAGCATTAACTGCTATATTGAACTTGAAACCGGAAAAAGAACAATAATTATTCTAATACCACATCAAAAAGGAATATATATATATATATATATAAGTAAATTAAACCTAGTGAGCCAACAAACCTACCAAGGTTTCACCTAAGCGGATCTTCAGGGAAGCCAGCGTTCAATGAAGATCCACTTAGGTGAAACCTTGGTAGGTTTGTTGGCTCACTAGGTTGAATTTACTTATTCTGCTCTGCTTAAGTATTGAGAGCTTTTTTGTTAGTTGATTACTCGTCTGGAGTCTGGCCTACGTGCTGACTCGGTCCGAATCCCTTTGGCTGATGTTCATGTGCTAAGCTCTTTCTTTTTTTGCAACCATATTTTCCTTCCACGTATATACGTGGAGGGTTTTTCGAAACGAGTATAGTTATAAGTTTGTGTTTATATATATATATATATATATATATATATATATATATATTGTGTTCATAAATACAGTGCCGTGCTTAGCAACATCGCCCACCCCCGCAGAATGCGCTTTGTGGCCCCTACCCACAAAATTCAATATGCCCCCCAAAACATACTGAACCCACAATAAATGGTAGTTTAAACAAAATTACGTACTCTCCGAACGCAGATATTTGGTGATAACGAAAAAACAGAAGAAATTGCAGAATTGGAGTTTTGAAGCTAACGGTTTCACAACTTTTCGATACTTTTAGGTATTTTTTAGCTATTTTTATAGCCATTTCAGTGCGTTTTGGCTCTCAATCTTCTACAAGTTTTTCCAAAGAATTTTCAAACAATTTAAACCTAAATTTCAAAACTATTTTGCTACAGAAATTTTGATATACTGTCCAAAATTAGACTTCAGGAGTTTATTTTAAAAATCGAGAGGGGTGTCAGAAAGTGTCGGTATAGGGGGGAAAGAAAAAAACGAATTAAATCAAAACAACATTAAAAGTAGGTACCTCTAATTTTTTGCTGGAAAAAGCAGCATAGTCTGACGGGAAAGGCCTCAAAACTAAATAAAAACAAAGTTTTCTCGGCAAAATGTTTATGCTGTCATTAAGAGGATAGATCATAGTATTTTTTAATTATTTTTACAATTGTTTTTAATCGTTCTAACAGGTTATAACAGGCTCATTTAATGGTAGAAAATCTTTTTTTTTCTCACGCCAGTGAGAGGAATAAATTGACGCTAGAGTTTATTACGTCAAAACGTAATATTACGCTAAGGCATTTTTTGACTGTGAAAGATACATTAATTTGGAAATTCTTGCAAAAATCAAATAATCGTCTGATTTTGATGAAACTTTTAGGACTTATTCATAATTGACTGAAATCAGTTAAGACATAATTATTTTTAGAAGATATTGGTAAAACATTTTTTAAAAATGTTTTACCAAAATGTTTTACCACCAATTAATTTCCAGAAATGTCGGAAAATGCGACTAGGTCTCAACATATAGATAATTTTGATTAAATTCAGGAGTCATTGGGGAATGCTAATCAACTGCCTGTTTTTTTTTTAAATTTCCCATTATAAGAAAATTTGCTCCGAAGTGCGATAACAAAAATGCAATAAAACTATGCCATTTTTTATTTGGATAAACTTTTAATTGCTTTTATAAACATAAATTAAAATGATATCATAGCCTGAATAGAAAAAAATTTCCGTTAGTAATGAATTTTTACAAGAATTGTTTTTATTTTTATTATTTTATTTTATTTTTTATTAAGTAATTTCTAAAACGTTTCATAAGTCTTTTAAAATTTCCTCTTCCTAGGTCTCTCATAGTTTTTTAATTAATGTGTGGCAATTATATTTATTAATCGAAAAATTTAAACGCTTAATGTAAATAAGGGTGCTCATTTTCTGTTAAATAATTAAAACATTTTAATTTTCTGCATGTTGATTACCCGTTTTTTTGTTTGTACGGGTGGCCGTACGCGATATATATCTTTAAAAGGTCAGGTGATTCTAGAGTTATATAAAAATTAAAATAGATATTTTTACCTTGTTATAATCGTAATATCTTATTAATATGAAAAATCTATAATAAAAATATTAATAATTAGCATAATATTTCATAACTGGGTTATTTTAATTTCAATTTTTCTTATTAAGTTGTAAAATTATTTTAAAAGAAATTTTTATTTTTATTTATTCAGAAAGTGAATTCAAGCATCCGGCTATAAAGCTAAACGAAAATTCTATAAAATATTATGTAATTGATGAAAATATTATGTTATGGTTTACTATGCAGTTAAAAAGCAAAAAAAAACATCTTTTTAGATACATAAAAATTTGGCACGTCCGGGCGCCATACTTGGGTTATTGACAGACGGAAGCTGTCATAATAAATCAATCGTCACCTCGTATTACGCTGATAACAGGACTGCTGTATTTAAGATAAGCTTCTGTTGTAAATTTCATACAGTAAGGAAGTACTATTGTTTGAAATCAGATTAAAGTAAGTTTCAATTTAAACAATTGACTTAAAAAACGTGTCTGCGCGGTATATTTTATTTTTGCAAGATATTCTAAACAGAAAGTTGGCTACTGTTTCCGCAATGTGTCGATCAATCAAAGATGGCGGAAAATTTGAATTTTTTTTTTCGAAAAATTTCTGATTCCAATCGATATAATTTCAGTTTAAAATACACCAGTGTATTTTGATTACTGGAATTACTAACTTTAATCCCTTAGCTTTCAAGCAGACCTAATTTTAAAGCTTGAAGATAACTTATTTATTTCAAAATTTTCAATTTAAATTTAGGTATCTAGAAAATGATTGGAGGTGCCTAAAAAAGTAACCAAATGATTTTGAAATGTCACGATCTAGAAGAAAGTCATTAAGTGCTAAAAGGCCCCTACACCCCCACTAAGATGCGATAAATACAAACTTGATAACTTATAAAGAAAATGCGTGAAGTTTTTTTATTTTAATAAAATTTATCTCATACATTTACAGCGGAAATAAATCCCTGATTATCTGGTTAAAATATTTTACTTCAATGATAATTAATGCACTGCAACCTTCTGTAACAGGTTCGTTGAAATGTGATTATTCCCCAAATCCATTAACAATAAGAAACAGAAACAAATGTCACGATCTGATGTATCAGCGACGGGAAAGTAGAAAAAGAAAGAAACAATAGAAATGAAAACTATTCAAAACATATTTGTCGATTCAAATAAAGATAATTTCGCCCTTTATGAATGGTAAACATGGAACTCACTTAGATGTTAAATAATGAAAAGACAAACACTAAACAGGTTTTTATAGGGACGTTAATTTGTATTCTCTTGGAAAGTAAATAAAGAAGCAGATAAAAGTATTTTCATGTTAATTTGTACTTAAAAAATTCGTGATGTAAAAAACAGCCTTTCGATGAAAATTCCTTCAAAATGGTATTAAAACAGGTTTTCAGTCACACAAAAAGTTTGTGCATGCTGAAGCAACAAATGCAGTCGGAAGAAAGCTTTGGTCAGAGTCGAAAAAAATAAACAGTAAACAGGTTTTACAAAAATTGAAAATGAAATTGAAAAAAATTTGTATCCCTGTCATCCTTATATTTAAAATTTCATTTTTCTGGCTTTTTCTATGGCAAACTGCTGCACTAAATTCTCCGTATCAATTTCTCGGCTTAGTTCATGTTCAATGCTTAACAGATAAGCCAGCAAGTCTTTCCTGAGACATTGAGTTCCGAAGAAAGTTTTTAATTAGTTTCAATTTAGAGAAACTGCGCTCACAAGATGCCACTCTAACTGGCAATATGGTTACAATTCTGAGTGCAACAAGTGGGTTGGGATATAAATCGACACGTGTGTGTTTCATTATATAATTTATACATTTAATAGCGGAAAATGTAATAGACTTCTTAGTGTCCATGAGGTTGACGAAATTGAAAATTTCTCTTTCAAGTTACTCACATTCAATATCGCCTTCTCCAATCCCTTTTGCCAAAGCAGCGCAGCAGGACGGCAACATGTCTGAGGTTATTGCAGATTTCATGTTACTTGTACCACACAGAAACCCGTACTTTGATTTAAAATCATTCATGTTTTCAAACAGTTCCTGAAGACTTTGTGAATTTGTATCCATGAGTGGATAGAAAAATTCTCGGCGAAACGCTTCTCTACCAGTCTGATGATCTATCTCATCTGCCGATTCGTATCTGAAGAAACATGTTTTCTTTCTTCTCCTTGGTTTTGGATAAGAACGATCCCTTTCAAGTTCATCAGCTAATTCTCTTGCTTTAACTTCGACTACTGCATGTCCTCCATGCCAGCCTCGATGTGAGAAATTTGGTCATCGGTGCATATTGAAGGAATCTGTGGCGCTTTACTTATAATGTTTATTTGAAACAGCAAGTCATACCAGGTAATCAAACAAACAAGGAAACGCCAGCTCCTGATTTCAGTGGCTAAAGCTCGACATTCCGTGCTGATAAATCCATCTCGACTCGTTCTAATTCTTCGATCGCTTCCAAAATGTCTGTTGTCTGAAAACGTAATGATTTTACAGCTTCTACCTTTGCTTCCCATCTTGTGCCAGGAAGGCTTTTACAAGTAAGGTAGGTCACGGGCTTCTTTAGAATAGCCAACCGCTTCGTTTACGCGGCAAATAGATTGTACATACGTTGCAGATAGCCAAAGAAAGAAATGGAAGTAACTGACGACCTTGCAGCATCAGCAATTACCAGATTAAGCCGATGACTGGCGCACGGCATGTATGCAACTTTTTTATTTACTTCCATGAAATGCGCCTGCACGCCATGATTTTTCCTCGCATGTTGGATCCGCTATCGTACCCCTGGCCGCGACAGTCTTCTATGGCAATGCCTTACTTGAACAGGAAGTTAATCATGCTGTCAAAAAGGCCTTTTCGGGTTGTATCACACACATCAAGAAACTCAACGAAGTGTTCAAACATTTCTGCTCCAAATCCTTCTGTAAATTCAACTCCCCGAATAACAATACTTAGTTGATCTGTGTGACTGATATCAGGTGTGCAATCTAGTATTATGCTATAATATTTTGATGCAAGAACTTTGGAAATGATTATATCCCGTATTGACTTAGCAAGAAGGTCGATAAGTTCGTTCTGAATGCGGTTGCTGAGATAATGATCACTCAGTTCATGGCTCTTAGTGAATCTGACATGTTCAGGCAAGACAGAGTCAAATTTTGCTATTAGCTCCACTTCTCCAAGAAAATTTCCATTTCTGGTGTCACCAAATTTTTATTTGTGCCACGGAAGACCAAATTTCTCTCAGCCAAAACCTGAATTATATTAATCAAACGAAATAAAACTGCCCTCCAATATGTCTGCTCTTCCTGAATCAGTTTATCATGATTCCTGACCGTTCATCATGCCACACCATCATACACTTCTTATGATGAATTGATTGTTCAGGTGTCTTCAGAGTTTTCGACAGACGACTCCACTGGTTACCAAATCCTAGGAACGAAGACAGGCCCACATGACTTTTGCTTTCACTACTGAACAAACGGCAGGCAAAACAGAAAACTCGATCAGCAGACTTCGAGTAGACAAGCCAAGAACGACGAACAGTTTCATTATTTTTCAGTGTCAAATAATAGTTCTTTTCAGAAAATTCCGCGGTGTGTTTTCTTGGTTTAATGGGGAATCATAGTCCGTCAGCTGAACTGGACCCTTCGAAACCAAATCAATACGCTTAATTTTTTCCAATCAGCAGGATCATCAGAGATACGACAAGGCAGAACATACCTTGGATCAGTCTGTGCGAACGTTGTTTGGGTTGGCCATTGCTCATCTGGCACTGCACTTTCATGCTCAGAATCAGAAACGGATTGTGTGTTAACGCCAGGGTTATCAGGTACATTTAACTGCGATCTGGTGGAACAGAAAAATTCAGATATCCTGTGAGTCTTTTCAACAGAATTTTCTACTCTCTGTAATTTCAACTTCCTTTTCTGGGCCCCTCTGAATTCGTGAGCACGTTTTATTTTAACTAACTGGCAGGAATAAGGGATGGGAGGGGGTCGCTGTTGGAGGAATGAAATAAAAAGCCGAGTAAGACAATATTGCCCCTTTGAAGATGTCTACATCCAATGTCTGTCGCCGGTCGCTCGATCTAATCTATTATCAGTTTTTTTTTATCTTAATTTTTTTACGCAGAATAGGAGTTAATTGAGTTTGGATT